>JAHWDX010000014.1:35000-37391 GCA_022702645.1 Microbotryum intermedium | reverse complement strand
TCATCGAGAACAGAAATCTCGAGTAGAACAAAAGGGTAAAAGTCCCCTTGATTTGATTTTCAGTGTGAATACAAACCTGAAAGTGTGGCCTATCGATCCTTTAGTCCCTCGGAATTGAGGCTAGAGGTGCCAGAAAGTTACCCACAGGAATAACTGGCTTGTGGCAGCCAAGCGTTCATAGCGACGTTGCTTTTTGATCCTCGATGTCGGCTCTTCCTATCATCACCGAAGCAGAATTCGTTAAGCGTTGGATTGTTCACCCACTAATAGGGAACGTGAGCTGGGTTTAGACGTCGTGGAAACAGGTTAGTTTTACCCTACTTTTGAAAGGGTTATCGTAACAGTAATTCAACTTAGTACGAGAGGAACCGTTGATTCACGTAATTGGTATTTGCGGCTGTCCGATCGGGCAATGCCGCGAAGCTACCACGTGTTGGATTATGCTGAACGCCTCTAAGCCAGAATCCGTGCTAGAAACGATGATGTTAGTCCCGCGAAATCTTAGTCGAGTTAAGATAGAGCTTGTGCTCGTAAACCATATTGACTGGTCACCCTCTCGAGCGGAAAGGCTTCGGGGTAGCCGGTGAATTACATTCGAAAAATCCGCGGGGTGAATCCTTTGCAAACGACTTAAATAGAACGGAGTGCTGTAAGTAGTAGAGTAGCCTTGTTGTTACGATCTACTGAGGCTAAGCTCCTGTTCAATAGATTTGTTCATCTTTTTGATGAACTTTTTCTCTCTTTTTCTTTGGGGACTACTTGAGGGTCGGAAAGAAAAGTGGCTTGAACTTGAGAGCGGGAACTGGCGGGAGGCGCAACGTGTCTGACTGGCCACGCTTTGGCCTTCTGACTGGCAGCGATTCACTTGAGGTCGGTGGCTAGGGCGAAGGTGGGACGGGAGGAGAGGTTGAGGGTGGAGGTCCGGTCCAGCTCAAGGTCGAGGTGAAGGGAGAGGGTACGGAGAGAAGGATGAGGTGGCCAAGTCAAGCTGAGGTAGAGGAAGGAGTGAGATAAGGTAGAGTAGGGGGGGTGGTTTTTTTTTTTTTTTTTTGTAGCGCCAGTGAAACTCAGCGCGCCAGGGAGGGCAAAAATGAAGAGGGGTTCTTGTAGCTGTAAAAATAGGTGGAAAGTATCTGCGGCCATACCGCGATGAACCTTCCGCGTCTCGTCCGATCCGCGCAGACAAGCATCGCAGGGCCAGAGAGTATTGATGTGGTGACCAGTCGAGAACACTGGTGCTGCCGCAGGTTTTTTTTTTTTTGGCGAGTGGGAAGGGTTTAGGGGCAGATGATGCTTTGCCTCCTTTTTATTTTATTTGCTTGAGGTAGGGTTAGGGAGGAAGGGAGGAGGGAGGGAGGGAGGGAGGGCCAGCTGAGCCGGAGGAACCGGATCAGCGTGGCTTGGATTGAGCCGAGAGCAAGGGTAGAAGCTCCTATTGTTAGGGGAGGGGGTGGTGTAGTTTGGGAGTTAAAAGTAAGTACATCAGGGTGGTGGTGGCTAGGGGTGGAGGCTGCAGGTGAGGTGCGCCCCAAGGTCAATCAAGCTCTGCGTCGCTCGCACCGGAGGTGCGGAGGATCCGATCGGTCGGGTTGGCCGCCTCTCTGAGGCTTGTTGCAACACCTCTTTGAATGAAGGCACCCTTCAACAAAGGGAAAAGAGCTCTGTAGGAAGAGCGCACTGGGTATAGCAGGAGCGCAAATTCGAGTTGAGGCTCACCGGAGGCGAGTCGTCCGCCAAGAAAGGGGTTGCTCCAGAAAAGTCCGAAGCGATCGCGGAACCGACTGTGGAGGTTTCAAGTTTCAAGGTTCTTGTAATATCACTCCTACTCCCAAGTTTTCCAGGCGAACAATGGAAATGATCGGAGAGTGCATGTCATGCCATTGTTGGGCAGAAGCATGTTTCTATAATGCTTCTACAGCAAGGAGGGATCGGCCTCATCAAATCGCTCGCTGCCTGCCATGGCAGCGGCCGGCGGCCGAGCCAAAAAGAAACTGGGCCAGATGCAACTGGGTGCAAGGCTTGCAGGAAGGAAGAGAGGACCCAGATGCAAAGCTTATCATAGGAAGGAGACCCTTTTTCATGGCAAGTTGTCTTGCCCCTTGAAGTCGGACTCGAGTTGTGGTCGGCCCAGAAAATCTCAACCGAGCTCGCACCAGACGCATGCGCACGCTTCAACTCACTCGAGCTTTGAGCCCCTGTTCCACCTGAACTTCAGTACAAGAAGCGCAGAATGACCTTCTGAACTCGTCTCAAAGGATAGGAATAGGACTAGAAAGTGAGTCAAGAGGAAGAGGGTTGGACAGTCATGTGAGCCCCTTGCACTGACACACAAGTATGAGAGCTCACCCCTGGCTGGTGGAAGCGCACTCGGCCATAACCCGCCTAGGAGCG
>JAHWDX010000013.1:0-107256 GCA_022702645.1 Microbotryum intermedium | reverse complement strand
TTGGGTATGTGATGTAACATATTTCTTATATGCGGATGTCTAATTATCTGTTATTTTTTCATCCTACTGGATAATCGGGTCATAAAGCTAACAATAAAGAGAATGGGAAGACCATTAAACCGATTATTTGCTTATATTTCACCTGCTTGCTAAAATTAAAAAAAAAAGGAATGAACAGACGGGCCAAGTAGGAAAGAATTATCTTATAAGGGATTAACTTATATCTTTAATCCAAATATTCTGTTTATCTACTGTCTTCTACTCATTCCTTTCTAGCAAAATCCTAATTAAAAGGTCACAGAATAAATAAACCAGTACAGAGACTTGAAAGGGACTATAGTTTAACGGTTAGAACATATGATCGATAATCGTATAGCGGTGGTTCGATTCCTCCTAGTCCTATTTACCTGCTCTTCCCTTATCTATATAAATTAAATAAATCAAACAAGTAGAACCATATTCCCCCTTATAATTTCTGTTATCGGCTTTTAAGTCAGGACCCTAGTGTCTAAGTTATTTTTAGTAGCTCCATTAAACAAATCAGACCAGTCCCTACAGCCTGTTTATGATTTTCTTTGTTAATCCCTAGGGAAATAGGATATGTTTTAACAGTCTAGTCTGGAGGGCGAGACAAAGAAATTGTTTAAGCATATTTATTTATGTTAACAAGCTATTGAGCGTTACATATAAAAATTTAATGATGTCAACTATTTCATCTTTTTTTATTTCTACAGTTCTAGAAGGTACAGCCCTTAATTGTGATGCTTCATACCCATGACAGATTGGGTTCCAAGATGGTGCTACACCTAACTTTGAAGGTATTGTAGAACTACATGATACTATTTTTTTCTATTTACTAGTTATTAGTTTCTTAGTGTTCTGAATGATGTCTGTTATTATGATCAAATTCAGTAGCAGCAAAACAAGTATTGTGCACAAATATCATAACCATGGTACATTAATTGAATTAGTGTGAACTATTACACCTGCATTCATTTTAATTGCTATTGCATTTCCTAGTTTCAAATTACTTTATTTAATGGATGTTACTAGGGAAATAACATATATGACTATGACTATAACTATGTCTACAAAAAAAGATACCAGTTAAAGCTCTATCCTCGAACTGTACTGATTTGGTGTTGACTGATATGCCTTACACCTGTGGGTAGCTACGATAGGTATTAATCTCAACGACCGTGTTCGTAACCTGACCGTATTCCCATCTCTTTCCCTTTTCATCCCTCGGTGCTCGATTAACTATGAGCTAATCATCTGTTATGCCATCCCTTATTATGACACAAACATTTAAAAGGTTCGAGTATATTTGATCTGTTTTCACCAGATTGTCACATTATCTGCCGGCTGGTACGATATCCTTCTATCGGTATTTCGAGACATTAATATTGATTCATTCATTCAGGTCTAGAGCATACCCTTTCATGCTAACTTTACAAGAGTTATTTTATGTTAAAGTTGATGGTAAGTGAGTAAAACAGATTTCACCTCACTTATTCTTGTACCTGGACTCAATTGCACTATCTTACTGAGCAGACGGTGATTATACTCCTCTTACACTCAATGAAGTTTATATGTTGGTTGGTATGTTGCATTACAACTTTGGTTTATTCTGTACTGTACAGAAACATGAGGGTAAACCAGTAATCTATATCACGCGACTAGATCACTTCCATTATTTTAATCAATTGTTAGACCTCATTTTCATAGTCAAATGTTATTTAAACTCCCTCTATAAACTTCGTCCCCTTTGGTCGTGAGACTAATTGCAAATTTCACTATATGCTGGAATATCGTTATAACAATACTACATCTTAGTATTTAGACAATCAGCAGGAAACCAAATATATAATTGAAATCCTCAGAGACTACACGTGAAACATCTTATCTTTATTTTCAGCCCTAAGGGGAAGAAACAAACATTACAGGTTAAGATGATGATATAGTCCAAATTTCCCTTTCCTATAAATCCTTTTACTGTCTAGCCGGGAGGGCAAACCGGAAGTAATCTCTCCAACTATGACTGTTAAAGTAGCTGGACACCAATGATACTGATCATATGAGTATTCTGACTTTATTAGTGCTGATGGAGAATCAATTGAATTCGACTCATATATGGTTCCTGAGTCAGATCTAGAATTAGGTCAATTACGACTATTAGATGTGGATAACCGTGTTGTTGTTCCCGTAGACACTCATATTAGATTTATTGTAACAGGTCAAGATGTAATTCATGATTTTGCTGTTCCTTCTTTAGGTATTAAACTAGACGCAATCCCAGGTCGACTTAATCAAGTATCTGTAATTGTACAGCGTGAAGGTGTTTACTATGGACAATGTAGTGAAATCTGTGGTGTCTATCATGGCTTTATGCCCGTTGTTGTAGAAGCTGTTTCACTTGAGAAATATCTTTCATGACTTGACGCACAAGTTTAACTCCCCTTTTACAGCTATCTTGATGCTTACTCCCGTTACTCGTCCTGTTAAATCCATCTATTTAAATCCCTTTCCTTCCCTTTTCATTCCTTTTTTAACTAAGCAAAAAGGCGACAGGTGTACAAAGCGTCAGCCATGGTCTCATTATTAATTACGGAGTACTATCACTTGTAGCGCGTAATGTAGAACGTGAATTGGACAATAAATTTATGCTAACAGAAGATATTCTAGGAGATATGATCAATTCTCGTGATGATCAATACCTTTTTTATTATTACTTCTAGTAAGCGTATGAAAAAGTTAATCACTTGAAAATATTTAAGCTTTGTACAGTTATGATATATTCTAGCTGTTTTAGCAGTAGCTTCTAAGGCAGATTATCCATGAGTGTTAAAATATGCATCATGGTTTATGAAGTTTTTCATTGGTTTTAACTTATTTCTACTATTCTATGTCTGTATGAATAAGTATTCAAATAAGTCCATAAACTTCTTTACTTGATACTAATATTTACTACTAACTACTAACTAATAATCTAATAAGTAATAAATAATAACAAATAATTACTGCCCTCCCCTTTAATCCTTTAATCTTTTTATATAAGAGGATTATTAATATAAATTGTAGAACTAAAGCAGGATAGGATATAATTAATATAAATTGTAGAACTAAAGCAGGATAGGATATAATTAGTAGTTAACCTCTTATAATAATAATAATTTACATAAGAATATTATTTATCTATTCCTTCCTCCTATATTATTATTTCTATTCCATTTATCTATTCCTCCTACATTATTATATTATTATTATTTATCTATACAAAAAGTAGTAGTTAAACCGAGGGAATAAAATAAATATATTAACAAAGAACATGACTAATCGATATTTAACAACTCTTAAACCGGTAAAGGATCGATCTAAATTAAAACCTATTGCTACAATGGATATTGAAACTATTCTAGGACCAAATAAAAATCAGCAAAGGATAAAATTATTCAAACATGGATAACAATGATTTGGATAAGTGTGTTGAAAGTATGTTTAACGATTTCTTTGACTTTTACTAATTGCCATACACGGGATTAAATATTTTAATGACATCAATAGTATTAAACTTTTAATTGATAATAGTAATTCATATATTATGGTTTCTGTTAATACTGTTAAAGATTCTTTAAGATTATTACCTTCTTCACTTGATACATTAGGTAAAACAATAAAAATTGATGGAGGTAAATCTGAAAAATATAATGATGATGAGTGACAAGATTTAGAATTCCATCGAAAACATAATAAAAGTACTAATGGGAAAGAATGATTAAGGTTCAAAGAATATTCAGATCAATCCCTTTCCGAGGGCCGGATTAATTGTATTGTACGATGTTATGATTGCCTCATGAGGTTATGAAACATTCGGAGTAGATATTTGTAAAGCGTTCAGCACTACATCTTTAGCCCTCCCTCTCCCTTAAGTTTTCCTTGATGAAAAAGGGAAAGGGCTAGTTTATCGTACTCATTTTACCATAGAGTGAAAGTACTACAGTATAAAGATAATGATAAAAATAAAGTTGTAGTAAAATTTCCATTAATTAAGGAGTGAGAGATGGATATTATGGTGGTTCAGTATATTCACTCTATGGTAAAAATTTACACTATTATGATATTAACTCTCTATCGGAGATTATATTGGTATTAAAACAGGATTGAAAGATATTAATGATTTCTACGGTTTTCTGGTTGCTGAAATTACATATTATGGTGATGATGTACCATTATTACCCTCCCTTTTCCTTGATGAAAAAGGGAGAGGCTCGTGGTACTTTAATTTATGTAAATGAATTGGTACTTATTTCCCTTTCTCTTTCCCCTTTCTCTCTCGTCAGGGAATCGAGTACTAAAGAGATTACTAAATATGGGTATAAAGTTAAACCAATTTGAGGACATGAATTCAAAAAAGTATCTCCATTTAATGATTATGTTGACTAGTGAGGGATTTGACAGGCTCTTAAATAAATTACTTTTAAATACAGTGTATGGTTATTTGGTAGAAGTATTCAAATTAACAAACCTTTATTATGTACAGGTTTTTAACTACTTCGGTAAGATGAAAATCTTAACAAATTAATTAGGCGAGTGCTTGATAATTATGTTGAATTACGTAAAGATTTCTTTTTAGTATTACTTATTATTAATATATTGTCTTTGAACAGATTAAAGATATTTTAAATCTATTAAATAATAATAGTGCTAATGTGACATCAAATGTTGCAATTGCAGCAGGAGTTACAGCAAATGCTAGAATTATGATGATGCGATATAAAAGATTAGCTGATAACAAAGTATTTTAGACACCGACTCCGTCCCTTAGATTCTTCTCTATGTAATTCAGATTTAGGTTTTATGAAAGATGAACTATCCGGTGGTCTTATTAAGGAAGCCAGGAAGCCAGGAAGCCAGGAAGCCAGGAAGCCAGGACAGAAACAATATATTTATACTTATACAGACAAAAATTATGTTGAATGTAAAAGGAGTAGAGAGAAATAAGTTATCCCAGATGACTTTGGCAATATGAGTGAAGGTAATTCTATTACTATTCAAGATAATCGAATGATTTTCGCCCTTTTTTGTCCCAAGGAAGTAGTTAAAAACCTAGCGAAAGTAGTAAAACAATTTCCCAAAAAAGGGAAGAAATATGTACATTATTATTTTGGGACAAAAAGGGAAAGGGAGCCCATAAGGGAGGGAAAGAGTGGAAAAATTCGAAAATCATTATAAATACCAACTTTTTCATCCCTTTCAATCATTTTATCAATAGAAGAGTTGTTTAACTCCTCTTGTTTTTTAAGAGCTCTAAGTGTTTTATCAATAATCCTTTTACTAGTATTAAGTGATTCATTAAATGTTTCAAATGTAGTTTTAGAGTTAACTAATCTTGCTACATCTTTTGGAATTTCAGGCAAACCATCAATTGTTCAGGTGAATTTAAATGGTACCGTGTTTCAAAATCTTTAGTTACTTTACTTGATAAAAATCCTCGTGATAAAATTACTGTTGCGGGTCTTTCAGCAATATTATTATGTTCAAGTAAATAATTTTATATTTTTCCTTCGAAGGGATAAGCCGTAAGACATCCAGTAATATGGTTAATTGATAATCAGAATAATTATCCATGTACGGAACTTTTTCCTTTTCCTTTTTTTTCCTTTTTTTCCTTTTCCTTTTTTCATAATAAAATTTTTTTATAATTCTTATTAATCTAATGATCTAGTGATCTTACTTTAATGAATGTTACACTTAATGTATATACTGGATAAGATATATCATTTGCAAAAATTTTTAGGTTTGTGGGCAAGTGGGCTAGGGGGGAAAGTAATGAGTAATTCATTCATCTAATGTAGGCTGATTCTTTTCATCTCATAAGACATATGGTCATGTTCATCAAAAATACCAATAGTAACCAATGATTTTCCTAGCAATTAAACACATCATTAAGGGCTAGGGCCAGTAAGTAATAAATAAATACAAATAACGAAATATCTTACATTGAGTGGACAATTAGATTCTACCATAATTTCTAACTGTTTACTATTAAATTTTTGAAGAAGAAACATTTATTCCTAAATGTTCAAGTAATATGTTCTTATGATATTCTACATTACTCGCCTAATAATTTGGACAGAAATAATGAGGTCTAATCATACTACATAAATATTCATTAATGTCATAAAAAGTAATAAATCAATATACTTTATATCCAATACAAATAATGATAGCTAATAAGCCCCTCGACAAGTAGAACACATAGTATCATTCAAAGTTAAGTAAAATCATTTCTTTGTTAATATATTTATTTTAAAAGGAAAGGATAGGATAATGGAATTAAATCCATTAACAATATATCAGATCTAAGGGCATGATATATATTAATATCCCTTGTTACAGGTAACTAGCGTAATAATATTGAATATAGCGAGTAAAATAACCAATTAGTAAATATTACTACTACTACTTATAAAAAATCAATACTCGCCTAGATGAATAGAGGCTCAGTAATAGATGGTGAATAAAGACAATATTGATAAGGTAAATAGGGGGGGAAAGAATAATAAAATAAAGTAATACTCTACCAACTAGTAATAGACGTTGAATATGAGTGAAATATAAGTCATATTATGGAATTACTCGCCCTCGGAAAGAATAAAATAAATATAGAAATGTAAGTGAGATAATGTTAATATGGTGAAATAGGGAAAGAATATTACGCCCATTGATTATGTGATATAAGCCGGGAATGCAGAAATATATGCGATTACTCAAAGAAATAGGGAAAGAATAAATAATATTATATTAGTCAGATAATATCAAATAGGGTGAAATATACATAAGAATGTGATATAAGCCGGGAAAGAATAGATAAATAATAATAATATAAATAATGTAGGAGGAATAGATAAATAATATTCCTATGTAAATTATTATTATAAGAGGTTAACTACTAACTATATAATAACAAGTGACAATAACAAGTAATAAATCAAATTGTTATTAATAAGTACCGCTAGGTCACCCCTAGGTCACCCCTAGGTCACCCCTAGGTCACCCTCTTTACTAATTAGGTTTATATTTAATTAGGGCCATTAAATATATTAACTGATGCACTATCAATATAAGTTAATTTGGAGGAAATTTATGGATAAGATAACGTAGATACTAACTGCACACACGTGGGCCTGTCCTCACCTCGTCTTTGTTGTAGAAGCTGTTGCAGTGGTGCATATCATGGTTTATGCCGATTGTTGTAGAAGCAGTTTCTTTAGAGAAATAGCTTTCATGATTAGATTCACAGGTTTAACACCCAACTTTCCTATTTATTACTCCCCTTACTCATATTTATGGTCCAAGGGCGGGTAAAATAAAACTAGACTGTTTATAATGTTGGCTAAGTATATTAACTTTTACTTACACATTTGTCTCCCCTTTTCTCGCCCTTTTTAACTACTCGAGGCCAAGTTCTTTAGTCTCTTTTACTCCTTTTATTTAGCATAATTAATAAATAGAAACCTTTTAACATATAAGAGGTATACTGATTATATTATTTTAAAAGAGTAATCACAACTTAATTTATCCTTTCTTAGTAAAAGAATCAAATTACTCTAGTTTCCACTGTTCCCTGTTCCTTTTTTTACTAAGAAAGGGAAACGATAGGAAAGTAGGGAAGAGAGTCAGGGATAATTTTATTGCTTGTGTATTTAAGTGCTATTGGAGAATTGTTACATTTTTTTTATGACGAGATGATTATTCAGTACAAATGCTAAAGATATTGGTACATTATACCTAATCTTTGCTGTATTTAGTGGTATGTTAGGAACAGCATTCAGTGTAATTATCAGAATGGAACTGGCTTCACCAGGTGTACAGTATCTACATGGAAATTTTCAACTGTATAACGTTATCATTACAGCTCACGCATTATTAATGAGTACGCCCTCTAACTGTATCGTCCTGTGAGGACTAAACATGGGGATATATGTCTGTTGTAAAATAGGAACCGACTCAAAAACGGTTTACTTCGCTGCCCTTCCTGGCCGGTTTGTACCTAATAAGGCACTCTGCGCTGTAGTAGGGAAAATAATGCATATTTCCTCTTGATTGCTGCTATTAAGAGCTATATGCAGGGCAGCCGTCTGATACTGGCTACGTTGAGAAACTTGGTACACATTTCGCGGATTACAGGGAACCTTTGATCCAATTATTAAGCAGATAAGTCGGTCAATGCTTAGCTGAATTAGTTACACACTAGAAATAGTAGTAATGAAGATGTTGGGGGGTATCATTAACCTCCAACATGTCCTATTGGCTAAGGCGAGCTCTAACGAAGAGTCAAACAATGTGCAAGAGCCTAAGTCAGACACCCCACCGTCCTTACCTCATTCTTCCAATGCCCCCGATAACGATAGCCCTGAAAATGGCACGGGACCAGAGGATAATAAAGATGATGAACAAACCAAACATGTAGGTGAGGACGAAAAGCACAACGATACGGGAATTGGGGATGCAACCGCGGAATCTCAGGCTGAGCCTACGGGCAATCCCGAGATGCGGACACGGAGCGATCGTAGTAGTAGGCCACTCGGGCTTGCGAAGGGTCGCAGCTTAAAAGCGCCTACTAGGCGTAAGGAAATCCAGAGAGATCTTAGAGTACTCGCCCAAGGAACTTGGGCGCCTGCCGAGCTGGATAAATATACTGATTCAAATGGTAAATATAATGGTATCGTACGTCTAATTGATTCACATTTACTTAAATACAGTTATTCATTAATTAAGAGCAACCCCGGAAATATGACCAAGGGGTCATCGACACAAACATTGGATCGCATTAGTAACTCGTTCTTTGAGGCTACTGCAACAGATATTCTAGAAGGGAGATTTAGATTTGAGCCCGCACGAATGATTGAGATCCCAAAACCAAATAAACCAGGAGCAGTTCGGAAACTTCAAATGGCTAATCCCCGACTAGTGCAAAAAGCGTTACAATTGATTCTACAAGCAATCTGGGAACCTACTTTCAGTCCCAATTCCTACGGTTTCCGTCCAGGGAAATCGACTAAAGATGCACTAGACACACTACACATGCGTGGAGGTCCTTACGCATGATCAATTAATGGGGATATTACGAAGTGTTTCGACTCTATTCCACACTCAGTGATCATAAACATCATTAAGGAACGCATTTCCTGCGTAAGAACACTGAAACTAATTGAACGCAGCCTCGAAGCTGGTTACTTCGACCAGAAAGGGAATCTGGTGAAAGGTAAAATCGGTACACCTCAAGGTAGTATCATCTCCCCGCTGCTATCTAACATTGTTCTAGACAAGCTAGACAAATTTATGGAGGAACTTATTGCTGAATTTAACAGTAGTAAGAGAAGGAAACTTAACCCAGAATACACGTACTGAGAAAATCAACGTAAATACTGGAAACTTCGAGAAGCAAGGAAAAATTTGCGTAAGCTTCCTAAATTTGATACAAATGATAAGGACTACCGCAAAGCCATGTATCTTAGATATGCCGATGATTTCATCGTATTGACATGTTCTACCTTCAAGGAAGCGCAGAACATTAAATCACGAATTGCAAAATTCCTGTTAGATGTATGTGGATTAGAGCTTAATGAGGATAAGACAACCATTACGAACACAAGAGACGGTTTCTTATTTTTAGGGGCATTAATTAAACGGCGAGATAATGTGTCAATTTTTAACTCCTTCAAAGGAGACGGAGGTAATAAAATCACTCGACGTTCTACTCTGCGCCTAGCGGTAGATGCTCCAATTTCACGCCTAATTGATAAAATTGTAGATAACAAGTTTGCGAGACGGAACCATCAAGGTAAAGTATTAGCAAAAGGGGTTACAAGCATGATCCATCTAAGTCATTACGATATTCTTCGTTTCTTCAACAGTAAAATTTCAGGACTGTTAAATGCCTACTCTTTCGCCGGTAACTTTTCTCAACTAAATAGTGTTATGTGACTATTCCGCCAATCTTGTGCCCTTACTCTGGCGCGGAAATTCAAGCTCAAAACACTAAGTAAAACATTTGGTTCCTTTGGTTTTGAGTTAACCGATCCCGAGACAGATTTAAGCATCAAGATCCCCAAAAGATTCATTTCAGTACAAGATTTTGGCAAAGGTTTCACATATAAGGACCCCGTCGGGACCAAGGATGCAATCAAGGGTGCAGAAGAGGATGCCCAGGGCAATTACGAGGAAATTGAGAAAGATCTACTAAACAAAGTGGACACTGTGCTACAGAAGTCCTGAGCCGGTAAATTAACCTATTCTCTGCCTAGCAAATGTGCCCTATGTGGTAGCGAGAACGACGTTGAAATGCACCACTTACGTAAGGTTGCAGACGTGAGAAATAAAATTCGGACAGGAAATGTAACATGACAGCAATGATCTGGAGCGGTTTTACGGAAACAAATTCCATTATGTAAATATCACCATACAGCCTTGCATCTAGGAGATCTCAATCATGCGGACCTAACACGTATTGCGAAATATGTTAGCCCTGTAACTAACAGGAAACCCTCTAAGAAATCTAAGTCCAAATAAGATGACTACCCATTTTTCCGGACAGTTCTCATTTAAACTGTATATATTTCTCTATCGCCCCTTATATTTTATCGGACCAGTCGGTTGATTCGTTATTTAGAAGCTTTTAAGTGGAGAGCCGTATGATGGGAAACTATCACGTACGGTTCGGGGAGCAGTTTCATTGCGAGCTGACTCTACTTTTCTTCATGGTTATGCCAGCATTAGTAGGCGGGTTCGGTAACTATTTAGTACCTGTACAAATTGGAGCTCCTGATTGTTTTAAGCACATTATTAGGTGGACTTCTTATTTAGTCTCACCTTCTAATTTTGGACATTATTTCTTTATGAGAAGGTGATGGATTTGAATCCCTAAAACTACTCATGGGTAAACGATATACACCTCATTTTGCTATTACATAGCCTGTGATTATCCTCTACTTGCTCAAGTTAATTATTGGAGGTACTATTCGTGACAAGAAGGATAACAATGCTTACGTTCTTACTGTTACATCTATTGATAGTTTATTGTATATTATTAAAATTATTAAAATTATCAATGGTAAATTACGTAAAACTTGCACAATTTAACAAATTAATTCATTGAATTAAGGCAGTCAAGTAGAGGAAGATCGTAGTGTCTTGGAAATGCTTGATTATCTGGATTCGTAGATGCAGATCGTTCATTTGATATTCGTGTTGATCTCTAGGGCTAAAGATAGAGTAAGTGCACGTATGCGTCTAGAGCAGCGTAAGATTGATCCAAATACTGGAGAATCTTACTTTAATGTTATGACTCTAATTGCTAAAGGATTAGGCGTTAAATTATCTACATCTATTCATAATAGTGGAGTAGAATACTTCATTATTGCTGCTAGTAGTGTATCTGCTCGAGCTCGAGCTACTTTTCATTATTCCCATTGTTTAGTAGTAAACGGCTTAATTATCTTGATTGATTAGTTTGTCACAACATGATTATTGATGGCCAACACACAACAGATTATAGACGTGATAAAACAATGGAACTTAAATCAGGTATGAATAGCAAACGTATGTATTTCAATTGAGAATTGAGGTGTTAAAAATTTACTAGTGTCTAAGTAATTGTTATAAAGTGCCACAGTCCTTATTCAATATATCTATAATGAATAAGCATTGGGAGAATTGCAAGAAAATCCCTTGTTGATCCCCTTTGGTAAAATGCTAAGGAGAAAGGGTGGAAAGGGACAATTTGCAGCTTAGATTAAATCAGTGTAATGATTAGATTTAATAAAGTTCAACGACTAATCGGTGAGTTGCACTAACAATAATCCGAACACGAGCGCCCAACCTGTAACGTCAACAGGATGACATAGTCTAAACTCACTAGTAATAGTAACTAATATAATTGATGGCTTTTCCACGATTAAATAATATTAGTTTCTGATTACTACCTCCTTCACTAATTTTACTATTAGCTAGTTCATTAGTAGAGCAAGGAGCTGGTACAGGTTGAACGGTGAACTTTGATACGCCGTTATGAGTTATCGGTCTATGAATCTGAAGACTGTTTAATTCTAAAATCTCACTCGATGCGGGAAACTCCTCTACTCGAAACTGACTACTCGTGTCATCCCCACTAGGGCTTGATGCAGTAACAATGTCAGTAACATGGGGACAATCCGCCTGAGTTGTGTTAATACTAGGAATTATGTATATGTTGGAGACTGCATCGCGCTTCTCAACAACCAACTCATCAGAGACCACACGTGAGACGCTTCAAGCAAGAAAATTGTCATCGAAGGAAGAATTTGAACTATGATTAGTAGGACTTGTTGATGGTCATGGCACTTTCCATTTTATTCCCGGGAAAGGTAATTATGGTTCTAATAACAAAAAATGGACTTTATATTTTAAGGTAGGACAAAGTACTTACAATCTACGATTATTGCATTATATTAAGCATAATTTAGGAGTTGGACAAGTATCTGTCTCCGGTAATTCCGCCGAGTTCAGGATTCGGGACCGTAAAACCATCAATCAAGTCATTTTTCCTATTTTTGACAAGTATCCTCTGCTAACAAGTAAGTATTTTAACTATGATTTATTCAAGCAAGCTGCTGCTATTATGAATGACACTAATTTATCTACAGATGATAAACATAAGCTACTACTTAATCTTAAAACTGGCCCTAGGGGAGAAATGCCTAAAGATTATCTATCTCCTGCCTGAAGCATTGTCAACTATAGAGTTGATTCTATTACAGATGCTCTTTCAGTAATGCATAAATCATGACTTATTGGTTTTATTGAAGCAGAAGGTAGTTTTTATCTAGTACTCCCCACAGGGCCAGGTGTAAATCGTATCGCACATGGATTTGAAGTTACACAAAAGCTTGATTCTATTGTACTTGTTGCAATTAGTTATATCTTAGGTAGTAGTTTTGTATGTAAACGTACTTATAACACTAGTGTGACTACATCTTCTATTGTCATTGCTGAAATTATTAAATTCTTTCATAATAGTATGAAAGGTATGAAGAGTCTTGAATATCGTATTTGAGCTCGGTCTTTTAATAAGGTTCATATTGGAAACAAAAAATATGACTATTTGTTGAAAGTGCAAACACAAATGCGTAAAATTCGGAGAAAGAGTACATAAGCCAAAAAAAGTTTAATACTAATTCCTACTTGTGAAGTGAAGGTATAGTCCAATCTTACATTAACCATGTAAGCGTATGATAGCCAATCTATCATACATATGGTATCCACCATTATCTGGAATCCAGAGTCACTCAGGTGGTTCTGTAGATCTAGCTATTTTCAGTCTTCATTTAGCTGGTATTAGTTCTATGTTAGGTGCTATGAACTTAACGTGACGCATCTGTTTTAAATACTCATTAATTACATTCGCTGAAATTTGGTTAAAAGACATCCTATTTTACAAATCATCATGCCAATACTATGTACACCGGTATTCAACAAGTACAAACAATTCATCAGCAGAAGGAAATGATCCTAACAAGGATGACAATGATGACGACCCTAACAAGACTCTTTGAAAAATCATTTTAGGTCGAGTGGGAATGACAGGATATCTACACAAAATGGCTAAGAAATGATTACTGATTGGGAAAGCTACACCTGAAATCTTAAACACTCTATTACCACTTGCGGCACCTAACATCAAAATGACAGAGAAGGGATTAAAAGCTCTTCTTCATTCTCCTAAACTGTTAATTACAGATTTAATTGATCATACATTAGTACTCAATAACATTAAGCGCGGTGCTGTAGGTAAAACCAATATCCCCGGTATTTACATCTGAACACACAAAGTGACAGGTGATAAGTATGTAGGCTCTAGTTCGCAATTATTATCACGATTACGGGGATACTTACTTCGTACTCATAAAGTTTCAGGTAAATTCATTCCATTACTATATGCTGGGCCAATTACAGATTGGACTCTTGAGATTATCTTTGTTAAAGAACTAGGTAATTATCGATATGAGCATGTCTTAGAGCAATATTACCTGCTAGATCCTAGTTTTAACTTAAACACGGTTCGAGTAAATAATCCTAGTGGTTCAAAGGCACGCCCATTATTCATGTATAATCGAGATAAATCTGTTCTTTATTACGGTTCTAGTCAAGAAATTGACTTCATTAATTTACTTAATATTCATCACACAACATTAAGTAAACATGTTACTAAAGGGACATATTATTTAGGTAAATATTTATTTACACGGGAAATTGTACCTTCGGCTAGAGTATCAGATATGAATATTGTAGATTTAGTTTTAAAATTGGAGTTAGATCGAGGACAGTACAATATTAACAAGCCAATTAACAGCTCAAGTCAATCAGTGGTATTAGTAGACATTAAGACTAAGGAGCAGCAACTATTCTACAGTCTTGGTAAGTGTGTTGATTTTCTTAAATCTAAAGGGTTTAAGGCAGATCAGCGGACCTTAGTTAAGCGATTGGATTCTAAGCTAGTCTATCATGGTTACAAGTGTTATACACCTGTACATCAAGACCTAGTTAAGAGTCCTGATTAATGAGTAACAGATTAGAAATGGGGTTCATATAAAAATTTTCACTATATGCTGAAACAGTTTAGTGACCTCTGGTACTCATGTTTACATCTATCCTGGTCTAACACACATCTTGTACCCGCACGCCATACAGAAGAGCAGGGACCAGGTAAACGTAGTGCAAATCTTACTAGCTATCCTCAATCAGCAGGAAACCTATAGTTGATATGGGTTCCTCAGAGACTATACGTGAAACACCGTAAGAAATACGCTGAAGAGATAGTCCAATCTACCCTCACTTTCTTTTTTTTTCTCCCTTTTATAACCGGGCGATAAAACAGAAAGGCCGGTAGGCGTCATTACTACTATTATTAATATGCGACACCCAGGAATGGCCATGCATAAATTACCATTATTCTGTTGAGCTATCTTCGTAACTGCTATTTTACTTCTGCTGTCTTTACCTGTATTAGCTGGTGGGATTACAATGCTATTAACGGATAGAAATTTCAATACCTCATTCTATGACCCTGCAGGTGGAGGTGACCCTATTCTATTCCAACATTTATTCTTACAAATCTATAATTATTTTGATTATTATGCTTTCTAAATATTACTATTCTTCGGCTACATTATTAATGAGTACAATGTTAATTTGCAATGTCAAGTCTACTCGTTCTTCACTTTTTTATAAGGCTTATATTGAAAGATTTGGAGACACAAATTACCTTCTGCAGAATGATTAATCGGATAGAAGGAGATGGTAGCTTCATTGTTTCTACTTGCTCTAATGGAAAAGTACAAATCATGTTTGGAATTACACCTCTGCTACAAAAGATATCCAAGTATTACAATATATTTTCGATCAACTAGGTTTTGGTAATTTAGGTGATGGTACTTCTCGTTATCAGGACCAACAAAGCCTATTTCTAATTTGTTTATTGTTTAATGGTAATATCGTGTTTCAAGAACAAATTAAATTTTTAAAATTCTTTCCCTCCCTAGCCCTAGCCCTAGCCCTAGCCCTAGCCCTTTAATATTATTGTTACTAATAGTAGAAAAAGATCTATGTTATTACCTATTTTACCTATTTTAGTACAGTTATGCCTACACTTCAACAAGCTTGACTTCGGGATAGTGAGGGTTGTTTCACTGTATCATTATTAGATAATAGTAATGCATTCCGTATTAGGTTTATTCTATCCCAGAAATGGGCAGAAATTAGATGGGGGAAGACACACATTTCTACAGAAGGAGTAGGCTCTGTTCTTCCACTACTCAACCTTTAAATTGAGAATGGCTTAAGTAAGGTAGTACTGCTATTTTGATTATTTTAATAAATTTCCTCTTAAGTCTAATAAGGCCAATAGCTACACTTTTAGATTTACTCCCTAGTGGGCGAACGTTTATCTATTAAAGAACATTTAGATCCTATTAAACGTCAAGAATTAAGGCATGCAGTCTAAGAAAGTGAACGCTAAATAATTAAAGATTATATCGGAATAAAGAGTATAGTTTAACGTAAGTTATGAAGATAATAAGGCAAATGTTCTAAAGTAATGAGACCTATATTATTTAATATTTTTATGTGATGAAAATCAGAGTAAAATATACTATTACTCTAGTCCTCACTAATTTACTTTGAGCAACTATTAGAAGAAATCATAGTATGAGTGAGTCACGCCTGACAGGGCTTGAGAGCGTGGAAATATTCATCACGTTTGGCAATACGAGTGAAAACGGTTAAAGACTAATTCTATGTTAAGACCGTCGGCCGACTAATCGATCGCTACAGACTGGGTCACTTGTGGGTGGCTGAAATGCCGCTTAATGTACAGTCGACCCTTCCGCACATAATAATTAAATTAAATATTAGTATGTGCATCAAGGACACGTTGATATGTCCGCTAAATTATCATTAATCCAGTGATTTGGGATGCGTTCATTGAGTGTTACAGTCCCTATTAGTTTGGATCAGAGCACTAATAGGGTGGACGGGAGGATTCTTCGGTTGAATCTATGACTATATCAACATGTCATATACGGCCCTTAGCATTAATTTGCTATCGCATTGCACTGTATGCTGGAACGACTTGTTAACTTATTATGCTACTAACACTGTAAGTGAGGTCTTTGTTATGATCTCCCTGGTTGGTAAAAATGCATGATCGGGAGCCCAATCAGCAGGTAACCAATCACAGATGCGAAATGTATCTAGTGTAGTAGGAACCTCAGAGACTACACGTGCAACGCGCTTCTCTCCTCAATTTTGTCAATGACTTGCTGGTCTAATCGATGGTGATGGTTCACTACTCGTAAGTAAGGCAGGTTATACGTCCTGCGAAAATGGGAGATCTCCCATGTTTAATGTACATCAAGTCTATGCTAGGTGGATCAGTTAAGTCACGATCAGGCGCAAATGCATATCGATGACGATTGCACAACACTGCTGGCATGGTAGTCCTAATTAAGTCAACGGTTATATCCGACATACTGCTCGACTTGCACAATTGCACCGAGTCTGTTCTACTCTATCTATCGATATTATTATGCCATCGACAATCACTACAGTGATTGCTGGATTTTTGATGCAGATGGTACAATTAGCCTTAACATGAGTTCTGGTTTGCCTCAACTTACAATCAGCGTAAGTAACAAGCTACTAGCTGATGTACAATGATTTTTAGATGCATTTGGTGGTGTTATTTATTTTGACACGTCACAAAACGGTTATTACAAGTGAACTGTACAAAGTCGAGAGATCGTACTCATGATGGTGAATTATTTTAACAAGTGTACTTCTCGAATAAGAGCCATCGACTACATCTAGTAAATAAGTACTACCGGCTATATGATCTACGAGCATTTAAGGTAGATTCACCACACCACAACGCATGACGACAATTTATGATGGACTGAAACGCGAAGATACAGTCCAAGCCCCTTGTAAAGGCGGGATAACTTGCACCCTGAAGTATACATTTTAATTATCCCTGCTTTTGGTATTGTGTCACACGTAGTGGCAACATTCTCAGGAAAACCAGTATTCGGTTACTTAGGAATGGTATATGCTATGTTTAGTATTGGAATTTTAGGATTCATTGTGTGATCTTGATTGGGATTCCCTCACAGTGATGTGGGGGTAAGATATTTCGCTATTTGCTGGAACAGTTTTATGTTGTTAGGTACTTTATATAGTAAAAACCTAGCAGCAATACTCAATCAGCAGGGAACCGTCACTTTATTAATGCGGGTTCCTCAGAGACTACACGCGAGACATCTTGTTTTAACTTTACAGCCTTCTATACCCTTTACAGTAAACTGGGTTATGTTAATACTATTAGTCAGGAATAATTAACTTGGTTTATTGGTTTCGGGGGGACGGAGCTATCCTGTCTTTCAATGGACGACCTACTTTTGTTCTTACACAAAAAGAGGGTGCGATCCTTTATCACATTCAATCTATTTTAGGTTTCGGTACAGTGCGTAAGACTGGTTACTACTACCGATACTTTGTTGAAGACCTCAAAGGTGTTATTCTTCTTTGTGTTCTATTCAATGGTAACTTAGTATTACCACACCGTATTAATCAGCTGGCTCAATGAATTGTTAATATCAACGTAAGTCTTGCTAGTGTAGGATCGCGATACTATCAGTTTACAGCCGCAATTGTGCATAATATCGTGCCCGTCTTACCAACGCTCACTGATGCTTGGATCTCTGGTAAGACGCAGAAGGAACCTTTAATGTAATTATCAAAGCCCGAGCTGCGAGTTTTATAGGTTTTCGAGTTAGTATTCGATTCTTACTGGACCAGAAAACGCTCTTATTCAGCTTATGTATATTCGTAACCTATTTGGCTATGGTCAAGTAACATTGCGATCAGAAACCTCAGCAGTATACCGATACTCTAATGATTCTCTTATTGGATTACAATTGGTATCTAACTACTTTACTCTATTCCCTCTTAAAACTAAGAAAGGGGAAGCATTCAGTAGCACATCTATAATATGCTACTTAATAAAGAGCATTTAACACATGATGGATTACAGGAGATTCGATCTCTTTATAAGCAAATTAATGTCTGTAACTCAGAATCAGCTAAGACAGGATGATCTCGGTCATAAAGCCACAAGATGAAGATATAGTCCGAACTTTACTCGCGAGAGTAAGGCAGTGCATTCAGAGCAAAGTGTACAACTAACACATAAGCATCATATGTTTGCCGTTGGATTAGATGTTGATACTAGAGCTTACTTCACTGCTGCCACTATGATTATTGCGGTTCCCACAGGAATTAAGATTTTCAGTTGATTATCACTGACCTTTAGCAAGTCAGACTTGATCAGTACTACTATCAATACTTTTGTAAGTTTATATAACCCAGAGCAAATCGTAAATATATAGAAGAAATAACAATTGTATTAGTGCCTTTTGGTTGTAATCTAAATTCTACTGTTGGCTTACCTAGTTATACTATTATTTACTATGGTAGTATTACCTCCTTATGTTTACGGAGTAATTGTAGGTATTTTATTATCAGATGGTTGAATGCAGCGAGTTAATCCAAAAGGACAGGTACGATTAGCCTTTAAACAGTCAAGCATGTTTTCCTTGATGAAAAAGGGAAAGGGAGCCCATAAGGGAGAGGGAGCAAATTTATTTACTTTATGTCTGTATATAACTTACTTTCTCACTATTGTAAATCATATCCTACTTGCTAAAATTAAAGGTAAAACTTTTCCTTTTCTTCAGTTTTCTTCTAGATATACTGTTTTACACAATTATTTCTTTCTACTGGTTAAAAATTGTGCCTTTTGATATTTATAATATGTTAACCATCCACAATTGGATTAGTGGAGATGGTACAAATAATGGTAATAGTATGAGGCTATATACAAATAGCTTCACAATTGAAGATAATGTACGATTACTTAATGTATTGATTATTAAATTTAATTGTAAATGTAGTCTCCATTATTCAAAGGGCTATATCTCTATTTCTGCTAAATCCCTTATTGGTACCTCATATGGTACCGGAAATGCTATATAAACTTCCAAAACCTCGATAGCTAAAAGTATGGGGCAAACCCGGGAAAAACCCTTTAATTAGAATAAGTAATAATTAAAGGACAATCGCCGGACTAAGTCATGATTGGGAAACTGTCATGTAAAAGCGTAGAGACTAAACGCCCCAGTTCTCCTAAGTGTGAAAATAGGGAGTTCTAAGATATAGTCCGGGCCACTGGTAACAGATTCTGACGTAGAACATCAGATAAGACATTTACCCGCTTCATTTTTAATATGTTGAAATAGGTCATTCATGCTAAAATGAAAAGAATGTTGAGGCAATAAGCCAGCTATGATCTGAAATTGATCGAAGGCCCAATCCTGAGCTACATGTTATGGAGGTTCAATCAGATATACTGCTCCAATGGTGTTTGCTTTAGGTTTTATTGCATTATTCACTATTGGTGGGCTAACTGGAGTAATCTTAGCTAATGCTTCATTAGATGTTGCAATGCACGATACATACAATTTCAATATGACTGAAATATATGGTGTAGATAACTTATTTTTACAGGATAGACCTATTATGTCCAGTTCGATGATCATGCCCCTAATGCTTACAGGAGATCGCCTTGCTGCTTTTGTGGTAGGTTTGATCGATGGAGATGGATCACTTCAAGTAAACCACTGACGAAGTAAAAGTTTTCAGTATCGTTTTCTTGTTAAACTTAAATACAATGAGTACAACGAAGCTATGCTTAAGCATATTGCTTCAATTTACGGAGGACAGATCGTTATTGAAACTGTTAAATCTACAGGATACCAAACTGTGAAATGAGTTATCAACGATAGGAATCGTATTTGTAATACTATTGTTCCACTATTAACCTCTTTTCCACCACTTACAACGCGTATGCAGTTACAGTTAGCTTTTCTTATTAAAGTATTAGCTGGTATGTCTATGGATGAGTATTTTGCAGCTAGGACCCTTAAATATTCAACACGTCCTACGCTTCTTTCTCATCCATTATCAACATTACCTTGTTACTTTAGTGCTTGATTATCTGGTTTCATTGAAGCAGAAGGTAGCTTTGCTATTCGATCTGGTTTACTAGGATTTAGTTTTAGTACAGGTCAATTGAATGATGAATATTTAATGCGTATGATTCTTAAGTACTTTAATCAATCAAATTTAACTATTCAAGCCAAGGTCAAAAATGATAAAAATTCACCTTTTTTCTTTATTGAAATTGCTAGCGTTCGTGGTGTCACAGCGGTTATTGAGCATTTATTAGATTATCCATTACAGGGATACAAGTATTACCAATTAGCTATCGTTATGAAAAGGTCACAAGCCCTTTTACACTTACGACATCATTTTTGAAATTAAGCGAGTCACACATTACTAGTTCGTGTCGTGTTGTCATATCACTGTGGAAGATTTGCTATCTTCCGGTATCTAGACTCGCATGCGCTTAATGTCTAGATGCTAACGGTGAAACCTCATATTGTTCTTCTCATTGCAAAGAATCTTGTTCCCACTAGCCCTTAAGGGAGCCCATAAGGGAGGGAAAGAAAGAAAGTGTATGAGGCAATACCGTGGGAACTTTTCTTATTTCAAAGATTAGACGCCGTAGAGACTACACGTGATAACACTTAACACACCATTTTATGTTTTCTTTTCTTTCCTTTTCCTCTAGAACTAGCATTTATTATGGAAATAAATATTATTATTATGGCCTGTGTTAATGTGTAAAATATAGTCCAATCCTGGTCGTGAGACCAGTAGCAAACCTAGACTGTGAAAATACAGCTAGTCAGTTGACATACTATGTAGTTGCTCACTTCCACTATGTACTTTCAATGGGAGCGGTATTTGGTATGTTTGCAGCATATTATTTCTGAAGTCCAAAAATTATTGGAAAAGCTTACAATGAGCAGTTAGCACATATCCACTTCTGAACAATGTTCGTAGGAGTAAATCTAACATTCTTCCCACAACATTTCCTTGGATTAGCCGGTATGGATCACTCCCTTTCCCATTTTGTTTTCCTAGTTTTTAAGGGCTTGTTGGTTCTCACTAGTTATTTGTCTATTAGATAGGGATAAATCCGGAACGAATAATCCTTTCTGTGGTAGAAATCACAAGCCACTAAGGATGCTATTTCTAAAGAGCAGGTAAATCCAATCCTAATATGGCACGTGATATTAAAGGAAAAAAGAAAGGGTAAGAAGCACTCTTTCGAGACTCGAGAAGTTATGTCTAAGAAAGAATAATCCTAATTATCACCCAGATAGTGACGGAAGATATTACCCAGGCGATATTTCTCGTGCTGAACCGTTTGGTCCAGGTGTGCAGAATACTAACTGAAAGGGAACTTACGTGGCTCTCTCTGTTCAGTATGGATCATTCACTTTCTCAAGTAGATACTTTATCTATTTTCCATATCTCTTCACTCCGAGTACTATGAAGTACTTAACACAGATAAGGGCTACATGTACCAGAATGGTAAACCCTTTAGCGTAAGCAAATATGGGACACCACTCATTCCGATGACTAGTAAATAACCCCACTCCCTTATGGGCTCCCTTTTTCATCAAGGAAAACTTAAGGGGTATGTTTTAAAAAGGGAAAAGGCAGGCGTACCGAGCTCTCACACAGCGAGTGTGGAAAATAAATCGAATGAATTGCAAGGATAACTCTTAAGACCTAAGAGTCAATTTGCAACCCACTATATTACAGTGCACATTCCTAATCAATATAGGTATGTAGTAATACACAGGTTCAACGACTAACAGATGAGTGGCACTAACAATAATTCTGACACGAGCGTTCGACTGCCCTTTCTGGTTTCCCTGAAACAGCGAATGACATAGTCTAATCAATAGCGTGAGTTGTTGGAGTCGAGATAAAGAGCTCGAACACATAATTAATTTGGCCTAGAAGAATTCCTGACTACCCGGACGCATTCGCCGCTTGAAATTTAATCTCAAGTATTGGTTCAATGATTTCTGTAGTCGCTACAGTTATTTTCCTTTACATCATTTGAGATCAATTTATTAACGGTAAAGTTGTATCAAACAACCCCTGAGCCGTGCCTCAACTTTTTACAAGTACACCTGAATTCTTAAGTGGACCACAATATGCACATTCATTAGAGTGAACACTTGAGAGTCCTGTACCATTCCATTCATACAACACTTTACCAGTTCAATCATAACTTTAAAGTCTTGGATATATAAATTAATTATTAAACTCCCCCCCTTACTACTTTTACTTTATTTATTTATTAGGCCGAGAGGGTCAGAGAGTGCTTAGTTGAATTTGAATTTGCCTCTGTCTCGCCTCGCCTCGCCCTAATAAAATAACAAATACCCACCTTTTCATTTGTGTATTAGTAATAGACTCTCTAGGAGACAATAATTTATTACTCTACCGCCTTCCTCTAATAAAAAAAAAATAAACTTTATTAATAAAGTAATTAGTCCTGTCATCCAAACATAAGAGAGGGAGAGCTTATAGAAAGATCACAATCAAGGGAGCCGATACTCTACCTGGTGCCTGCTCGCTTACTTCATTTCTGTTAAGTGACGAGAAGCAATGACCAATAATTTTCAGCCCTGATCCCTTAGCAAAAAAAGGAAAATAGATCAAGTCAAAGTGAAAATTGTAAATAAGCTATAACATTTTTACAATGCCTCAATTACTTCCATTTTATTTTATTAATCAATTATCATTCACATTCTTAGTATTAGCAACTATGATCTACCTATTTGGTACATATATCTTACCTGTTTTTGCTGAACTGTTTGTTACACGAATGTACATTACTAAATTATAGTCTTTACTTTCCCCCTTATATCTCCCCTTCTTTTTCATTTCTAGGGGGCAGGGACAAAAGGGCTAGTTTTTCATCGTTTTCATCGTTTTCATCGTTTTCATCGTTTTCATCGTTTTCATCGTTTTCATCGTTTTCATCGTGCTAGTAGGAAAGAAGAAGCACCTTTTTACAAAACATATAAGATAACGTAAATTAGTAAATGAACTGCGAGATTAGTTTAATGGTTAAAACACCTACTTTACACGTAGGGGCTAGTAGTTCGATTCTACTATCTTGTATTCAGCAGTATATTTAATTCTCTATCCACTAGTAAAAGGGAATAGATTAATCTTTTAATGTTATACTTTCGAAAAACAGAATAAACTTTTTGAATAGAATGAAAAGAAAACAAAGTAAGGCAAAGTAAATTCAGACACGTTGAAAGTCTCTAGGGCTATACGGTGCAGCGAAGAACTGTTAATTCTTAGATAGTTGGTTCGACTCCAATTAGGGACTAGAAACGACTTGTCCTTGGCTCAAAAAATAAAAGATCATTATGGTTCTTCTCTTTCTTGTGGTTTTCCTAGTTAAAAAAGGACAAAAGGAATAAGAGGAGATATAAGAGGTTTACTAATTTATAGTAGTTAAATTCTTCGGAAAGCCAGGAATCGAACCTGGACGTTCTTTAACCCAAATAAAGCGCCCGACCATTAGGCTTCTTTCCGATAATTATTCGACCAGCCGATAAAGTGAGGACATGAATTATAAGCCTATGACCAAAAAAGGAGGACAATGTGGTATCATCAAGTTTAGCAACTCATTAGTATCACTCAGCTAAGGCGTTTTGCAACGTTTACACATGTGACCTATCAAGGGTGTGTTCTGCACCCTGTTGCTCACTCTACACTTTATCAGCATGCCGATAAAGATATAATCTAAAGGTCTTCATTATGTTAAGAATATAACTCAATCTCTAGAACAGAGAGTAAATTCCAAAGAACAGCTTCGATCTTATATGCTTTCAGATCTTATCTTCAACACATGTAGCTACTCTGCGATACTATTTCCCTCTTTTTATTAGAAACAAATAACAGATACACCAGAGATGTGCACCTAGTGGTCCTTTCGTACTAACCAGATATTCTTCTTATTTTACATTTCTACCAGAAGATAGGGACCATACTGACTCCTTAAATATTAATAGTTGATAATCAACGGTGTTTAGCTATTACTAACTAATTTGGACTATACCTTATTCTTTTTTTTTAATAAGAGATGAAAACATGTAGTCTCTGAGGATTCAATTACTTCTCCTGCGGATTTCCCTGTTTAATGGTAGGGTGTTCCAGCATATAGTTCCCTTACGACGCGAATCATGGTCACCTATCATGGTGAGAATTAAAAGTAAATTAGCAAAACTAGTCCGTTAACTTAATGTTACTAAATAGTTTACCTTTGAACCATATTTACGTACCCGTTTAAAATGTGTTTTGCTAATTCCATACTTATCTAGACAAGAGCTTACTGTAGCTTCTAATAAGTTTTGTTCCATATTCATAAATCCATACTCCTTTAGTACGTGTATCTTCTGACAAGACTAAAGGAGCCGTTGTAATTTTTAACTTCTGACAATTTAGCTAAATCACCTTTGTTCCTAATGAGGAACTTATCTTTTCTTTCAGTTCCTCATAAGCAATAGTATATGTAATTCCGATGAACTTAATACCCTACACAAGATACTTAAAAACCATATACTTCTTTAATAGACACTATGTACACAATATTACTCATATCTTTACGTGTTTCTACTCAGTTGTTAGAAGTTGCCGAAATTCGATTTACAGTTGGTAATAATAATAACATTCATATCTAACGGTCTTAACTGTTCTTGACTCAAGCAGTAATAAGAACAAATGACTCAATACCATAACGTTGAATAAGTCCTGCTAATTTCTGACTAACCTTAGTACTAGTTCCTGCTAAATCACAACCCTACTTGGCATAAAATAATCATTTATCCACGAAAGAAACGTAAAGTTGAGCCTACATAGAACAATCCAGTACTTTTGTTATATAAAATGTAAATACCTCCAGAAACACCTTTTTAGCTTCTTGACTTAGATAAATCAAACATTTTATATTTACCGTTCGTATTATATTTTGTGCTCAACTCTTCAATAGTAAAAGACCTTTCAATGGGATATTTCGTAATTGTAGAAACAGGTACTGAGTGGCCAGATGCAAACCTATAGAGACGCTTTAATGTAATTAGTGCCTTGTTCATTTATAATAACGTTGACTTTAGCATTATGATTTCATTTTAGAGACACACTATCAAATAAATTAACTTTAGTATTTAAACTGTTAATATAGTAGGGCAGAAATTAAATTATTACTTCAACTGAGGGAAAGCAAAATCGGAGGACAAGGTAAATAATAAACGTACTGTGTTCTTCTAAATTTCAGCATCTTAATTATAAATTTAGTTACTCGCATTTCCTTGAGGATACTTTTAAGTGGAAGTAATTGAGTTCAATTATTTACTGTTACTTCACGTCGTATTGACATGTTTATTATACCAACTATAGATCATTATGACCTAAACCTTTATTGCTGGTTACTTAGGCATTTAACCTTAATGCAATTATTCACATAATTGATTAGACTATATCATCGCTTCATTAGGGAAGCGCTGGATGTTCGTGTCACGATTATTGCTTATACTGACATATAGGCTCACGTATTAGTCGTTGAACGTTCTTACTGAAATGTAAGCTCCGCTGCGGATTAGGTTAATTCATAACCATTCCCGCAATTAATCCAATTTGCTCATAGGATTCCCTAATGAGGGGCTCTTTTTTGTATTTACTCGCCTATCATAAGGGATTATTGAATACGATGCAACATTGAAGGATGCATATGAGGTAATACAATTTCTGTAAGAAACTTATCTAAACTATTAGGTCCAATTGCTAAGATATATTGATCTTTACGATCATGTCTTACACCTACATAAATCCCATACCGATTTGACATAGCTTGAGCTAGTCGTTGTACATCAGCATGAGTAAATCCATTAGTCGTACTGTTTTCTCAACTTTTGATAATTACCATCGCCCATAACGAGCCATAGTTACAGGAGTCAATAATTCTTCAATATTGTTCCCCGCTTAATATACTTGCCTGATTGTTCATCTAACACTAAAATAATTCTCTTACTGATTGAATACCGGAAGTGATAATGTCTTGAATCTGAAAGATTTGTACACTTTAGGTCCATCTTTAATGGCATTTACCATAATAGGTTTAACCTTAGTTTGTGCATAATCTCCAAAGAGTTCAGTCAATCAAGAGGCGAAGACGATGCTGTCCCTAGGAAAGAAGCCTAGGGCGGGATTTAGTTGTACGGCATACACCTGCATCCCCTAATATGATTCCAATCCTAATTTCATGTCAATATCTAGGTAGGCTTGACTCAAGAGGTACAGATGAACTAAAAATTTTTAATAAAATGTTTGTTAATTTAATCATAGTTAGTATATTTATATATATAGGCTGAGTGGTGATTTATTGGTCTTAAGACCTCAGTCATATCCAACACTATTTCACGATAGGCGAGTAGTTAGTTTATAATTTGTTAGGAATGGTGGTGAGAATACGAACCCAACTCACGTACCACTTGCTAGGATAAGTAGACATTTCATTTTCAACACTTTTTACTCGATTAAACTTCACTCACTTCACTTTCGATCTGCTCATTACATCTTCACCTTTCATTAGCATCGCATAACTTATAGTTTTCTTCCCTTTAAAACTGTACGTGACACTTTCGCGTCATACAGCTCGCCCACAGATCTTCCAATTGCTCTCGGGTGGGTTAGTCCCTACTCACAACCTAACGCGTAAACCTTGCAAGATAAACGCTTCCACCAAGAATACAAACTAATGCCAATTCAGCTATCTCCTGCCGCACGGAAACCTTAACTTCACTACTTCCATACAAGATGGGGCACATATACTACGTGTCGAGTTCTAAGCAGCACACAAATGCATCTTACTGGCGTCTGCAGTCGCCATACTAGTCTGCACCCTTTCAGGTTGGTTATTTCCTCCGAAAAGGACCTATCCTGGTACTGTTACTTCCCAGGCATTCGCTTTTAGTTTCATCCTATACCCACTAGTAAGATATCCTCCCATTCTATCAGCAGCTTTTATACATACACTACCTTCCGTTCGGTCACCACTAACCCTTTCAGGCCAATGGATACTATTGGGCTTACCAAGTTCCATACTAGACACCTTTATGATATATCTCGGATGCCTCCTATACGCCGGCGGGGTGCTGCCAAAATAGGTTGCCTTCCCTACCCTGGCCTACGTCTTACTGACCTTGTACGATTAAGATTCCGGTCCGCCCCACACTAAATATCCGATCTCAGGACACCTGTTCTAACGACGCGTGAATACGGAGGTTCACTTTCGTTCATCCTTATTATATCTAGCTTAGCTCCTCCCACTAAAGAGGCTACGTTATCCTCGGGCTTCATACCCCCCCCCGTTACCAGAGACGCATGCCGATTAAGCTCAGTCCAGAAGAGAGACTGACGGGTTTACACCGCATTGTCTAATATAGCTTCTTGTCGCAATCATCGACGAACAGTCGAACCCTTCCCAGCTGATACACCAGGAGGATGTGATGAGTCGACCATTATTTTATTGTTATCCATGCTACTCTTAATTCACATGTTCTTAGTACTACTACTAAGATCAGACTATGTCTTCAACTCCTAAAAAAACATAAATATTTAAACAATTTCACTAATAAAGGGCCGAGAAGGGAAAGGGGATGAGGTAATTTGTATTTAAAAAATAGGAAAGGGGAGTAATTAGTTCTCGTAGTCCATCTGGATTACATAGTACTTGTTTTGTGTAAAATTAGAGATCTAGATTAAAGTTTTTATTTAATTCTTTGCTCAAGATATCGTTCTCTGACTTAGTGAATGACTGTGTATGTAAAATTAGAGATCCATCTTTACCTGCCAAAGAACCATCTCCTATGATCCACATGAATTAATATTGTTAAGAATTAAACCTGGTTGAATAACTTTAAGGTTATCAGAATAGAACAAATCCCGGATCTCAGTACAGACATGTGTAAATGTTTTAAACCAATAACTCTTTCCCAGGTAATCCTATTCTATGCCCATGCTTAGGAACACGAATACCAGGAGTAACCATGAAAGTGTAATCTTTGAATAATTCTTTCCCGCTACAAATTCTTTCTGGATATACCCTTGTTCAAATTTAATATAAGCCTCTCGACTTACTTTGCACATAGTAGCATCAGACAGTACCATCGCAATTGCAATGAAAGCATTGGTAGTGATTTCTTCCAATCTTGTCAGTACTCCGAACCGGAGGCAGAATTAAGATGATGACCATCTCGAATATTGCTTCCGGCCAATCTTCTAATAATCATTGTCATAGTTTTTTTGTTGTTTTTTATAAATATGTTAGTTTTGAGTTGATGGGCACTCGTGTCAGGATTATCGTTTTCCCAGTGAAAGGGTCAAACTCACCCGTTAGTCGTTGAACGTTTGTACTAAATTCTATTTAAAATGTCTTTAATAGCCTAGTCGCTGCAAGTTGACCTGTTATTCATTTATATAAAGATTATTCTTGCAATTCACCCATTGTTTCCATATATCATTACTAATATAGGCGACATCTAACTATCGAGGTGGCAAACAGCGCTTACGATATGAACTCTTTCGCGCTATTACCCTGTTATCCCTAGCGTAGCTTATCCGTTGAACGATAGCTGTACCATTACATACTACCGGTTCACTATGCTCTACTTACGTATCTGTTTGATCTGTCAATCTTACAGTTTAGCACATTTACGCCATTATGCTGTTTTTAGTCTTACATGACTACTTAGTCTCCTTCTAAGCTATATGTACCTATAGACCCCTCCGATTTTATTTTGGAGGGTACCGTCCCAGTAAAACTAACCATCAAACACTTTACCCTAAGTGAAAAGAGTTAGTGTGTCTAAAATCGTATTGAAGTTTCTCATTAACGTCTAATAGACTACTTCATAACTGTGATCGATGATAGACTAATCCTTTAGTAAGTCTAGTGACCTGCTAAAAGATGCACAATGTTTGACTATAGTCAAGCTGCATAGGGTCTTCCCGTCTACCTGGTAGTAAACCGCATCTGCACGGCTAATTCAATTTCACCAGACTCAAATTTAAGACAGTGGGAGCATCATTGTTCCATTCATGCAGGACCATAATTAGTGGACAAGGAATTTCGCTACCTTAGGATCCTTATAGTTAAGACCGTCATTGACTAGTTATTCTAACTCTCACTTAGTCCAGTTCAGGAAAAGGACTAAATGAGTCGCTATATCACCTAGCATTGGACAGGAATCACGACCTATACGACCACAATTTGTGTTAGCAGGCCGCTGTGTTTTAGGTAAACAGTTGCACTCCCGGATTCTGTGCCATCCTTTACGGACATCTCTTATTGACGAACGTACGAGATATATTTGCCGAGTTCCTTAAATTTGATTAGTCTGTCACCTTAGTATACTCTACCCGAGAACCTGTGTCGGTTTAAGGTACGGTAGTTCTATTTGTGTTACTTGCATTATTTTCTTGATCTAGTGTGAACATAATATTCACTCACGTATGTTCTGCAAGATAATCATCGAAGTTTAACATTGGCTGACTTCTTAGATACCGCTATTTAACTTGAGGAAGTCTAACTTGCCCTCAAAAACCTTTCTCTTTCGGTGTGAATGATTTTACATTCATTTATGTTACTCATGCCAGCATCCTCACTCTAGTTACCTCCAAGTAATAAAATACTACTCTTTATCAGTACTAGACGCTCTGCTACCTTGATCATATAATTGACTATTTGGCCTCGCCCACTAGTAAAAGACGAAAAACAGAGAGTTATAATGATAAGAATGGTATTAGTATATTGATTAGACCCGATATATCTTCGGCGCATTTAACCTAGACCACTGAGCTGTTACGCTTTCTATAAATGATGGACGCTTCCAATCCCACATCATGGCTGTATTAGGTCATAAACTACCTTAATTTCACTTGTCCGGCCATAGAATAGGACAGGTTTGTTCATCTCATTGATCCGAGAAATAAAGAGATAGATAAAACAATATTTTAGGGACTTTAACACATTCTTTGGGCTGTTTCCCTTTTGTCGTGAGACCTTATCACCTTACGACTCACTGCTAATATTAATATACAATCATTCCGAGGTTAACTAAGTCAGATAGAATTTTCACATTCCCCTGGTCTATTTAATTTAGACGATAATAAGCCAAATATCTTAGTCAGTGCTGTACCAATTATATATAGTGCCCCCACTTATTAACGCTGCACTGCAATGCATTTCGCAGAGAACCAGCTATAAGGAAGTAAGATTAGCATTTCACAACTAATCACAAATCATCAAAGTACAATGCAACGTACATTTGTTCGGTCTTTTTCACCTGTTCATGACCAGATCACTTCCTTTCGGGTCTAATATTACATACTTAACCCATATATATATATATAGTTGCTTTCGCTAAGGATATAAACCTTGCATGTAATATTAAGTTGCTGCAATAAATATTAGTCTAGTATTTTCATATTAGTTTAGACTATACCTTCAACTCAAGGATAGATTTAGATATTGATATCTAATGGGGGAGAGAGTGTGCAATTTATAATAAAAATGGCTAATCATATGCGGCTTAAGTAATTTGACAAATAAATCTCGCGGAGAAGTAGATTTAATATAAATTCTTGGACCGTTTGTAGTTGGCGACTACAATCTAATCCAAATTTACTTCTAAGCATCTGCAATAAAATTAAAATATCTGATTCAGAGAAAGACTCTGTATAGAAATAATAACCCTCTTTTGCTTTATAACCATCATCTATGAATCAATAAGCCAAGCTAATTTCAGTGAAATGATCACTCAGATTACTTGGCAAATGTTTTACACCAAACTCATCTGTTCTCAAGTAGTTGAGAAAGTAAAAAGTTCATAGTATTTATTAAAACAAGGGATACTTACTGTTTGTACCTTAGAAGAAGCAGGAAATCTATTCGGACGTTCATCAAAATAACTAAGATCAATAGGAGATGAAGTACAGTATACAAATCATATACATGTAGAATGTATGGCATATTCACGGTCGACTGTTTGAATTGTAGCCGTGCATTATGTTTAATTGAGGGCTTTTCTACATGTAGATCTCCTAGCATAATTCCAATAATAACTTGATGTAGTGTCTTAAATGAGCAAGTTTAGATGTTCTATAATGTCGAACAAGTCTTAAGTTGAAAAATTTAAATAGTGTTGTTTTCATAGTTAGTCTTGTTAGTTTTATATTATTATTTGTTTAATCAATATCTTATCTATTTTAGGGTCTTGAGTGCTGACGTCTTACCGAATTTAATCAGTCTCATCTTTCGAATCAGTCGTTACAAGGACAACAGAAAGGAGTTCATACCTACTCCCTAGTGGGCGATAAACTCATTTTCCCCTACAATTCTGCGTCTTCCCACGGTATTTCCTTGAGCATAAACTTTTAGGATTCACCGTTAGCATCTAAACATTAATTAATAATGTTGTCGATACCGATCTACTTGATCTCTAAAATAGAGAAAATCATAGATCATGAGTCAGTTATTTTGAATAATCTTGCGATTATCTAGGGCTAGCTACGGCCACCCATTATGCAAAAGGTACGACATTACCATTTAAGGCTCTATCTGCTTGTAAGATTGCTAATTCAGGCTCTGTTTCACCAGTCATCGACTTGCTTTTAACCTTCCTTATTTTCATCGTGGGATGAAAACTTAATAAATATTACATTTATTTAGGGACTATATCTTCACCCTAAATTGATTAGGGGCCCACGTGTAGTCTCTGGGGATCCTACTATCCTTCCTCTAGTATTAGAAGTCAGAATTGGTTTCCTGCTGATTGTCCATTGTAACATACCTAGAAATAGGTCTTTAGGAGTTTCCAGCATACAGTTAGGTCTTTATTATAGATTACTCTATAACAGGGAAAGAATCATTTATTTGTAGCAGATCTCTATATACATGAAAAATAATTAAAAAGGGATTGAATATTATTATAATGGTTTATTCGTAACAAAATATTCTCTGTGCCTTCTTTAAGATGTTTGGTGAAAATATTCTAGCCCACTAGGGAGGAGTTCTTTCCGTCTTTACTGCTACTGAAATAGATGGGTAAATGTATACTAAGTTAAACATGTCATCATAGATGTATACGGGATACCTTCGATGTGCACTTGCTAATACTAATGCTTCTCTAGCAGCTGGAGTTAACTTGATACCTTTGTTAATTGGAGCTCGTCCAACATTAACACCCATCATACACTAACACTTTGTCGTCCAATAATATCTATAGGTTGTCCACCACTAGCATTAGAAGCAAAGTTATACTTCTGCTTGGTAGAGAAATGATCTAAATATTTCTGTTCAACATCAAGAAGGTCTTGTTTAATAATAGTAGCACTATCCGGAACTAGTTCAAAGATGATAACTACGAATGATCTCAGTCCATATTTAGAAATGGCATTTTCTAAGTGAGTATTGCTATTAAAACCAGAAATAGTATGTTCTCCCCTTAATTGTGCTACCTACATAAATATTATGAGTGATTGTATGCCATACACAAGACCAAAAGGAGTACCTTTGGCTATCTCAATACATCAATACCTTCAGGAGTCAATTGAACATACTAACATATGCTGGTAAATCAACAACGCGAGGGATAGACAAAATAAGAATCCCTAGAAATAGTGTGATTAAGTATTTATTTTTCATAGTAATAGATGATAAGGATCATGTTAAAGCTGCAAATTTTTGATTGATCCGGATTACGATCAATTCCCTCACGGTACTCTTCACTATCGCTAAACATATCATACTTAGCCTTGGAGGATGGTACCCCCATATTCAGACAGACTTACTTCCGTCTTACTCACTAATATCATCTAACTACCTTTCCCGATAGGAACCAGTTAAATAATAATTAGCTAGTTGTAATAAAACGTTTATTCACAGGACTATAACCTTCTATGGTCTCTGATATGATCAGTTGTCTTCTATAGACTATCCATTTCAGAATATTAAATTATACTCGCTTATATTACTAGGCTAACCTGCGTTCGCTCACCGCTACTGACAGGGTCTCGGTTGATTTCCTTTCCTTAACTTACTACGATGTTTCGGTTCAGTTAGTAGTATTTATTTCAGGTTTCCCTTAAGGTCGTACTAGTTTAAAATTACTAATACTTTAAGTGTTTACACTCCTTTTCTGATATGTTTGCTAGGCATCCTTAACAATCTCTTTAGTCACTTGATGATAATTCCACATTGTTATCTATTCTTATATTAATTACCTTTCTTATTTATGCTTACTCGATCAATACTCTCTCGCCCTTTTTGTTTTTATTCTCTCCCTGTTTCCTTTTTATTCTGTTTTTGTCTGTTTTATTCTGTTTTTGTCTAGACAAAAAGGACAAAAAGGACCAAAAAAGAAATCGGACGAAGAAAAAGGAAATAACAAATGGAAACAAAAGAAAGAGTGATAACCCCAATTTATCCGACTTCTTACTTCCACACTTTAAAAATAAAAAGCGAAAAGGATGAGGGAGTAAAGCCACTCTTTTACTATTTACTTCTGATCAATTAGCTAATTGTTTCTATAGTGATTAAGGATTAAGTTTATAAAGTACAAGTAATGGGAGTTGAACCCATATGATTTTAAATCATGGTTGCTTAAGAACCACCTGTCTACCAATTCCAGCATACTTGCTCTTAACTTACGATGGTATTTCTCGCTCTTTTCCCTTTTTACTACTTTTTACTTTTTTTCTTTAGAAAAAACTTAAGTAAAAAACAGTAAAAAACAAGGAATAAATCTTAAACTTATAGTCCATATGAAAGGAGTATGAGTGGCATATATTATCCTCTCCAGGAATCGAACCTAGATGAATATATTAGAAGTATAATGTTTTGCCATTAAACTAAGAGGACCGTTGCCTCTAAAGACCCAGTTATGTCCTCACTAGAAGACATAAATGACCTTTTATGATTTAAAGTAAATAGTGGTTAACAAAGTGCTAAACATAAATATCTCCTAGAATAAGTAAATAAATAATTATGATAAGATAAAATGTGTAAGGGGAGAAATTAGAAATAACACTAACTAATATTCTATGAGTATAGTAATAGGAAACTCATCATTAATGAAAACCAGTAGCTTCTGATAGAGCGAACCCTAAAATAGCGTAAGAGAACAGTTCCCGAGTTGGTTTTCTGTACAAAATAAGAGAGAAGTAAAGACTATATCATAGACAGAAGTTTCTCTATTTTTGGCAAAAGGAGAGGTTAAACTCTATCCAACCAATTAAACCTATAACATTTCAATTTTATATCTTCCTTTGTATAAACTATTCCTATTTCGAACAAATACAGAGTCGTCGCAATTTAATACTGCCTTAGCTGCAGTAATTGAGGGATATTCCACAACATTAGGTGGCGTAGCTAAGGTATCTGTCACTCTAATAGGTACTCACCGTTTTTGAGAACCTAATTTAATAGTATTATTTAAAAGTGCTTTCAAATCCTCTAGTGCTATCATTTCTACAGGAATTTTTGGGTCATGACTATCTTTAAATACTAGTGTATCCCTAAAAGTATTGTTGAAGCGTTTTATGCTATAAACTCATCTAGGGCCAAACCCAAAGATAGGACCAACCATTCTTTGAGATTCAAATACATAAACAAGAACTTCTCCTTCAGGTTTTTTATGGTAAACATATGTTTTTGTCCCTATTTTTCTCTAAATTTAAGAAGATCTTTATCAGATTGTGCGACTCCTCACAAATACTTTGTTTACAGTTGGAGCCTCAGTATAAAACAAGTACTGTTCTAATACTGATAAAATTCAACTGTTTCCATACCTCTTAAGTCTAGGCCGACAGGTAATACATAAATTTGAACATAAATTTTATCACGATTTAATGCAATCCATTTATTTGTTGATTCCCCATCAGTACGTTTAGCATGATCTTTCACTCGTCTATTTAGGTTAACACTTTGTCCCACATAACTTTCGTCAATTCCTGGAAGAAATAATTTATAGCAACCAGATACGATTTTTTTAGGATCCTTAGTATTCTCAGGCCCAACTTGCTGTGAAAAATTTGCGATAGCCTCCGTTCCTGGCGTAGGTAGCGGCACAGAAAAGAGTTTTCTACAATTTTTTGACAAAGATTCAAATGCTCCTGTGTAATTGGTGTTTTAATATTCAGGACTTCTGAAATGTTTTCAACGCTAGGCTCAACTATTGCTAGGATATGGTTCTTAGCAATCTTGTTTCTCCGATAATAATCATTGTCATGTGAATAAGCGAACAACGGCACACTTTTATGATAACTTTTATTATGGCAAGACAACCAGGAGGTTTTTATTGAAAATAAAAAAGAAAGCAAAAGGGGAGCTAATGAATTATAGAATAATAACATACTATGAGTATAATAATAGGAAACTCATCATAAGTGAGAATAATCCTGTAGCTTCTGATAAGGCGAACCCTAGAATAGCGTAAGAGAATAAAGTTGATCTCATTCCTGGGTTTCTAGCAACTCCAGTAATTAAACCAGCGAATACTACTCCAATCCCAACTCCAGCTCCGGCTACTTTTTGGACTATATCATCAAACCTTGTGGTTTGTTCTACGTGTAGTCTCTGGGGTACCTATTAAACTTGAATAAGTCGTTGGTTACCTGCTGATTAATTCAATATATTAAATGTATTGATACTCAAGGTCGTAGTTTGAGAATGTCTTTCCAGCATATAGTAGAATTTGAATCGGGCTAGTAAGGAGCTAGATAATTATGGGTGTATCTAATACACTCTTATATGATTAACAAACCAACTCTTTTTTTATAATCGTAGGGTTTACAGAAGATTACTTTCGCCCTAGCCCCGGCTAACTTTAAAACGGTTAAAAATCATTTTGCCAGTATTATAAGAGGTTCTCAATCGATCGAGGGTAATTTTAGCTACACCAGTCTCGGATTGGAACTTAAATTCTGAAAGGTGTGCCTCAACTCCCCGCAAACTACTGAAAGATAACTGAGTTCCTAATTCCAGATAGATACCTTTGTGATTTGCTTTGAATCGGTCAGTAATAAGATTCTTTCCCTACCAAAGTATAATTCACCTACAGCAGTAGTGACTGTGGTATCATTGTTTGTAGCTCGCTGAATACTATTATGTAAGGCACGAGGACTCTTACCAGGAATACACAATATCTTGGAAGCTTCTGTCATAGACATGTAAGTGTTGTGTAGTTTAAATCTTGCAGTAAATGCATATAATGTGCCTTCTACTAAGGTATTTTGTTCAAATCCTGTAATCGTTAAAGGAAGATACTCTTTCTCCTTACGATGTACAATAGGCTCAGTAGACAAGGGACCAAGAAAACCGGTCTCTTGAATATTAACTAGTCCAAGCAGAGGACTGGATACTGGTTGAGTATGGTTTAGATAGTAAGTGACCACTTTATATCCTACACCTAGTACATTAGCACACTCTTGTTTACTGGCAGTCACTTGAATAGCTTCATCATCGCTATTTCCACAGATTTAGATGTCTTTCCTTTAATTAGTCAAAGAACTAGCATTAAACCGAGTATAAGTAAACCGTACTAACCGATCTTTTCCTAAACCAGCAGAATCAAAAGATTCGAATAATGACTGTTCAAGGATCCGTGGTACCAACTGAGTAACAGCCATTAGGATATCATATTCTCCTTGACTAAGTGAATAACCAGGATAAGTAGCATAGAATGATGATAAATAATTAGGTAATGTATAGATAGGTCCTCAATGAAACGCAGCAATACCACCAAGGGCACTACCAATAGAATGAAGCGAGGTCGATCGACTTGATCCTGAGAATTGATCTTATGTTCTTTTAGTCGTCTAAATCAACAGCAGAACCAATTGCTTGGCGTCGCTCAGTCTGTCCTGGGGTTGTATTCTTTTCCCCCTAGCCCACAAGGGAGGGCGAGAAGACATATACTCCTGCCTCTTTAGATACTTCATTGGTAGGAATATCACCATCAGGGAACTCTGTAATATAAAAGGGATTAAAAGTCCATCCTGTTCTGACTCTGTGACTTTAAGTGACGATTCAGACTGCATGGCTACATTTGAGATGTGTTTAAGTACAGGACTATCTTCAGGTAAACTTCGCAGCATATCGTCTACGACTCGAATAGCTACTTTACCAGTAGAAGAAATAACACTCGGACAGAGTAATTGGTCCGACAGGATAGGCGACAAAATATTTTTCGTTAACCCGATTGTAGCTAATCCTGAACCAATGTATTTTGCAGCTTGTAGCATGATTTTATATTTTACTAGACTTGACACACTAAGTCAAATAATCGAAAGAAGGAGTAAATTAACTTTCCCTCTTTTCCTTTAAAACAGTTAATATAGTAGGCAGGTCTCTAATATGCAGCAGAAATTTAATTATTTTTCTCCTAATATATTAATAAAAAGACAAATAATAAACGTACTGTTCTTATATCTTAGTTTTACTTTACCATGTACTTCCTTTTGTCGCCTAGCCTGTCTTGGCCCAGAAATAAAGAAAAAGCTACCTGGCTAAATAAAAGAGACTGTAGTCATTACTCAATTACCACTACTATTGTCTGGATATCCTTCTTAATTAGCTGCGCCTAATTTTGTCTATATTTCTTGCAAAAAAAGAGGCTAAGAGAGTTATTATGTATAGATTATATTTATTATGGCAATTTTCACATCTCCATTAGAGCAATTTGAAGTTAATTCTTTTGCTGCTATCAACGCTCCTTTATTAGGATCATTTAATTTTTCATTAACTAACTTAGGTTTCTATACATTAGTTTTATTATTACTATCTGTTGGAGCACATCTGCTAGGCTCAAACGAACGACGATTAGTACCAAGCCGATGATCAATTGGTTTAGAATCATCATATGCTTCATTACATGGAATGGTTAAAGAACAAATTGGTTCAGCCAATGAAGTATTCTTACCCTTTATTTACGCGCTATTCTTTTTCATTCTTATTGGAAACCTTATTGGTAACGTTCCATACTCATTTGCTATTGGAACAAGTGCTGTAGTATCAATTGGATTAAGTTTCACTGTATTCTTTGGAGTAACTATCTTAGGTCTTTACCGACATGGAGTACATTTCTTCTCATTCTTTGTACCTGCAGGTACACCTATTGGAATGGTACCTCTATTAGTATTAATTGAATTAATTTCTTACTTAGCTAGAGCATTTAGTTTAGGTGTACGGTTATTTAGTAATATGGTTGCTGGTCATACTTTATTAAATATTTTAAGTTCAATGTTATGACCTATTATGACTTCAGGATTCTTAATGTTCATTGTGTCATTAATTCCTTTTGCACTATTCTTAGCATTAGTAGGATTAGAAATTGCTGTTAGTTTCATTCAAGCTTATGTGTTCGTGGTTCTAACTTGTGTATATTTACGAGACGTAATTGACTTACACTAATTATTTAGCCCGGTACCTTTTTTTATTTCTTCAAACAGGATGTAAAAAGTATATTTTAATTTACACTCCCTCCCTTATGGGCTAGGGATTGAGTATTTACTTTGGCCCTAGGGGGAATGAATCTTGTTAACAATAGAACCTCCCCTTTTTAATTATTTGCACAAACAAACAAACAAACAAACAAACAAACAAATAAACCTCTTTTATAAATAAATAATAAAAAGGGGGGGATGATTAGTATGGTGAAATGTCAAATGCTACTAAAATTGAAGGTACTAAAATGATAAGTGCAATAACAATAGGAAGCATTCCCATTCAACAGAATTGCATCAAATCTTGGTAACGTAGTCTAGGCAATGTAGCTCTAAATCATACAAAAATGAAACAGAAGATACATGTTTTAAGAGCTAAAACGATACTCTGAATATTAATAAAAGTATCATTAGGTACGATTTCCGGCATAATATAACCACCTAAGAATAGGATAGCACTAAATGAAGACATAAGTACAATACTACAATACTCAGCTAAGAAAAAAAAAACGAAAATCATACCAGAATGCTCAGTGAAGAATCCTGCTACTAATTCAGATTCCGCTTCAGGTAAATCAAATGGTGTACGATTAGTTTCGGCTAATACTGAAATGAAAAAGACAATGAACAATGGTAGAAGTGGAATAATGAATCAAACACTCTGTTGACTTTCGATAATTGAAGTGTAGTGGAAAGTACCCGTTAGTAAAATAACGGCTAGAACTGCAGAACTAAGAATTAACTCATAACTAATCATTTGAGCGGTACTTCGTAATGAACCCAAGAAAGCATATTTGGAGTTTGCAGATCACCCTGCAAATAAAATTCCATATACACCGATTGATGAAATAGCTAATGAGTATAAAATACCAAGACTAAAATCACTTAAGGCTAAACCACTTCCAAATGGAATTACTGCTCAACCTAAAAGACTGAAAACTAAACTAATTACGGGTGCTAAAAAGAATAAACTTCTTGTTGCGTGCTGAGGTACAACTGTTTCCTTAAGAACTAGCTTTAGGGCGTCGGCGAACGGCTGCATAATTCCAAAGTAACCTACTACATTGGGACCTACTCGACGTTGCATACTAGCAAGTACTTTACGCTCAATAATTGTCATGAAAGCAACAGAAAGTAAAATAGGAACTAGGACAATAAGGACCTCAAGTAAACTATATAAAACAGATAACATACTAAATTTGTTAAACAAACGATCACTACAACTTGAGGGGGGAAAAGAGAGATAAGGTGTAAAACTCTAGCTAAAGTTGGGACAATATTAAGGAGGAACCTTTCACTGTTTATCTCCACTTTCCTTTTATTAGGCAAAAGAATCCAAAGGAAAAGAGAAAGGGCGGGCTTTATTCTTTTGAGGAGTAGATGTCTCACAGGCTTAAACATCATCTTTGGGGGGATTAGAGATAAACAAGATCAGCAAAGAGGAGATTTATGGTAATGTCTATACTAAATATATTGATATTTATTTTACTTCCTTTTTTGCTAGCAAGAAAATAAGGAAATAAACAAGAATATTTGTGTCAACTAATAGTCTATCTTATATATTAGCTCATAGGAAAGAGAAAAATCTAAGCATATATTAAGATATAAGAAAGTTAATTTTAACGAAGGTTAACTGATTATCAAGCGTCCAAGCGTCCAAGCGTCCAAGCGTCCAAGCGTCCAAGAAACTTGGGCGAGTGCATTAATACGCCCTTGTGGGAAGGAAAGATTTACATACTTAGTAATTAGTAGAATATTTTATGTATTGGATGGTTAAGTGAATAAAAGTGTTTAAGTGTATATTCCTCACGTTCCCTTTAACCTCAAAAACGATTAAAGGACATTATAAAACGATTAAAGGACATTATAAAACGATTAAAGGACATTATAAAACGATTAAAGGACATTATAAAACGATTAAAGGACATTATAAAACGATTAAAGGACATTATAAAACGATTAAAGGACATTATAAAACGATTAAAGGACATTATAAAACGATTAAAGGACATTATAAAATTAAGCTTTACAAATACATACTAAAATGATGTGAAATATTTACTCTATACAATTATCAAATTTCATATTTATAAGACATTTAAGACTATCCTAGGATCAAGTAATATGATAAGACAACTTATTCCTTCTAGCCTTTATATAATCTAATTATTAATAAGTCTTATTAAACCTAGCCTTAGGAGTGATAAATATTAATAAAAGGGACCCGATAACTTCTATTATTATTATTACTTTACAGGGAGATAAATAAAAGTATGTTGTAATCGGTAGAGTGGTCGCAAGTATGTCGTAATTGGTAGCCGAACAGTTCTTAGGAAACTGTGGTTTATAGCCGTGTGGGTTCAAGTCCCACTACTTGTATTTATTTAGCCCTCTTTGATAGGAATGATAGTAAAATTTACAAGAAAAACCATACCTGTAAAGTAAAGCTTACAGACAAACCAAATAAAAAGATTAAAAAGGGGGGTATAGTATAATGGCATTACACTGTGTTTGCATCACTGTTATAGGCGTTCGATTCGCCTTATCTCCAATAAGATAAATATTTCATGTGGCCTTAGTAGCATAAAGGTAATGCACTTGATTGAAGATCTCGGTATTTAAAGTTCGATTCTTTTCTAAGGCAATTGCTCTATAGTCGAAAGCTCGACTTCCTCTCTTTTCTTGGTCCATCCTTTTACTCATCCCCTTATTACAATTGATATTTATTTATAATTTGACGTGAATTTGGGTAGTTTTTCTAGTTGGTTAAGGAGACTTACTCATCCCCTTATTACAATTAGAATTCATTTATGATTTGGGTAGTTTTCCTAGTTGGTTAAGGAGATTTACTGTAAATAAATTGGTATCGCCATCGCATGTTCGAATCATGCCTACCCAATAACACACCATGCCTATCCAATAACACCATGCGGATATATTTGTGATAAGTTATAAATTATAAGAACAGTACGTTTACGGTTACGTAGTAAATCTCTGCTGCCCCCCTTAGAGACCTGCCTGCTTATGTGTGTGTCAAGTCTAATTACATTAATAACTATGTTTAAGCCTAAAACTTATTTGGGCAAATGAATTCCTAAAGATATTGCCTATTATATGCATTTGGATGATCCTAATGTTGTTGATGATCTTTTTTTAGATTCAGAGGAAAACCATTAGTATATGGATTACGATGTAGACCTACAGGTAAAATCTATATCGGTAGTACAATGAATTCAGCATTAAGATTTACTAAACATTTAGTTACTCATGAACAAAGTAATGAAGAACTACAGAACGATATTAGTAAATATGGTTTAGAAAGTATCATTGTTCACGTCTTTGAGTTAGCTGTGTTAGATCCAAATTACTTATAAGGATAGGAAGATCATGCTTCGTAAATTGGAGCAAAGTTATATTGATCAAGTAAAAGCGTTTATAAATAAAGTTAGAGCGTCAAGTTAATATCATCACAATCCCCTTCTATGGAAGCTTCCGATGAGTTGGTTAAGGAGACTTACTGTAAATAAGTTGGTTTTACCATCGCATATTCGAATCATGCCTACCCAATCAAATATATGTTCCTCATATTCCTTTCAGTTTTACTTCCCTTCTTTCACTCCCTAAAAATTAAAGGCGAGTACATATCTTGCTACTGTTTTATCCATCAAAAATATAAAGGCCTTAAAAGATTACAAAACTAATCCCTGTTAGGAAAAGGGAAAGAGGACGAAAACAAATATACAGAAACAAATAACGCGAATTGGTGAAAAGGTATCATCACTAGCTCATGCCTAGTAGTTCTGGGTTCAATTCCTGGATTCGCATATAATAAATAGGATTAGTGATCGAACCGTGAAGTCACCGCTTTTAACTCCCTGTCTACACGGAGTAACAGAGTAAAAGGCTAAACGAACAGTTGGATTATTAGAATAAAGCTGAAATAATACTCTTGTTCTTGAAGGGAAGAGGGTCTGATTTATAGCGAGTATATTTGATTAGCATGATGGACTGATAATCTAACGGTAGGATACCATCTTTTCATCACCCCACAACCATATTATATATTTCTTGTGTGGGCGGAGGAAGACAATGTTTCCTTACTACTCTGCTACTATATTGAGCACAGGCAATGGACTGGTAATCTAACGGTAGGATACCATCTTTTCATGATGGTGAGTGTCGGTTCGACCCCGATCCAGTCTAAACACCATCAGTTTATATAAGTAAGAGTATTAACTCTTTGTCATAAAAACTCTTTGTCATAAAAACATACTTAATACGTATGTATCTATATTGGTTCTGCCTACTTCTAGTTATATATAATCTAGTTGTCTCGTACCCTTTACTTCTTATTCTATCTATTGATTAGATAGAGTAATTACATTCATTATCATGCCTTTCCTTAGAATTATCAATTATGTTGAATATTACATGCATTTAGACAGTATGAAGGTGATCAGTATCTTGAGAGCTAAATATAGACGTAAGACTATTGTATATGCAATTAAGTGCTTGGTTAACCATAAAGTATATGTAGGTAGCACAATGTATCCTGATGCTAGGTTTCATAATCATCTTGTCTCTACAAGGGTTCAAACTCTCAATTACAAAGTGATATGTCAAATTATGGCATGGTAAGTTTGTTGTTTACATCCTCGAAGTAGTAAAGTTTCCTTCGTCTATAAGTAGACAGAGCGAAACTACTACATAAGAAAGAACACATCGATAAATATCCTGCCCTTATTAATATAATACAATGTCTTCTCTGACTCCTATTGAGACTATCAGGGCTATCATATTAATACAGGGGAGGGGAATGATGGAGAGTGTTGGTTCGAATCCGATTCAGTCTAATATTAGTCTATTTTATTTGTCTTTGTATTAATCTGTTCATTCCCCCGAAAGATAATTACTGTAAAAAAAAATAGATAGTAATAACTTTATAAGTAAGAGGTAAGAAATCTTGCTTCTTTAATCTAAATGTTTAAATTAGTGTCTATATTGGCTATACATAATTTCACAATTTCTGGGTGATTTTGCTTTCTGGGAAAAAGGAGTGCTAAATTTTCTTTATGGGAGTAAAAGAAGTGCTAAAATTTGTTTATAGGAGTAAAAGAAAAGGAAGGGAAAAGGGAAAAGCAGTAAAGTGCTATAGAATAGGTAAACTTGTAAGGTCAGATTAGTTTAGTAGTAAAATGACTGTCTTGTAAACAGTTGTCCTAGGTGCGATTCCTAGATTTGGCAGATTTTAGTCTCTGTTCCATTTCTCCCTCTTCTTACTCTTTTCTTTTCTTCCCTTGGACCGCCCTTGTGGGCTGATGGGATAGTGAAAACCTAAGTAGGTTTTTTCTTAAAATAGGGATAAGGGATTATCCCTATTTCATGCTAAAATAAGCTAGAGGAGTAACGGGTCATGGTCTAATGGCATGACGGGATTAGACCATGATATTTGTTTTTAGGTTAATATTAATGGGCAAGACAGATCTAGGAGCGATTATAGCTAATGTTGTTAAATATATGAGAAGATAACAAATTATCAATCTACATATTTATGTTATGATAAGGGGATTATAATATGTTGTGACGAGTAAAGGTATAACTACATTAATCACAATTAATTGGCATGACGTGCAATAATTTCAAACTACAGGTTTGTTCTGTTCAAAAGCTGATCGTACTTCTCTAACTAATCAGTAAGACTTTCAATTTAATTCCAAGTTTTCAAATATTAGACTCCCAAGAATAAGTGAACGAGATACCGTCACTCAATCGTGTAAGTTTAACTTCGATAGGTTTCCTGCTTGATACATGAACACCTTCTCTAATGTATTGATATGTTTTTGCATTAAACTATCATCTTCTACTGTCATGATATAAACTAGATCGTCACGACTTTAATAGGGCCAGAGGTTTATTAATGTTACCGTGGGCTTTTTGCAGCTTCATGAATACTTTTGTAATGAGTAATTTCATTCGTTTTAATGTTGTATAGTGTTATTTTCTTTGAGTCATTATGACTTGTCCCTAACCATTTCTTAAATCTAGCTACAAATTCATCAGAAGTGATAAGATCTTCTGATGAAAGGGAATTAAAGTACGACTAAATGTTAGGCCTCTAGTTTCTCCGCCGTTTTGAAGAACAACATCACATCAAGAGTCTGCATAACCCAACAGACGACCTACTTGTGCCATATAGCTAAATTTATGTAGTAGTACGTGATATAAATATACGGGTACACCTTGTTTTAGCCTAGTCTTAGCAAGACGTTCCTCAGAATATTCAGGACTCGTCATCTTAGCCATTTTACCGTGATTAATATCTGGATTATGTACAATAGTTAAGTATTGTTCAAACATAGCTGTCAAGTTAGCTACTTTGTGCTCTTTAGCAAAGTCAGGCATATTAGATAGAGGATATAAATCAATAGCAAAACCTTCTTTATTATGCCTACGTAAGAGCACAAGGACTAGTTGCACTTTTCTTAAATGACTCCAAGGTCTGTCTTGAAGATGTAATGCTCCTCCTACATAACATGAGTCATTTCTCCGTACAATATACAGTCCTGGTGTACGGTTTGTCTTGGCTTTTTCGGTCCGAGTCATTTCCGTAATTCATCGTAAGTCTTCTCTAATTTAACAGGGAGTACCAAATCAATCCACTAATTCTTGTGATGCTGAAGCGTTGTCTTCTAAAGCTAGAACTGCATTTAAAATACTAGGTGTAGGTTTAGCACCCGTTTTGATAAACACAAAGAATAAATGCATTATCTGTAAACTGTCCTACATCTATTTCCGCAACTTCTTTAAAATACCTATTTGAGTTTCATTTTGGTCCTGAATGTAGAAGAGAAGAAGAAGTTGATAGACCTCGTGTAAATAAAAACCTAAAATTTGTATGATTATTACAGTGTACTTACTCCACTCGTCCAAGTTTCCTGAGCGCTTGATACTGTTCTCTTAACAAGTAAGGTGTATGTTAATAGCTCCATTGTTACTGTGATGATGCATACAGATAACATGATTAAATAGAGTAAAAAATAATAAGGCAGTAATACTAAATAGGGCAAATATTGAAAGACCAATAGGTGAACTTAGATGTATGTAAGATTACAATAACAATAATTGGGATAAGGCTTGATAAGTTAACAGGCATTAAAGTTCTGTTATTTTTATTAAGTTCTACGTTCTTTCACTGAAGAAACATGATCATTAATGTTATGAATACGAAAGTAATGTTGCAATTAGCATGACTACTACTAATAAAAAGTATCCCATATAACAACATACTAATAAATTTAGTAAAGAAAATGGAAGTCAATTTAATATTATTAATAAATCACATGGTAATAGGCCTGCAGACGTTGTTGATTGCCATAATCATGTCTAGAGAATTTTCAAGTAGTGATTTGAGATTTAAGATAGTAAAAAAGACTAGGCACCCCAATAATTAAAGTAAGACTTAATCCCACTAAGACCAAGATTGAAACTGTGCTAACGATCCACTGAAGTTATTTACATCTAACTCTAACTTTGCCCTAGGGACTATACACAGATAGTATCCAACGATAAATACAATAGTGCCTATTCGGGTCAGCTGCACGGATAATTTAGTTGAAGAAGAAAGCGGTTTATTAACAAGATATTATTTAAAAATAACATTAAATCTCACTAGAGTTGAACTAGTAGCTGACAAGAGTAGTCAGGCTCTCCCTAGCCCACAAGAGAGCCCACAAGGGAGGGCGAGATTTCTGTTAGCCTCGGAGTATCATATCAATCAAATATCACTCTACCTATTACTTTCCACACCTCTATTCTAATTATAGAAGGTATTATTATTCTTATAGACATTATACCTGTTACTTCCCCCATACTCCGAAAAATATTGAATAAATATTTTTAAGTACTATTTATGGAAAGAGTGATAATAGGTATTCACTTCATTAATTCTTATAAGAAATTGAGTAGATATTCGTATACTATTAGTGTATAAGAATGACCTATTAGATATCATTATGTCTATAAATAGTAAGAGATATAATGTGAATATTTAGCCTGTGAGTGAATATACAATATACAATATATAAACGTAACTTTTAATCAAGCATGGGTTATGGTCTAATGGCATGACGGAGCTATTTGGAAGCTCAAGATATTTGTTCGAGTCAAATTAACCCAGGTCTACCCTATATATTGATGAATAAGTTTATATATTATGTATTATCAATCAATTGGGCGGTATCAATCAGTACCTTCATTATTTCTAGGCTCATATATTTCTGGATTAACAAATAATTATCAAAACCTATAGGGTATTTAGCTCAGTGGTAGAGCGTTAAGCTTTTAACTTAAGGGTCAACAGTTCAAGTCTGTTAATACCTATAGGTTTTTTTAATTTTTAGGCCGATTTATTGCTAGTGGGAAGCAAAAGAAGAGGTGAAGATAAGTATGGACAAGTTGCCTATTGGAAAAGGTGAGCTGATTGCTATTCGGTGTACATTTTGTGTACAGTAGGTTCGAATCCTATCTTGTCTGTTTCGCCTTTTTCTCCCCTTCTGGTCTAGCCTTTTCTTGATCTAGAGTTAAAAACTAGAGGGCGGTTAAATTTGGAGAATAGTAGAAATATTACTTTCTTTTCTCCAAATTTAAATCTAAATTAACTGGTTACTCCTTTTTTTTTCTAATATATAAATACTACTCTTCTTTTATTTCTGTTTACTTTTTTTCTCTTTCGGGAGAATGAACAGAAGAGGTAGAGTATATAAGAGCAAATCACCTTATAATACATATCCTTCTTATAGATGAGTCTATGCGTAAAAGTAACTGATTATTGTTAAAATCTTATAATTATTCTGTATGTTTATTTTACTTATTACTCCTAGTTTAAAGGATGATAAATTAAAGAAGAAAGTGAGCACTAGTTATTATTTAAAGGTATTCACCTTATTCTAATTTTATAATTTAATGAAGAGAAGGAAATCGTAAAATAACATCTATTTCAGCAAAGGAAACCTGGGCTCTTTATCTCACATAAGTATTAGGCTTATTCTTATCTTGTTTATTATTTCTTTCTTTCTTTCAATTTCTCTAAAGTATCACCTTGCCCTTTCCATCTTCTTGTCTAGTTTTTTTAAATTTTACAAAATCAAGACCAGGAAGAGATATTTAAGGATGGACTAAATCTTCAAGTTTATAGACTAATATATAGTTTGTTTAATTTCTCTGTGTAGTCATAAACAAAGGTTTTAATACACACTATTTATTAGGTATTTATTATTATTATGCGTTTACTAAAATCTCACCCTATTTTAGGTCTTATGAATAGTTACATGGTCGATTCTCCACAACCTGCTAGTCTTTCATATATGTGAAACTTTGGTTCACTATTAGGTGTTTGTTTAGTTATCCAAATCGTAACAGGTATTACTCTTGCGATGCATTACACACCTAATATTGATCTTGCTTTTGTTAGTGTAGAACACATCATGAGAGATGTACACTACGGATGATTAATCCGATATCTACATGCCAATGTAGCGTCTTTCTTTTTCATCTTCGTTTACTTACATATTGGACGAGGACTTTATTACGGATCATACCGATCACCTAGAGTGTTATTATGATCTATTGGAGTAATCATCTTAGTTTTAATGATGGCTACTGCATTCTTGGGTAAAGAAATAGCCCAAAATGGTCACATGCATGTTAATCCTATCGAATTTCTTAACTGTTGCTCTGCCGTTCCTCTTATTTATTCTGAGCGTTTATCTAAACACAAAAACATTACTCCTATTTTTGCTTGGGATAATCTACATTTACCAAATATTAAAGATATTATCTACCCTACTATTAAACAGGTAGCAGGTGTCTATTTGATTGTAAATTGAGTTAGAAAAAGATATTGGTAGTGCTGTTTTAGGATGTATGCAAAACCGATTCCATAGATATTTATTTGGAGGTTCTTTAACAAGCCTCTATTTAATGCTGTAGGCAATACGGGCTAGAAATTTTTGCATTCTTGGTAATTGATCTTGAGACTACTTACATTGCAGTTTATGGGGGATTACAACATTGCCTTAGAGGCAGGTAATACTCTTGGTGTTCTTCATACTGAAGAAGAGCGTGCTGCAATGTGTGCTAATTATTCTCAGGAACGTCGAGACGCTATTGGATCATTAAATCGCGGTAAAAGACTATCTCCTGCTACACTGGAACGTATGCGATTAGCCGCTCTAGCTCGTTCTCCTATGACAGACGAAACACGAGCAATTCAGCTAATTCTGCTAAAGCTATGTTGTATCAGCTGAATAAGGTTGATGGTTCAACAATTACTGGAGATATTCATTCTATTGTGCTTCGTACTATTCCTGCAGTTGCTGAGTTCTGTAGTGAAAAAAAGTACGTCGTACGAAATGGTATTTTAAAGGGCAAATGGTTAATTAAATCGTTAGGAAACAAGATCTCATCATAGTCATATTGTATAAATCCCCTTCGCAATCTATGCAGAAAAGAAGGGTTATTTCTACAATAGTACAATAAATGTCCTGACAGGGATATTGATTAGCTTTAGGCTAATTGGCAATACAAGTGAAAACGGTTAAAGAGAGTTATTAGCTTTTAAGACCGTCGGTTGTGTATACAATCGCTACAGACTGGGTCACTTGTGGGTGGCTGAAATGCTGCTTAATGTACAGTCGGGCTCCTGAGTTCAAACTTTCAAGGCCTAAAATGATATTAATGATAAATTCAATTAGATTGTCGGGACTCATTTAATTGATTAGGTACAACCCCCACTAGTTCTAATATACAGCTAAAGCAGACTAGTGAAGGGAGGAGTATGTATGTTCTACCCTATGGGCAAATGAGTCTATGAGGTGGCCAATTTAACAGCCTCAAATGCGATATTATTGTACTTATTATTTTATTATTATTATTCTGAGATTTTATTACCAGCCTCCCCGGCAGGTACTTAGCTCCAAATCGTGCTGCTATTCGTATTGCAGCTGACGCCCGAGTAGGCCCACACAATATGAATATCCTTTGTATTATTACTGGTAGCCTATTAGGAGACGCTCATGCAGAGCAACGGGTTATAGGAAATGGGACTCGTGTATCTTTTTACCAAGAGGCTAGACATAGTCAATATCTTCTTTGGCTACACTCGTTAATTGCAGGATTGGGTTATTGTAACCCAAATACTCCAACAATCCGAACTCGCTTAGGAAAGAGTGGACTATTACGTTATATTCTCAGGTTTCACTCTTTCACGTATACTAGCTTCAATGGTATTTATGATGATTGGTACAGTAACGGAGTAAAGCACGTACCTATGAACATTGCGGATTACCTATCACCCTTAGCCTTAGCAATTTGAATTATGGATGATGGTGGTCGGCTGGGTTATGGCCTAAAACTAGCTACCAATTCATTCACTTTTGCAGATACTACTCGCCTAGTTCAAGTACTATTTGATCTTTATGGGATCAAAGCATCAGTGCAAAAAACAGGTGTACCTGGGCAACATCATATTTACATCTGATCCGAGTCAATGCCTCTTATTAGATCGCTAGTAGGCCCATTCATGGTATCATCTATGCTATATAAATTAGGTCTATAGTCCAATGTAATAATATTTACTCTCATAATATCGTATAGTCTAATATTTAGGCGACACTGATGAAAACGGTCAACAACTATACTTCTAGTTAAGACCGTCGGAGACTCTATTTCCCATCCTATTATTCCCCACCCACTAGTTAGAAAGGGAGCCCAAAAGGGAGCCTCCAGTAGAGGGTCGGGAACATGACGTAATCGCTACAGACTGGTCCATCGGTGGGTGTTTTAATTCATTTCATTTTTCCCCCTCTTGCACTTTCCCTCCAAGTCAAAAAAAAGACAGTAAGGGAAAGTGAACTAAAAATGAAGTTAAGATGCTTAATGTACAGTCGAAATGATCGTAACACTGTAAGTTATCACAAGGTTTCGTGATACATTCTCTTTGTATTAAGAGTTCACGAAATACAGGGTCATGTATTCGGAAGAAGGATTATTTATCCTAACTCGCTGTCGAGTACGATACTATGATTGATCATTTGGCAACAGTAATTACTAATTTACTTTCAGCTATTCCATGAATCGGAACTGATTTCGTTCAGTTTGTTACATATAAACACTCTTTGTAGGAAACAGTGGGACACACTACTCAGCTAGTGTTTTACCCACAATTGGTTTAGTTACTAACGCAGGGCGTAGAGGTGTGGCCAATAGGACAGACGAGGACAAACTTTATGCATTGGATATCTCCTATTCATTTCTAGCTATGTTTATTGGATTAATTGATGGTCATGGATATATTTCTATCAATAAAGTTCATCTTAAAGATAATTTGGAAATTAGCTTAGTTTTAGCTTTGGAGGGAGCTGAAAGATCTATGTTGGAATATATCCAATCTGTTTTAAAAATGGGACGAGTAACCTACTACTCTAAACGGATACAGTGAAATATATCATCAACTGTACTGATCTTCAAGAAATTCTTTTACCATTAATGTTACACCATGGTCTGTTCTTTTTAACTCACACACACGAATTAATCAGTTTAATTTACTGATGTATATTCTTAGTAATGGGGTAAAATTTTCATCTCAATTAGCGGCAGAAGCAGTGCCAATAAGCAGTGAAGATTATTTAGCATTACCTTTCTTCAGTAACTGATTGGTATTTACTAGAAGGTATTAAAACTCGTGGGGATATTACATTTCAGATTAAACAGAGATCTAAAGGACATACCAATTTATTCAATGCGTTTAAATTGTTGTTTGGTACTAATAGTAAAATTCAAGGTACTAAGTACTTTCAATTACTTATTACTTCAACAAAAGATATCATCTCGGTCATTCAGTTTTTCTCTATGTCTTCCAGATTGAAACTAATAAAATATGAGAAATGGTTAAGTCATATTTCTAGATCTCCACGATTTGCACATTTTTCTCACAAGGGAGAAATAAAAAGACACCTTAATACTCTCCCCTTTAACTTCCTACTACAAAGCTCTGTAAATATAGAGCTGCTTCATATCGCGAGGTATGTCGAATAACAGGGTGGATTGCAGGAACTACTCTATTACAGAGTCAATCTGCAGCCTAATAAAATGGGTTCAACGACTAATAATTAAGATTAAAAGAATCTAATTGACACGAGTACCCTGCTACACTATGTCAAGAAACTAGTGTAGATGATATAGTCTAAACTTAGTCGTAAGATTAAGATCATTATAATTTAAATTTTATAATATTAATAAATTTGTCGTATGAGGAGGTTTTAGTGTAAATAATGCAACATTAAATAGATTCTTCTCATTACATTATTTACTACCTTTTATCTTAGCTGCCTTGGCTGCTATGCATCTATTAGCTTTACATGAGCATGGAAGTAGCAATCCATTAGGAGTTTCAGGTAATACAGATCGACTTCCATTTCACCCATATTTCACATTTAAAGATCTAGTAACTGTTTTCTTATTTTTACTGGTATTGTCAGTTATGGTATTTTATGCACCTAATTATTTAGGACATAGTGATAACTATATTCCAGCTAATCCAATGCAGACACCGGCCTCGATTAACTATACTATTGATTTACATCTCCTATTAGCAGCTCCTATTGCGCCCCGGGACTCTAATGCTGAACTATCGTTTGATTATAACGAAAAGTCAACTCCCCTTTCAACTCTGACTTTGATTCATCAGATAAAAACTACTGGCACAATGGGAAATGTAAGATTAGGAAATACGCTCGTGCCTATGACTTTAGCAGACCTTAAAATGTTAATTGAAAAAGAATTAACATTATCCAATGGTATTATCTCACTAGCCCTTAAGGGAGGAATGCTGCTACTCGCCCTTGGGATTTTGCTAATGGAGTGAGAGATGGGTATATTGGCGGATATTTTCCTTCTGTTAATACATTAACAGTTCGTCCATTATGATTTATTAGCCAACTGGAAGTATTTCTTTTCTTACACTTCTCTTTAGAGTACTTAGTCAATTGGGTGCAACTAACTTATACTGAAGCTACACATTAACTGATGCTGGAAATTGGCATATTAGACTTTACTGTCGTGACTGTTATTAAAAATTTTTTAATTCAATCTATCTTAACTGTTATTAAAAATTTTAATTCAATCTATGGATTAAAATTGACTTCATTCCTTAAATTGGCTTACATTTACGCAGTCACCGAAAAAGTGAAGTCTTTTAATCCGAAGAGTATTTTTTATTAGAAGTTATGAAACTTATGTACAGCTTAAGTGATGCAGCCAATTCAATCCGTAAATTATCTATTGAAGATAAATTGTCTGCATTAATGCTTAATCCAGAGCACATTAGGTTATTAACATCGCATGTTCTACCTATCTTCAAGGAAAATACAACTCCAATTACTTATTTTTGGCCTTTATCTTGGAGATGGGAATTTTTATATTCGAGTGAGATCTAGTATTACTGATTTATGTTCATTCCTATTTTTAGAATTGGACAAAAAAAGACCAAAAGTAATATGTATCTCTTAAACTTAATTAAATCATTTTAACGGATCATAATATTTTATGTAATTTAATTATTCAGGGAATGCTGTAATTGTCGTGCAGGGAAGATCATCCATCTCTGACTTATTTAACACTTTTAGACCTTGCTCCTTTCTGATTCTGAAGATTAGAATCATTCGTAGTTATGAAGTCCTTGGTATCTTATTTTAGTATGAGTACTAAGTATTTTCTTGATGCTCAAATTTCAATTCTTACTATTCTTTATTCTTTATCTAACACTCTTCTTTAGAGTATTGAATTCTCAGAGACATAACTCATTGGTTGCAGATTTTCCTTCAGGTTATGCGTACATTACAGCCTACAACAGGTCAGGTACAGGCTGAGTCGTTACATTGCCAAAATCTTTCATAGTTAAGCCTTCACAAAAATACTTTACCTTGAGCACTTATGACAACTTAGACCAAGCTCTAGCAGCTGCTGTTAAGTACCGAGATGAGCAATTAAAACTTGCTTTGACTAATAAGGGTTTATAATTTATTATTTATTTTTTTCAGGGCAAGATTTAAGAAATGTGAATTTGTATAAGAGAAGAGTCGCGCAATACTCTTCAAAAAAATCAATAGTACGAACAGTCGCAATTAAGTCTTTCTGATCACTGCTTTTGATAGATGCAGATGTCAGCTTGGATCTATTAATTGAAAATTGAGTTAATTGACAAGAAAAACTTACGTAGCTTATTTATCAAGGGTTTATACAAATAAAAGCGTGTAAGTCAACTTGCAGCGAAGTTCTATATGACGGAACCATTAAATGCAAGAAACTGGTATGTATAGGAAACGTTCAACGACTATAAAGTGAATACCGTCAGTAATAACCTTTGCACGAAAGCTCGACTAGTAGTAGCGTACTAGCTCTAGGGGAAAGAATTTACTACTAGATGACATAGTCTACTAATCTATGTGAATAGGTTATATAATGATTAAACGTCATTATGATAATAAAGTGTGTGCCTGAATGATATTTATTACCTTTCTATGCTATTTTACGATCTATTCCTTCAAAAATGATTGGAGTACTATGTATGTTCTTCTCATTATTAATTCTTCTTTTAATGCCAGTATTAGATGTAAGTAGAGTTCGTGGAAACCAATTCAGACCGCTAAGTAGATTCATGTTCTGACTTTTTGTGGCCAACTTCTTTGTATTAATGTACATTGGAAGTCAACACGTTGAAGAGCCCTTTATTACTATTGGAGCCTTCTCAACCTATTTTTATTTTGCTTGATTCTTAATCTTAGTGCCTGTAACTGGTATCTTAGAAAATACGCTATTAGATTTAGCAGTATCAGAATCTGCCGAGTAATTTTATACATTTAGGCTTTTCAGCTTGTTCACTTCTGACCTTTCTCATGAATAGGAAAGAAAGAAAGGTCATAAGTGGTTTAGATAGGCGAGGAATAAGATACAATATTTATCCGTTTTTCTGTAATATTCTCCCCTTTACTAATCTTCTAGTAAAGGACTAGACAAAGAAGTAAAGTGTAAAACAAAAGAGAGTACTTAAACAAGAGTACTTAATCCCGAGTCCTTTAGAAAGGAATTACTTGATAAAATAAATGAACAGTATGATTATATAAGAGCGTCAAGTAATTTGACTACCATGTCTAGCCCTCCTAGTTATACCTATTTCCGCCCTTCTGTAGAGAAGTAGGATAAGGCTGGTATCATGTTTACATTATCCTGCTTTCTTAAACAATTCTAGACCTTGAATTAAAAGAAAGAAAAATAAGGCCAATATACTATCTTTTTACTATGCTTACATCATTAATTATTATCCCACTATTGGGAGCTTTAGTTTTATTTCCCATGAATGATTCTACAGCCTTGGAAGTCTCAAGGGTAAAACGTGTTGCCCTTCTAGCTACTGTAGTCACCTTCATTTTATCAATGGTCTTATGGGCTGAATTTGATAGTAGCTCAAGTTCTTTCCAATTTACTCAATCATTTACTAGTCTAAATTTTGCCAAGTCTTTCGATGTATCACTTGGTGTTGATGGCTTATCTCTTTACTTTGTATTATTAACTACATTTACATTACCATTATGTTTATTGGCCAGTTGAGATAATATTAAACACAACATTAAATCTTTCATGATTGCTTTCTTAGTTCTGGAAAGTTTACTAATTTGTGTGTTCGTAGTTTTAGATTTACTTCTATTCTATGTATTTTTTGAATCAGTATTGATTCCATTGTTTCTAATTATTGGTATTTGAGGTGCTAGTGCGGATAGAGTACGTGCTTCATTCTTGTTATTTTTATATACATTATTTGGATCATTATTTATGCTATTGGCATTTTTAGTCATCTTCTATCATGTTGGAAGTACTGATTTTGAAGTTTTATCTTTAGCAGATATCACTTTTAACCAGCAAAGGTGACTATGATTAGCTATTTTTATGAGTCTTGCAATTAAAACTCCTCTATTGCCTGTTCATATTTGATTAAGTAGGGCCCATGTACAAGCTGATGTTTCAACTTCAATGGTATTAGCAGGGTTAATTTTAAAACTTGCTACGTATGGTTATATTAGAGTATTAATTCCTCTTCTACCAGAAGCAACATCATACTTTTCGCCATTACTTCAAACTTTATGTGTTGTAACGTTAGTATATAGTTCATTAACTATTTTAAGACAGACTGATTTTAAAGTATTAATTGCCTATTCATCAGTTGCTCATATGTCTGTTGTAGTAATTGGATTGTTCTCAGATACTTTACAAGGTATTGAGGGAGCAATTTTATTATCTATTGGACATGGATTTGTTAGTCCTGCCCTATTCTACTGTCTAGGTGGTGTTTTATATAATAGATATCATACAAGACAAATTAGATATTACCGTGGTCTAATTCAATATATGCCTATTTTCTCTTTAGTTTTATTCTTATTCATTTTAGGAAATATGTCTACACCTCTAACTATTAATTGAGTCGGAGAGTTCTTATCTCTAACTGGTGCTGTGCAGAGAAACCCTGTAGTAGGATTTGCTATGTCTTCTGGAATTGTATTCTCGGCTGCTTATTCTATTTGATTATATGCTAGATTAGCAGGAGGACAGTTTAGCCCTTACCTAGGTTACGCTACAGATTTAACTAGAAGAGAATTTATGGTACTATTGCCATTTGTCTTTGCTATGTTCTTATTTGGACTGTTCCCTAATATTATTTTGACGGATCTGCACTATTCTGTTAGTACTCTGTTAACATCATCATCTACCCCCCCTTTCAAGGGAAACAGAAAAGTTCTACATCAATAACCTAGATCATGATATCAACTCAACTATTATATAAGAGGATTATTAGCCTTTTAACTAGGAAACAAAACCTCCCTAATCAAAATTTATGTCCTGAGCTGTTAAGGGGAATGAACAAATTAATAACGTAGTATTATGAAACTTATTCCTTATGCTCCTCATCAATAGATAGATACGTAAAGGAATAATCAAACTACATCAACAAAATGTCAATAAAGGATTGAACTTTCGAAACCTAAATGATGATGATCTGTTAAGTGATATGATAAAATTCTGAAAAATGCGACAGCAATGAATAAAGTTCCAATAATTACATGTAACCCATGGAATCCTGTAGCAAAGAAGAATGTTGAACCATAAACTGAATCACTTAGTGTGAAAGGAGCATTATAGTACTCATAACCTTGCAGCCCTGTAAATACAATAGCAAACAGTACTGTAATAATAATACCTAAAATAGTACCTCGTCTATTACCTTCAATTAATGAATGGTGAGCATATGTAATACTAGCACCTGATGAAAGTAATAAAATAGTATTAAGTAACGGAACTTCAAATGGATTTAGTGGATCAATACCTGCAGGTGGTCATGCAGCCCCTAGTTCTACTGTAGGTGCTAAAGCAGAATGGAAGTAGCTTCAGAAAATAGATAAAAAGAAGAATACTTCACTAACAATGAATAGTACTACACCTAAGTTAATACCTTTTTGAACTGCGAAAGTATGGTTACCTAGTAGTGTACCTTCTGCTACAACATCTCTAAATCATAATGTCATAGCACTAACTGTTGTAATAAAACCAATAGCCACAAGAAATCCTCCATGACCGTTAAAATACATTGCTGCAGAAATTGTTAAAATAAGTAGTGCAAATGAAGTTAATAATGGTCATGGTGAAGGTGTAACTAAATGAAAAGGATGACCTTGAAAGGCGCTTCTTCGAAGTGATTGTGGAGATTGCATAATAAATATAATTAAATGGATTCAAATAAATTGAAATTAACTTCCTTGCTCTATATAACCCTTTCCTTCATTAACTACAGGTGATAAAGACAAGAAAAAGCATCAGAGTGTTAAATAGGTTTATTCTTTTTGATTATTTTTTTACTGTCGCTCTCCTGCTTCCCAAGTAAAAGGCAGTAAGGAATCAGGATAAAGAGCTAAAGCTAAAAAGTAGACCTGCATTTGTTTCAACTTATTCAGTTAATTTCCTAAATTAACTTATTCAGTTAATTTCCTAAATTTCTCTACTGATGGCCCGCCCTTTTACTCTTTATCACCTGATGTATCTAGTCCAAAGGGAATCGGGGAGTACTTGAGCCTATCTGATATTTTGGCCTTCTTTAAGGGAAACATAACTAAATATTATGTCTTATGTTTTGCCGGATAAAATAGGATTCGAACCTATGGTACTGAAAGTACATCCACTTTCAAGGTGAATACAATAAACCACTCTGACATTTATCCTCGCAGCCCATTCTTAATCTCTCGATTGAAGCTTCAAAACAATAAAAAGGGAATCATTTAAGAACAAGCATGTTGTTTCTTTTAGGTCAGCCCATTAGGACTAAATCATGCCCATGTGGGAAGAAAGGAGGAAAGGCGAATTAAAATAGGAGCAAGAGGTAAAAAACTGAAGACAAATTAAAAAAAAAAAGGGGATTAAAAGGGAAATTAAACAGGCGAGTCCTAAGCTTGATCTTACGTCAGTTAATTTAAGTGCACGTACTCATAAAGTAAACCGACTGTTAATAGTACTAAAAATTCATTGCTACCTAGAAACCATAGCTTGTTACTTGATATAGTGTTACAGCTAAAGGATACAGTACTTTCTAAATCAAAAATTAGGAATAGAATATCTACTAAGTAATACTGAATAGCAAATGAGACCTGTCCATAGATAGGATTAAATCTTTAAAGGGTTTTGTCCTGTGTAAGGCAAGGATTAAAAGAATAATCTTTGACTACATTATTATATCAAGTCATAAATTGATATACTTGTGAAAGTGAATCCTTTTGCCTTACACAGGTCTTTACCTTGTCTGTCTGTGCCTCATTTTCTGGATACCTTAAATCCAGGTCACACACTACCTTCCTGAATTACATCAATAACTCTTTTCCAAAACTAATAGATTCATCAGAACTACTTACTTGTAATGGAGACATCACAGCACTACCAGTACCTTTAAATGGATCTAATACTCTAGATTCGAAAGGTAAGATTATTTTCCCCTTCAAGCATCAGTAACAGGTCCTACAGTAGAATAACGAAAGTTTCTACTAGTTCCTCCGTTAATTAGTACTCTCTGAAGTTCAGCAAGGTGAGCTCCACCTTCCCGTACTGCTTGGTTGATTGACATAAAGTGTTTTCCTGTGTATTCATAATCTGGAGTATACTGATACACTTCTACTCGATCTGTTCTAGATAGCATCATAGTTGTTCTATCCTCAGCCGAATGTATTTTTCCATAAATGGATTGTTCTCACCAGACATTGAGGCACTCATTCTAGCAATTGTTTCCTCCCTGACATGTTTAGTAGCACCATCTGACACAAAGACACTATTCAATGTTGGCTTAAGAGCAAGTCAAGCATTTTCATACTGTACTAACTCACTAGTGTCGCAAAAAGCTAGAACAGTAATTTCAAAGGATGATCATCCATGCTGTTTAACTGCACTATAGAAACGTTTGCAACCTGATGATTTAGCTGCAACACCTCTAATGAACTATGTGTTTAAATCGAACAGATCCCATTTCAGCAGAACGAATATAACAGATCGAAGGCTGATCTTTAAGGCGATAAATGTAAATTACTGTTCAGGCAATCGACAACTAGTGGATGCATCTGAAGATACAATAATAGGAAACCATGGAGAAACAGGTTTCAATGAAGCTAATAAATAATGTTGGGCCTCCTTAGGTGTATAAGGCAATCCAGTATCAGGATTGGTATTTGGTAGTGGATTAGGTCCCGTAACTGCTCGAGCCGTACTATATTTACGACTTTGCATATTTGAAGGTGAATATAACGATTTAGGAGTTAATTGAAAAGGAAGGGGATTTTGAATTAACTGTATTCTCAAGAGATGTTCTATTGATAGAAGATCTGTGATCTGTAAACTTAAGTGCTCCTTTGCTAAATTCATATACAAAACCTACTGTAAGGAAAACTAAGAAAATCATGGCCACTCAGAAACCATAGCTTGTTACCTGATATAAAGTTACTGCTAGTGGATAAAGAACAGCAATTTCTAGATCGAAAATTAAGAATAAAATACCTACTAAATAATATTGAATAGCAAAAGGTGCTCTAACTTGACCGTAAATAGGATTAAACCCACATTCATAAGCAGAGATTTTTTCACTGTCTGGCCGATGTACAGCTAATAAAACATTAAGTGCTAGTAGAATTCCTACTAACACAGGTACAAAAAATAATAGAATAATCATTGTCATTAGTATCCGTAAATTGACATAGCCATTACTTGTGTGCTATTTAAGATTAATGAGGGTTGTAGTACAAATAGTACAATGAATAATGTTAGTACAGCGATTACATAAGCATGAGAACTAGTAATAACTTGACTTCCTTTGGTGTGATTCCCTAGGGGAAAGGGAGAATCTGAAAGTAATGAAGAAGATGTTTTTGTAGCTAAATCTTCAAAATATAGTACACGTACTACTCCTAGATAATATGCTGCACTTACAACACTAGTTAAGATAGCTACTAATGAAATGAAATAATAACCATTATGAATAGCTGAGTATAAAACAGCATATTTAGCGAAGAATCCCATTAACGGTGGAATACCAGCCATTGAGAATAAACAAATAATCATACTTAAGGCAAGAATAGGATTTTGTCTGAATTGCCCTGCTAGTTGTAAGATAAATTGAATGTCTCCATTCTGTTTCATTCTAGCCCTAGGGCTAGAATTGTCATTGTTCCCTAGCCCACAAGAGAGCCCACAAGGGAGGGACAGATAACCAAATGCTAGCAATACAAAGAATGCATTTACACTAGTTAAACTATATTGGATTAAGTAGAATAAGAAAGCATCAATAGATTCTTGACCAGTAACAGCTAATCCTAGTAGCATAAATCCAACATGTGAAATAGTACTATAAGCTAGTAAACGTTTGATTTTTAACTGAGCTAAACCTACTACTGTACCAATTACTAATGATAATAAAGAACAAACTAGTAATAGGGCTTGTCATACATTTACTTGCCCCGAAACAAATAAAAACCCTTCCTGCCCTGCTAGTGCGACAGGAGTTAAACTGTGTAAAGTTAATAAAAGTACAAAAATAGAGATTTTAGGCATTACAGCAATTCATGTTGTAACAATTGTAGGTACACCATCATATACGTCTGGTGCTCAATTATGAAATGGTGCTGAAGCAATTTTAAATAAGAATCCTACACTCATAATTACTAGACCGAGAGTAACACCCTCTGTAACAGAACTTTGTACTTCCATTCCCATGCCCTCTCCCATGCCCTTAAGGGAAAGGGCTCCCATCTCTAATGATAAAGAGGTAGGAACAGAAATTAAATTACTGATAGCATCAAGGTTCGTTAATCCTGTATAACCATAAATTAAACTTGAGCCTAATAAAATTAAAGCTGAAGATAAGGCACCTAATAAGAAATATTTTAGCCCTGCTGCTGTAGCAGATTCGTTATTTCTGTAAAGAGCTGAAAGAATATAGACTGCAAAACTTTGTAATTCAATTGCTAAATATAATGACACAAGATCAGTACTTGAAACTAGAAAAGAAGCACCAATTGTGCTAAATACTACAATCATAGAATATTCAGCAATTGACTCATCCTTCGATAGTGTCCCATTCCCTTTTGGGCTCCCTTTTTCATCAAGGAAAACATAAGGGCTCCCTGACAGTAAGATAATACCACCAATTACAAAAATGAACATTTCTACAGCCATTGAAACTGTGCTAACGTGGAACAATCCACTATACAAACTCACACCTGACTCCAGTGTATTAACGTAATAACCATTAAATGATAGAGCTGCGGCAATGAAAAATGCAATAGAGGTCACCCGGGTCAGCTGCACGGATGAAATTTTTGAAGAAGAAAGCGGTGTCGCAATTAACAGTGATAATAATAAAGTTACTAGCATTGCATGTCATACAAGTCCTCACTTATCTCCTTGTTTCCTTTTTTTCAGTTACTTAGATTAAGGAAAAAAAAGAGTAAATAAGGGATTACTACGCAAGAAGAGATTCGAACTCTTAAAGACATATTGGAAGTATGTCATGTTACCATTACATCACATGCGCGATTATTATAATGACTATGTATAATAACTCTCTTATATTATAATGTCATCAGCCCTAGTTCTTGCTAGAGAAGATGATGAGCAAGTAAGGGGATTTAATTAATTTGTTTCTGGGAAAAGGGCGGAATGTGACATCAGTGATACCTTGCTGTAATCGTCGCATAATTGTATCTTTCCCTGTCGGAATGAAAGGGAAAAAGAGAGGGCGTGAAACTCTAAACCTTCAACTTTAGATAGCCAAGTTCGTGCAGATCGGATATTGACCCGACGGGAGAAATCAAAGGTTGCACCATCAGGCACTCGCTGGATCGTTAATGCTGGTGTTGTGGTTTTAGGGCAAGGGAAAGATACAATCCCGTACCAATAGCCACATTATTCTTTTGACCCGATGTAGAGTCAAATTTAAACACTAAGACACCAGAACTGGTTCACTCATAGTATTAGAGATTAGTTCTGCAATTCATTTCTGAAGCGTTAGCAACTAGAAGTGAGTTATTAGAAGGAGCATTAGATAAGATAAAGTACTGCTCCAATACTAGGAGCAGGTAAAATTCATACTGTAAGAGTGAATTTATCGATTCTGGCATGAGTAATCGAATATCATTTTAAATAGGACGTAGTGGAGCATTTTTACGGTATCCCAAATAGTCTCGTACTCCTTTTTGGGAAAGGGGGGATAGCACCCAAATCTATTGAACTACCGAAATATTGAGCTCCAGTTTCAATGTTAGTTGAACTCCGAAGTAATAGGTTGTACCTTGTTTACCTTAGTTCGAGGTACAGTAACGCTAGGTACAGTAGTATTAAGTAAATCCTTGTTTACTACACTACCAATCTCTACTGGAGGTACATTCAGTAGTTCTTTCAACTGAATATCTGAAACGGAGATGTTCTGATGTTCAAGAACTGCATTAATATCATCAGCTGTGATTTGTCTCTTTTCAGTCGGGCGCTTGATTCGAGCAGCAATTAGATGTGGATTAGAGGTATTATGATCTGGATTATTATCTCATACTGCTTTTCAATAACTAGCAGATGTTCGTAGTCCTACAGTTGTACATAAGGTTAAATCACTAACTCCTTCGATCAACCGGATACTATCACTATTGCTGAATAGTAGTAGTACGGTAATAAGTAGGACTAGAATATAGGATAGAACTCGTAATAAGTGGAGGTATACATTACTGATAACTCAACTGCAAATAGCTTTAATAAATTGGATTGTAGTTTGATAAATGTTTAAGATAACTATGACTCGATGTTCTTTAATCCGCTAAGGAATAGAGGGTAGGTGACCAGCCTTCCACTCCAAGCGAATAAGACTGTCGTAGGATATCCATACTAATGTTGAATGTATCATAGTGTGCGCTCGTCGCCCTGGTAGGACTTATACTTAATAAAATATTGGCGGAAACATAATAATGCTACATTCTCTAAATGGTTAACGTAAATATATGCATAATCATAATACAATTATTTAGTTATGCATATTACTTATATGTTGCACCTAAACTTATAAGAAGTAGAATGATATATACAGTAATACCTCCCAACCTTTAATATCTGGTTGGTAGACTAAATTACACCGATCCCAATAAGGTTATCATTGTAAGTTGGCATTTGGTGCTATATACTAGAATCCACATGAAGTACCACTACATCATATGCGCCAAAATATCATTTCTTTTAATAATTTATTCCCTTTTCAAATAGAAAGGTGAAGTAAGGGAGAGGGAGCCCTTATGTTTTCCTTGATGAAAAAGGGAAAGGGAGAGGGGGAGGAAAAGTACTTTATCTTGGCAGGGAGTAGTTAAAAAGGCCACAGGGTCGAATAATATAGATAATAGCACCACGGAGGATTCGAACCCACACATTTTTATCCGAAGTAAAATAGTCTACCATTAACTTAGTAGTGCTAATTGCATAGAGTCAAAGCATGTGCCTTCAGCCCTTTTACTTTTCCATCCCTTTCCTGAACAAAATAAAATCAAGAAAACATAGTCGCCTATCCTGAAAAGGAAAAGGAAAAGGAAAAAGGAAAAAGGAAAAAGGAAAAAGGAAGGCCAAGTTATTATCACTCTTATAGAGACGTCCTGGCGATGGGAAGCAGGTTTTTAACTACTTCCCAAAAAGTAAAGAGTATATAAGTAAGAACAAATAATCTTGTCTCTGTTTATTCCCACTTTTTATCATTTACAAGAGGAGCATAAAGGAACGAAGATAAATTTGTATCTATATTGGTTAAACCTACTTCTAGAAAAATCTAGTCGTTTCGTATTCTTTACTCCTTATTTATGGCTTGACTTTTCCTGTTCGTCCCAAGAGTGTGTAAAAAGTTGCAAATAAAGACCAGAGACAGGAAAAGGAGGATCTTTTTTGAATAGAAAAAGGATAGAATATATTAAATATAAATGAATAACTTCCTACTAGATTTGTTAGCTTTAGGAGCTATTTTGTCAGGTATTATGGTTATTACAGCTAAAAACCCTGTCATTTCTGTACTATTCTTAATTGCTGTATTCATTAATGTTGCAGGCTACTTAGTATTATTAGGTGTAGCTTACTTAGGACTTGTATACTTAATTGTTTACGTTGGTGCAATTGCTATCCTGTTCTTATTTGTAATTATGATGCTTAACTTACGGCTAGTTGAACTAGTTGACACTGGTCAAGAATATACTAAAAGTTTACCTATGAGTGCTTTCTTAGCTTCTCTATTTTTCTTCGAATTATTATCAATTATACCAACAAGTTCTGGTGGTAAGTACTTATTGCTAGTACTAAATAAAAGCTTATTAGGTCTTTCTCCCCTGCTAAATTCAGAAGGAGTTAATAATGCCTTCAATCCTAATATTGCTGACAGTACATTGACAACATTTACACAAATTGAAAGTATTGGTCAAGGTTTGTATACATATGCATCCTTATGATTAGTTGTAGCTAGTGTGATTTTCTTATTAGCTATGGTAGGACCTATTGTATTATGTATGACACCTTTTGGTAAAAACAAAGTATAGTGTATGCCTGATTTCTCCCCTTTATATAAATAATTATAAATATAGATAAGTATAAAAGATAAAAGGACTCAGTTGGTAATATGGTATTACACACGGACTGCAAATCTGTTGATCGCTAGGGTTCGATTCCCTCTGAATCCTATGCTTTTTATCTTTGCCTTATTTTCCATTCATAGGTATTCATAGGTCTTTTTATGTGTTTTTTATTCTAGGGCTGAAAAAGAGGAGAACTATAATTAGAGGATAATAGGTAGAGCTGGGTCTTTCAAATAGGGGGTATAGTTTAATGGTAGAATCGCGAACTTCAAATTCGCCAGCGCATGTTCGATTCGTGCTGCCCTTGTATATTTTGTGTAAAAAGGTTTTTCTACACAGCCTATCCTTCGAAGCTGAATACATACTTTTATCCTTTGCAAATTACTTACTTAACTTATGTCACTAGCCCTTATCTCTTTTCTTGGTTCATCTTAAAAGGCTAATAAGTAAGGGGAGAAATTAAATTGGTCGAACAATAAACACATGAAAAGGTAGAAATTAAATAAAATAGGCATTTGTCCTTATTAATTTCATGATCCTTTTTACTCTTTCCCTCGCCCATCTGATCAGGTTAAATTACCTACTTTGCTGACTAATTCATACTTTCATAGTAAATGCCCCTAATTTGTTTTTATTTGTGTGTTGACTATAATCAATGGTACTATAAAGCCCTCTAGATGAAGAACCAATTCTTCCTGCCTGAACTGTTTGTCTAGGTCCGGATGCCTGTGTAACCAATCTACCAGATAATTTAACTTTAATACCTGTGATATGAGATGTAGGATTTAAAGTGCTATCTAGAGAACCATCTGAACTAACCGTAGGTAAACTATTCTTTAACATATCTAAAATCCTATTAAAAGAATATTTACTTGCATTGTGTGTTAAATATTGGGCAAAGATACTGCTGTCTAGAACTGAATAGTTAAGTTTAATAACTTGTAACTCTACAGTTCCCTTTCCCCCAGGGAATCAAGCACGTGTAAGTGCACTACCTAATGAAGACAATTTTTTCGAAGAAATAGGGTTATCACCATAGTAAAATAACTGGATTGTTACTTTATCTGCAGTTACAGTAAATAAAGGTTTACCTAGCAGTACCCCTCCGTTTTCTTTATTTTTTACATTGTTTTGGCCCTTACGTACTTTGCTTGATGAATAGAAGAAAGATTGAATAATACTAAGGGCTTGTCGTTGAATCGAAGTTAGATTCCTTCTATTAGATTTATCAAACATATATGTAGTCATGATTCATAAGTTTATTTAATATGTTAGTTTTGTTCCTTAATTTTCTTATTTTAAGCAGAAATTTAGTACTGGAAAGAAACGTTAGATGAAATTTTTCCTTTCTTACTTGATTTTCTCTTCCTTTTTTATTTCTGGACCTAGCAAATTAAAAGGGAGACAAAATCAAGAGAAGGAAAGAGCATAAGAGAAACTCATGTATACCCTAAAAAAAATACATAGTATCGGCTAGTAGTAAGAATTGAACTTACGTTACATCTATATGAAAGACGGGTTCTAACCGCTGAACTATACTAGCTAATTCTATAGTCCTTATCCTTGCCCTTTCCTTTCATTCCCTTTTTTATTTCTTTCCTATCCCACTCCCATCCCTACCAAAGACGGGTAAGAACTAGTGAGTGAAAAGTAAGGGTGAGAAAAGGGAGAATCAAGGTATATCCCAATAAAGACAAGGGTTGCTATAAGCCTAATTCTGTATATCTAGCAAGAACTAGGGAAGATATTAAGTTGATTAATTGTTAACAATCTGAATAAGCGAGTGTGTATAGACTTCAGTTCGATACGTAAACAGTCTAAGTTCAAGTATAATATTTCTGTAAATATGTCATAGTTTAATCCATTCTGTATATTTAGTACACCTAGGACTTTCCTAAAACATAATAATAAATATTATGTTTTCAACTTTGCAACCCTTATTTTAGCTAATCAACCTTTTAATCAACTAAGAGTAATTTACTTTAACGTCCGATTCCCTTTCATTCCTTTCATTCCCTTTTCATTCCCTTTTTAACTAAGCAAAAGGGCGAAGGAAAGGAATCAAAAGGGAAAAGGGATTACTAGCCGTAATTTATCATCTGTGTTTAAGGGCTAGGTGGGAAGAGAGGTGAATGGGAAATTAAACACAAACGTAGAGAGTGATATTATAAACGGGTCAACTTCCAGAATCGAACTGGAATTATTAGACCCACAAACTAATGTTCTACCGTTGAACTAAGCTAACCTTTAAATATTTATACACATTCCTCCATATTACTTATAACTACATATTAAAACCAAGAGATATTATTTTAAAATATAGTATAATCTAGCACTCTTTTATAAATCTAAGCCTGGGCGAAATTAAATATGTTTTGCCTATTTTACTTGGTGAAAGGGGGGAGGGAAACTTAAATCGAAAGAAGATAAGTCTTATCCTTTCTCATTTGAGTTAATAACAGATGAGTAGAAACTAGGGCGACTGATGAACAATAATCCCACAATGTAAATTAGAATTAACGGAATTACATCTCCAACATTACCTAAATAGTCTTGTGTCAGTACTGGCACAAACAATAATAGGGAAATTGAAATTAAACCAATCATGATGTATAGAGCATACTGTGTTACTACACCAGTATCTAACCTAGCAATTTGTTGACTTCCGTTAGATAATGATCTACTTAAACCAAATGGTCCTAAAAGCTCTACAGCACCTCGATCTAGGACTTTAGCTGTTACAAGACCTAATCTTAGTCCTTTCTCTAAAACGTAATGATTAATGATAGCATCAAAGTGTCATTTAGCATTAAAGAATGTATATAATCTTTTACCAAGACCTGTAAAGAAAGCATCACTTAAAACTGTGAATTTACTTCATGTATGGTACATTAATAGTGAGAATGACGCACCTAATAAAGTTACAATTAAAGGCAAGAATTTATAGAAAACAGGGATAGAGAACTCTGCTTCCACTAACACTACATTAGACGGATGTCCAAAAAGGGATGAAGAAAGCATATCACTACCGATTCCTACAAAACTATCTTTAGCTATATAACCAAAGAAAATAGATAATAAAGCTAGAAGTACTAGGGGAATTACCGTAATCATATCTTGTTCATGAGTATTTTCGTAATCAGACTTTGATGCATTTGGAGTTGTTAAGAATGTCATACTAATTAATCTAAATGAATAGAATGCTGTAATAGCTGCAGTAATAGTACCTAATCAGTATACAATTGAACCACTCATAGAATAGCTTCCATAACCTAATTCAATTAATAGATCTTTAGAGTAGTTACCACTAAGGAATGTTACAGCCATTAAACTTAATGAACCAATCAAGATAATTGTGTATGTAAATGGTAAGAAGTTAATCAGACCACCTAATCTTCGCATATCTTGTTGATCTGACATTGAGTGTAATACTCCTCCGGCTGCTAAGAAAAGTACCGCTTTGAAGACTATCATAATGTGCTGTTTTCATTTATCTCGTTCTTTGCCTATATGTAGGCAAATAAAAAGGGATTATGAAGGGATTATGTACGTGGCTTGATAAGTTTAATTAATTCTACTTGGTCCTTAGAGAGATTAATGTTATCCTGAACCTTAAGTTGATTAAACATAGAAAAGTATTGAATAAAATCGGATAGATAAATGTATCGAATTGAATTATTGTGAAGCGTACCAGCTTGGAGGTGTCGTCTAATACCAGAACGGTTTGATGAAGAAATGGATTTAATACTAGCATAAATAGAACAAAGACCAGAAATTACGTTAATGACAACAATGGGTTCAACTACTTTAGCTAATCCAGCTAAAAAATCAGGATGACGACAAAAATAAAAGTTACCTAATTCCGTAGGGTTAGGTCGTTGAATATTCATATAACGTCCTACTCGATTATTTAAGTAGTATTTAGCACTATTGGCAGCCTCAATATCGGAAGGACCTTTATTAGGATTCAAAGAAATCCATAAGTGTCGTTCATACATTCCAAAATCTTCTAAAGTATTAATATTGATATTCCAGGAATTAAATCATACAAAGTTCGAGAACCTAAATTAACTAGATCGAATTTATGTTTAGGATTAAATTGGCTGTCCAAGGGAATTGTACGTAACAATACTCCATCCTCCCTTAAGTAACCATGAATTTCCTCATTGTTAATAGTCATATCTACTCCTAAATGCCAGTTCATATTATTACGAAGTGAAACGTTAGATAAGCCTACTAATTTACTTAAGCTATTGTAGGAATGTGATTCGGCTAATACTTTAGTCATAGTGCTGTCGAAAGCTTTATAAGATTTTACTTTACTTAAGGGCTCTTTTAGCTCTTCAGCAGATAAGCTAAAAATTAAAGAAATTAACGTCCCCTTTTCGACAGTATTTATTCATCATAGCTTGTTCCAAAGTTCTGATAGAAAGTTGTGAAAAGGCTTGAATTTCGAAGCACCTAGACTAACCTCTAATGTAGAATGTTCCAAGTTTCTCCCACTAGGGCTATGTACAATATTTGGAGTAGTTACTAAAGGACACCAAGTAAGTTGGCTAATACCACCATTGCTCATTACCTTGTTCACGATTACCAATAAAACTACGCATATGATCAGCTGCTCGGGCGACCCGAGCAGGTCTAGCTTTACATGAAATAGCCGAACCTAACCCAACATCCCGTCAGGTAGATTCAAGAAAAACCCGTAAACACCAGAATCATATTGATTAGGCACTACCTTATCTCTAAGTGGCAACTTATAAGTTTCAAAAGGTTGGATACTTGGTAATTTAGCATCAAAATTTAAAGTGTAATTTGCATCTACTATAAAGATGCAAATGAGAATCCCCATGGAAATCATTAGATTCAGCAGAGGTCTATTTAACATAGTAGATAACTGTTTACACGACTCAATTCCTCGTGAAGTTAAAGAAATTGGTAAATGATTGCTTAACTGTAATAGCAAATTACTGTACAATCGGCGAGTATTGTCCATTTCTACATTAGTAAATGAAGGATCTATTAATTCTCAATTTACTTCAGCATCAGCATAGACTATTGATGGTAGAAAAGCATGTGAAAAAGTGTATGCATAACTAAGCAATAGACGAGAGATTGATTTCTAATTCATAATATAATGATCAAAAGTCCAGTCCAATAATAATGAAACGAATAATATACAAAAATAAGATAATATTAATAAACATAGATTGTAAGCGATAATACTTTATTATAAACTAATCACTTTAATAATTGGAATGTAAGTAGAATAATAATTAAACCGGCCACATTGTAAACATAGACATTATGTTAATAGACTATATCATGCATTAAAAATGCCGCAGAGTGTAGTCGTTGAGGTTCCTACTTTCGTATTACTACAATTTGGTTACCTGCTGATTGTTGTACATCTTATCCCTAGCTCTCCTTGTAATTCCTTTTTGTTCCAAAGGAAAAATAAGTAAGGAAAGCAAAATGTACAGTTTTCCAGCACATATCCGCGTTTTACATGCGCTCTTAGTCAGCTAACGCATGATTTACCAGGTGGAATAAGGCAACTGAATATTGTGAAATACCTACTGCCATAAATAAATAACCCATTTGTGAACAAGTTGAGTAAGCAATTACACGTTTGATGTCATTTTGTAAAAGACCTGTAGTAGCTGCAAAAAACGCTGTAACGGCTCCAACTCATGTAATTACGACTAATGTTGTAGGTGCAAATTCTAATAACGGTGATGATCTTAATAATAAATAAACTCCGGCAGTAACTAGAGTTGCAGCATGAATCAGTGCAGAAACAGGAGTAGGCAATTGTGTTAACTGGTCACTTAACCAGCCCGTTGAGAACGGCAGTATCTTACGTTACTGAATCGGACTATATCATCACCTCACATAAAAAGGGATGTGAGATGCTTTGCCTGTAGTCTCTGAGAATCCTACTATAATATGTGTATTACATATTAGTTGGTTTCCTGCTGATTGTCCCATACTCCGTTTCAAGTAAAGTAGGGATGTTCCAGCATATAGCAAAGTTTAAGGAAGGCCATATTAAGCACCTAGTTTATACATAAATGATTGATGCATATGACGTGTCACAAGCTCACGCACCAGTGGCATACTGGTCTTAGAGATACGAATGCGATATGTACCCTTTTCAGAGCTACGTACCTTCAGGGTCGAATTAATACCTAGCTTTGCCAGAGCCTCTATTAGTAGAAGGCACTCCACAAAACACTCTGTACACAGAATGATAGTTTGTGATCGGCCGTATGAGTCAAAGTACCCATCCTCCATGATTCAGTGTGCTAGTGCTACTGGCCCTAACATATCAGGGATACATTCAGGAATAATCTTAACAAACTTGTCAAGTGTAGCGTCCCACCGATATCATGGCGGAGTATGTAGAGCAGTGAAGATAGGCAGTGATCGTGTAGCAAAATAGTATTGCGTCACGGACTTGTGGATAGGTAGTAGTAGATTTCGGAACGGTAAAATACCAGATGTCTGCGCATACACAGTCTCATAGAGCGACATTACGTATCCATAGGCGGCTGCAGACATGGTCATTTCATACCGTGCATTCCCAGAAGCTTTACGATTGTTTTCATCGTGCCCTAGTGGGAAAGATGAAAAACTGAAAAGTTAGGGTATCGGACGGATCCGTCTCCTAGCATATTCCCAGTAAATACCTCTAGTGTCTTGCTCTAGAGAGATAGTAACAAGGGTGGAACGCTAGCTGACATAGTGGCATACCCATGTGTGTCCTGAACGGTCATAAATGCAATCATTAAACATGTAGGGATAACTAGGGTGATGATGCTAATATATAATCAACCTTCCATGGCATCTGGTAATCAACTATGCAATCCTAATTGAGCGGATTTACCCATAGCCGCAAATAAAAATAATAAACCAATAACAGTTAGAACTGTTTCATTCATGTACGGTGATAAACTATAAATAGTAGCATAATCTAAATTACCGAAAGCTCAGAATGCACCGAAAAAAGCGATACTTAATGATGTATCACCCACTCTATTAATAACCATGGCTTTAATAGCAGATTTGTTAGCTTGAATTCTAGTATATCAAAAGTTAATTAATAAATATGATGATACTCCAATTCCCTCTCACAGAATTGGACTGCAAGTTTAGCAAAGGGGAAAATTCTGGTTATAACAGGTCGGTTAACCCGACCAGGTAAAGCATTGAACTGTGCAGGCAATAAGCGAGAACGTAAAGATTGAATTTGTTTAATTGGAATTACAATTACTCTTTTTTGAATTAGCCGAGTACGTAGCTGGAAATTGTCAGCTAAAACTTTTTGCAGCAATTGAACTTCTCCTCGCCCTAGGGGGTGTATGAGCGAGTATGTAAAATCATTTCACCGTACGAACCTCTACTTCCATCATCCATAATGAAATAGGCAAGCCCTCGATCTCCGATAATCGCAGGTACAATCTTTTTACAATTAGGGTAAAATAGCTCATATCAATAATTTAGACAAGGCAATGTAACAGTTTTGAAAGATAAAGAACTGTATACCTTGCCTGTCCTTTATCAGGTTTACGAATAGAAACTAAAGGCCCTTTTGAAGTTAAATCATAGAACATTCCATTCCCTAGTAACATTAAATAAGGAGCTTTTTCTCCCTAGTGGGCGGGAAACTCTGATCCAATCGAAGTCTTGCGTTATGAGTTGATTTAGCTCGTTCAATTGAAGCATCACCCATGTACCCACTAAAACATCCCTTATTAAAGGAGTTGTTAGCTGCATTGCTTTAGCGGGATTCACTTTACGTTTTGGCTTAACCAAAGCACTGCTACAAATACAAATATCTACAACCTGAACGTCTGCACCATGCTCTTGCGATATCCTGATTTTCACCAAGATACGGACTATAACTTCAAGTTGTGTATACAACTGCATTGCGTTTAGTCTCTGAGGAATCTATCTTATTTATTTCTATTATAGTGGAAGGTAAAAATAAAGTTAAGTTTCCTGCTGATTGCCCTTAGTTTTATATTAATAAAGACTCCAGGATATTCCAGCATATGGCAATGTAATAAAATGTAATTTACACTACACTACGGCCGAGAAGAGAGACCTACAAACAAGATTAAATAATTGTCTCCAGCTACTAAAATTAACATAAAGAAAGTGAACATTGATAAATATGCAAAGAACCGTTGATTATGAGGGTCCGCAGACATATAACTTACTGAATAGATATGTACCATTGATGAGACAAAAAGTACAGGTAATAACATTGATACGGTTAAACTATCGAATGTAAAAGCTCAGTCAACAGACATTAATCCAGAATCAATTCAACTAGATAAATAAACTGATACAGGTGAGCCACACAAAGCTACTTCATAAAATGCTACCATAGATAAGAATGATGAGATAAGCATACATACACAAGTAATAATTTGTGCTCCAGTAACTCCTAATTTACGTCCGAATAGTCCAGATGAAATTGAACCTAAAAAAGGTAAAGCTAAAATACTTAAATACATTTAACGTAAAGTAATTGAACCTCGAAGTCTGTAAAATGCAACTAAAATACCAAGACCGATAGCAGATTCTGCACCGGCAATGGCAATAATATAGACGCTGTATGTTTGACCTACAATATCATCAAAGCTAAATGAGCTAATAATAACTAGTAGTGTCACCGCTAATAACATCATCTCAATACTGATTAGCATAAGAATAATATTTTTACGGTTTAGTACAAATCCTAAAATACCTACAAGAAATAACACTAAAGCTAAAGTCATGTTTTTGGTAAAATTCCTATTGGTCTTCATCATAATAACAGTATTATTTTATATCTTATTTATTTCTATCTTGGTTTCTTGCGCGGGACAGAATGAACCAAGTAGAAAAAGATCATAGCAACAAGTCTTTTTGCTAGGAAGTAGTTAAAAAAGGGTATGATTAACTATTACGTTCTACTGTATATTCTCTCTGTTTCACCCTCTACTTTTCTTTTCTTTGTCGAACCAAAAACAGCAGGATAAAACGGGTAAATAGCTAATTTAGCTTTATTTCTAACCCAGCCTTTTGGCCCAATTATGTAAAAAAGGAGAGTGAAATAAACCTTCCCTTTCCCTACATAAGGGCGAGAAAAAGGGTGATTACGATCACTAACACCATAAAAGTCTTCATAGTTTTTAGTTTATCTTGGCCTCCGTGTAATTAAAGTCTTAATTAAGAGGGAGAAATCTAAATTAAGAGAATAAATTTATACAAATCACTAGAATAGGGTATCGGGAGTATAACGAGAACAACGGGATTCGAACCCGCATCGTCTTCAATGACACTGAAGAATTTGACCATTAAACTATATTCTCATCCCAGAGGGCGTACTTGGCCTTCCCTAGTTCCCATCAGGTTTTTAACTACTTCCCAATACAAAAAGGGCAAGAGACTATAAATAGCACCAGAACAGGATAGAAAGAATAATTTCCTTAGTTAATTTATCTATCTATCTCTTATCCTTTTCCTTATACACCAGGGTCATAATGACCTAGATATCGAAACAGAATCACAGTACGCGAGTGGAAAAGAGTTATCTATTAACCTCTTTTATTACTCGACAAAGGGGATTATATAATTTGTATTGTTCAGCAGCAGGTTCCCCTGCCACTCCTATATTTCGACTTAATCTCGATTAAGGTAAACTGTTAACAAAAGTATTACACTATGATAATTTATACTGGGCGTCAGATACAGAATATCCCTAGTATAAATATCGTCATATACATCATCCAGTTTCACAGTTTAATCTATTTCCAGATTTGACGAGTAATTAGTACATCTCGAATTTTATTTTCACCGTGTCGCACTACTACACGATTACTCGTAATTCCTATTTCATGTAGTCGATTGCAGACTACAATCCGTGTGAGTTTATTTGATGATTAGCTCTATTTCGCAATGTTGCATCATATTGTTAAACTCTTCGCAGCACAACGGCAGCCCTACACATAAGGGTCATAGGGACCTCTCTTAGCTCTAATTTACAGCTATATCAACGGTAATCCTTCTTTGTTTTAGCAGAGGCAAATTAAGAAGGTAAGAATTGCGCATGTTAGCGGATCAAACCAAGCACCATAAGGCACATGCTGAAGAGGGTCATGCAGCACCTGTCCTCTTGATTTTTGCAAGAAATCAAGAAAAATCATGAGATTCAAGTGTAGGTAAGGTTATGCGCGGGTTATCGCATTAAGCGTCATGCTTCACTACGGGTTTTCGAGACCGTCTAATCATTTGGTGTTCTGTCGTGTGACTGTACTTTCCAGGCGGAGTGTTTATTACGTTTGCTAAGTATCCCCGAAAAGAAGGATTACTAACACTCATCGTTTACAGCGTAGACTACCAGAGTATCTAATTGGAATAGGTAGGAATTCTCACTCTTTCCCCTCCTAAGAACCGTACGTGCCACTTTCATGGCATACGGCTCAAGCACTATACTAATATATACATATACATTAGTTCTATTTGAAGATATTCTTTAATCATTCTTGGTATTGGATTATAGCCCTGTAGTGCAATGTTATTATTAAGAAACGAAACCAGTTTTCTGGCGGAGTGTGTGTTAATTTCATATGTATAGATTTGCTTACGACCGATACGTTTCTTAACTGTAGAAATTTTAGGACGTGTTTGTAAACATTCTCTCATCATCTCTAATACTACTTTATCAGTATGTCCAAGTTTGAATGCAGCTTTTGTGGCTCCTAATCCTTTGGTAAAGCTACCTTCTTTTCCCATGTGATGGGAACAGATAATAAACCCTACAATTCAATTGTTAATGAATTCTTGATCTAGCTTTTTAATAGAAGGTGATTCCAATAACCCCTTACTATTGAAGTATTTATAGAATTCTTCCATCAAATCGTTTAACTTCTTCACTTAAGCCAAACAACATTTTATTATCTGAAGCTTGATATAGTGTTAGTAATGGATACTGGTTCATAATCACTAAAATAAACTGAATTACTTCTTCTCTACGAGTAATTGCATAATGGGCCTCATCTCAGGATAGATATAAATTTTACCCTTATTACCTAGTGTACGCATAATATTTTCTAATAACTCAAGATCTCTCAAACACATACCTAAATGGAAGTGATAACCTACACCATAATGTGTAATGATACCTTTCAAGTCGTGTGATAGGAAAGACTTGAAAATTTCCCTCTGCATCCACGAATCCTGTAAATCAAGCAAGTCATTTTTATTAATATTTTTCATGATTAAGAGTATATAACAATACCTCTAATTACTTCCATTACTATTACATTTGGTCAAGACTCGTCTAATATTAAGGTTTTGATTTACATATCTGATATATTTCGTTCTAAGAGTTAAGATTTATAAATAATATTAGTTGTATTATACTATACGATTTGGAATAATAGTATAGCACCTATGCGCAAGTGGGCACTCTTTCAAGTTAGGCATAGATATCATATAAATATGTTATCTTTCCCTATCCTCCTCATTACAAGAAAGCATTCGCTTTTTACGCTATCTCATTACCTCTCATTTATTTATTCACACAAATACTAAAAGATTTTAGGAAATCTTTAGGAAAATGATAGGCATTACCTTGTTCCCAGATAAGCATATTATGTTGTTAGGTTCCTACTTTACCAATCTATTTCATATGTTCACTTGTATTGAATCAGAACATTCCAATACCGAATATAGATAGTTTTATTACATAGATTCGCTTTCGCTAACCATAAACACTAGCCTTTGTAAACGTTAACCATTTTCTCCTTTCCTCTTACTCCAAAAGAAATAAGAAACAAAATAGAGTAATTTACTTTATTTTAGAGCTTCACACATGATTATTACTAATACATGCATGTCTAAATTGGCTGAATTAAAGTGAATTAATCCCTGATACATCCATAATTCTTCTTACAAGACAGAAAATTACAAACATCAAGAATACTTATCTGAATTTATCAAGTCGCACATTCTGTTTGCTACCTACGCTTTCGTACCTCAATGTCAATCCCTAATTAGTAATCTGCCTTCGCCATTGGTAGTCCTTCAAATATCAAAGCATATCAGCGCTACTTTTGAAATTCTGATTACTTCTATTGGATTCTAGTTAACCCTTCATCTGTCTCTAAGTAAGAACAAGGAATCAGTATGCGAGTCAACAATCTACGTACCCTTTACGCCAATTCATAACGAACAATGCTTGCGGAATCGGTCTAACCGAAACTTCTGGCACCGAAATTGGTTTCCACTAATAAAATAACTAATCACTATTCTGTTAAATTACATTCTATAAACTTATGCTTAATAGAATTCTAGTTTGCACGTTCAATCTTTCGATCATTGACGATGATTCTTCACTGCTGCACATCAAATGATGTTGTGGGACTTTTCATTCTCCACTGAGGATATTGAGACTTTCAGCCTTACCTACAAGTCATTGTCTTGGTAAGCCATTACCTCACCAACTAACTGCTGTGAATTAAAAGCATCTCTAGACAGATTAAATCCTTTGTATTGCGAGATAATTATAACTTATAAGGTTATCTAGAGTTAGCATTCTAATTTATACTCTCCAATACGCTATGTGTCTGCTCTACAAGCAGTTTCACATTAACTTGCATGTGTCAAACAACTAGATAGCATTCGTTCGTGGCCATGATTAAGCCATTTATGTCGCTCAGTCTGAGCTCTTAATATCTACTCCCCAACAATAAAACATTGGGTATGTGATGTAACATATTTCTTATATGCGGATGTCTAATTATCTGTTATTTTTTCATCCTACTGGATAATCGGGTCATAAAGCTAACAATAAAGAGAATGGGAAGACCATTAAACCGATTATTTGCTTATATTTCACCTGCTTGCTAAAATTAAAAAAAAAAGGAATGAACAGACGGGCCAAGTAGGAAAGAATTATCTTATAAGGGATTAACTTATATCTTTAATCCAAATATTCTGTTTATCTACTGTCTTCTACTCATTCCTTTCTAGCAAAATCCTAATTAAAAGGTCACAGAATAAATAAACCAGTACAGAGACTTGAAAGGGACTATAGTTTAACGGTTAGAACATATGATCGATAATCGTATAGCGGTGGTTCGATTCCTCCTAGTCCTATTTACCTGCTCTTCCCTTATCTATATAAATTAAATAAATCAAACAAGTAGAACCATATTCCCCCTTATAATTTCTGTTATCGGCTTTTAAGTCAGGACCCTAGTGTCTAAGTTATTTTTAGTAGCTCCATTAAACAAATCAGACCAGTCCCTACAGCCTGTTTATGATTTTCTTTGTTAATCCCTAGGGAAATAGGATATGTTTTAACAGTCTAGTCTGGAGGGCGAGACAAAGAAATTGTTTAAGCATATTTATTTATGTTAACAAGCTATTGAGCGTTACATATAAAAATTTAATGATGTCAACTATTTCATCTTTTTTTATTTCTACAGTTCTAGAAGGTACAGCCCTTAATTGTGATGCTTCATACCCATGACAGATTGGGTTCCAAGATGGTGCTACACCTAACTTTGAAGGTATTGTAGAACTACATGATACTATTTTTTTCTATTTACTAGTTATTAGTTTCTTAGTGTTCTGAATGATGTCTGTTATTATGATCAAATTCAGTAGCAGCAAAACAAGTATTGTGCACAAATATCATAACCATGGTACATTAATTGAATTAGTGTGAACTATTACACCTGCATTCATTTTAATTGCTATTGCATTTCCTAGTTTCAAATTACTTTATTTAATGGATGTTACTAGGGAAATAACATATATGACTATGACTATAACTATGTCTACAAAAAAAGATACCAGTTAAAGCTCTATCCTCGAACTGTACTGATTTGGTGTTGACTGATATGCCTTACACCTGTGGGTAGCTACGATAGGTATTAATCTCAACGACCGTGTTCGTAACCTGACCGTATTCCCATCTCTTTCCCTTTTCATCCCTCGGTGCTCGATTAACTATGAGCTAATCATCTGTTATGCCATCCCTTATTATGACACAAACATTTAAAAGGTTCGAGTATATTTGATCTGTTTTCACCAGATTGTCACATTATCTGCCGGCTGGTACGATATCCTTCTATCGGTATTTCGAGACATTAATATTGATTCATTCATTCAGGTCTAGAGCATACCCTTTCATGCTAACTTTACAAGAGTTATTTTATGTTAAAGTTGATGGTAAGTGAGTAAAACAGATTTCACCTCACTTATTCTTGTACCTGGACTCAATTGCACTATCTTACTGAGCAGACGGTGATTATACTCCTCTTACACTCAATGAAGTTTATATGTTGGTTGGTATGTTGCATTACAACTTTGGTTTATTCTGTACTGTACAGAAACATGAGGGTAAACCAGTAATCTATATCACGCGACTAGATCACTTCCATTATTTTAATCAATTGTTAGACCTCATTTTCATAGTCAAATGTTATTTAAACTCCCTCTATAAACTTCGTCCCCTTTGGTCGTGAGACTAATTGCAAATTTCACTATATGCTGGAATATCGTTATAACAATACTACATCTTAGTATTTAGACAATCAGCAGGAAACCAAATATATAATTGAAATCCTCAGAGACTACACGTGAAACATCTTATCTTTATTTTCAGCCCTAAGGGGAAGAAACAAACATTACAGGTTAAGATGATGATATAGTCCAAATTTCCCTTTCCTATAAATCCTTTTACTGTCTAGCCGGGAGGGCAAACCGGAAGTAATCTCTCCAACTATGACTGTTAAAGTAGCTGGACACCAATGATACTGATCATATGAGTATTCTGACTTTATTAGTGCTGATGGAGAATCAATTGAATTCGACTCATATATGGTTCCTGAGTCAGATCTAGAATTAGGTCAATTACGACTATTAGATGTGGATAACCGTGTTGTTGTTCCCGTAGACACTCATATTAGATTTATTGTAACAGGTCAAGATGTAATTCATGATTTTGCTGTTCCTTCTTTAGGTATTAAACTAGACGCAATCCCAGGTCGACTTAATCAAGTATCTGTAATTGTACAGCGTGAAGGTGTTTACTATGGACAATGTAGTGAAATCTGTGGTGTCTATCATGGCTTTATGCCCGTTGTTGTAGAAGCTGTTTCACTTGAGAAATATCTTTCATGACTTGACGCACAAGTTTAACTCCCCTTTTACAGCTATCTTGATGCTTACTCCCGTTACTCGTCCTGTTAAATCCATCTATTTAAATCCCTTTCCTTCCCTTTTCATTCCTTTTTTAACTAAGCAAAAAGGCGACAGGTGTACAAAGCGTCAGCCATGGTCTCATTATTAATTACGGAGTACTATCACTTGTAGCGCGTAATGTAGAACGTGAATTGGACAATAAATTTATGCTAACAGAAGATATTCTAGGAGATATGATCAATTCTCGTGATGATCAATACCTTTTTTATTATTACTTCTAGTAAGCGTATGAAAAAGTTAATCACTTGAAAATATTTAAGCTTTGTACAGTTATGATATATTCTAGCTGTTTTAGCAGTAGCTTCTAAGGCAGATTATCCATGAGTGTTAAAATATGCATCATGGTTTATGAAGTTTTTCATTGGTTTTAACTTATTTCTACTATTCTATGTCTGTATGAATAAGTATTCAAATAAGTCCATAAACTTCTTTACTTGATACTAATATTTACTACTAACTACTAACTAATAATCTAATAAGTAATAAATAATAACAAATAATTACTGCCCTCCCCTTTAATCCTTTAATCTTTTTATATAAGAGGATTATTAATATAAATTGTAGAACTAAAGCAGGATAGGATATAATTAATATAAATTGTAGAACTAAAGCAGGATAGGATATAATTAGTAGTTAACCTCTTATAATAATAATAATTTACATAAGAATATTATTTATCTATTCCTTCCTCCTATATTATTATTTCTATTCCATTTATCTATTCCTCCTACATTATTATATTATTATTATTTATCTATACAAAAAGTAGTAGTTAAACCGAGGGAATAAAATAAATATATTAACAAAGAACATGACTAATCGATATTTAACAACTCTTAAACCGGTAAAGGATCGATCTAAATTAAAACCTATTGCTACAATGGATATTGAAACTATTCTAGGACCAAATAAAAATCAGCAAAGGATAAAATTATTCAAACATGGATAACAATGATTTGGATAAGTGTGTTGAAAGTATGTTTAACGATTTCTTTGACTTTTACTAATTGCCATACACGGGATTAAATATTTTAATGACATCAATAGTATTAAACTTTTAATTGATAATAGTAATTCATATATTATGGTTTCTGTTAATACTGTTAAAGATTCTTTAAGATTATTACCTTCTTCACTTGATACATTAGGTAAAACAATAAAAATTGATGGAGGTAAATCTGAAAAATATAATGATGATGAGTGACAAGATTTAGAATTCCATCGAAAACATAATAAAAGTACTAATGGGAAAGAATGATTAAGGTTCAAAGAATATTCAGATCAATCCCTTTCCGAGGGCCGGATTAATTGTATTGTACGATGTTATGATTGCCTCATGAGGTTATGAAACATTCGGAGTAGATATTTGTAAAGCGTTCAGCACTACATCTTTAGCCCTCCCTCTCCCTTAAGTTTTCCTTGATGAAAAAGGGAAAGGGCTAGTTTATCGTACTCATTTTACCATAGAGTGAAAGTACTACAGTATAAAGATAATGATAAAAATAAAGTTGTAGTAAAATTTCCATTAATTAAGGAGTGAGAGATGGATATTATGGTGGTTCAGTATATTCACTCTATGGTAAAAATTTACACTATTATGATATTAACTCTCTATCGGAGATTATATTGGTATTAAAACAGGATTGAAAGATATTAATGATTTCTACGGTTTTCTGGTTGCTGAAATTACATATTATGGTGATGATGTACCATTATTACCCTCCCTTTTCCTTGATGAAAAAGGGAGAGGCTCGTGGTACTTTAATTTATGTAAATGAATTGGTACTTATTTCCCTTTCTCTTTCCCCTTTCTCTCTCGTCAGGGAATCGAGTACTAAAGAGATTACTAAATATGGGTATAAAGTTAAACCAATTTGAGGACATGAATTCAAAAAAGTATCTCCATTTAATGATTATGTTGACTAGTGAGGGATTTGACAGGCTCTTAAATAAATTACTTTTAAATACAGTGTATGGTTATTTGGTAGAAGTATTCAAATTAACAAACCTTTATTATGTACAGGTTTTTAACTACTTCGGTAAGATGAAAATCTTAACAAATTAATTAGGCGAGTGCTTGATAATTATGTTGAATTACGTAAAGATTTCTTTTTAGTATTACTTATTATTAATATATTGTCTTTGAACAGATTAAAGATATTTTAAATCTATTAAATAATAATAGTGCTAATGTGACATCAAATGTTGCAATTGCAGCAGGAGTTACAGCAAATGCTAGAATTATGATGATGCGATATAAAAGATTAGCTGATAACAAAGTATTTTAGACACCGACTCCGTCCCTTAGATTCTTCTCTATGTAATTCAGATTTAGGTTTTATGAAAGATGAACTATCCGGTGGTCTTATTAAGGAAGCCAGGAAGCCAGGAAGCCAGGAAGCCAGGAAGCCAGGACAGAAACAATATATTTATACTTATACAGACAAAAATTATGTTGAATGTAAAAGGAGTAGAGAGAAATAAGTTATCCCAGATGACTTTGGCAATATGAGTGAAGGTAATTCTATTACTATTCAAGATAATCGAATGATTTTCGCCCTTTTTTGTCCCAAGGAAGTAGTTAAAAACCTAGCGAAAGTAGTAAAACAATTTCCCAAAAAAGGGAAGAAATATGTACATTATTATTTTGGGACAAAAAGGGAAAGGGAGCCCATAAGGGAGGGAAAGAGTGGAAAAATTCGAAAATCATTATAAATACCAACTTTTTCATCCCTTTCAATCATTTTATCAATAGAAGAGTTGTTTAACTCCTCTTGTTTTTTAAGAGCTCTAAGTGTTTTATCAATAATCCTTTTACTAGTATTAAGTGATTCATTAAATGTTTCAAATGTAGTTTTAGAGTTAACTAATCTTGCTACATCTTTTGGAATTTCAGGCAAACCATCAATTGTTCAGGTGAATTTAAATGGTACCGTGTTTCAAAATCTTTAGTTACTTTACTTGATAAAAATCCTCGTGATAAAATTACTGTTGCGGGTCTTTCAGCAATATTATTATGTTCAAGTAAATAATTTTATATTTTTCCTTCGAAGGGATAAGCCGTAAGACATCCAGTAATATGGTTAATTGATAATCAGAATAATTATCCATGTACGGAACTTTTTCCTTTTTCCTTTTTTTTCCTTTTTTTCCTTTTCCTTTTTTCATAATAAAATTTTTTTATAATTCTTATTAATCTAATGATCTAGTGATCTTACTTTAATGAATGTTACACTTAATGTATATACTGGATAAGATATATCATTTGCAAAAATTTTTAGGTTTGTGGGCAAGTGGGCTAGGGGGGAAAGTAATGAGTAATTCATTCATCTAATGTAGGCTGATTCTTTTCATCTCATAAGACATATGGTCATGTTCATCAAAAATACCAATAGTAACCAATGATTTTCCTAGCAATTAAACACATCATTAAGGGCTAGGGCCAGTAAGTAATAAATAAATACAAATAACGAAATATCTTACATTGAGTGGACAATTAGATTCTACCATAATTTCTAACTGTTTACTATTAAATTTTTGAAGAAGAAACATTTATTCCTAAATGTTCAAGTAATATGTTCTTATGATATTCTACATTACTCGCCTAATAATTTGGACAGAAATAATGAGGTCTAATCATACTACATAAATATTCATTAATGTCATAAAAAGTAATAAATCAATATACTTTATATCCAATACAAATAATGATAGCTAATAAGCCCCTCGACAAGTAGAACACATAGTATCATTCAAAGTTAAGTAAAATCATTTCTTTGTTAATATATTTATTTTAAAAGGAAAGGATAGGATAATGGAATTAAATCCATTAACAATATATCAGATCTAAGGGCATGATATATATTAATATCCCTTGTTACAGGTAACTAGCGTAATAATATTGAATATAGCGAGTAAAATAACCAATTAGTAAATATTACTACTACTACTTATAAAAAATCAATACTCGCCTAGATGAATAGAGGCTCAGTAATAGATGGTGAATAAAGACAATATTGATAAGGTAAATAGGGGGGGAAAGAATAATAAAATAAAGTAATACTCTACCAACTAGTAATAGACGTTGAATATGAGTGAAATATAAGTCATATTATGGAATTACTCGCCCTCGGAAAGAATAAAATAAATATAGAAATGTAAGTGAGATAATGTTAATATGGTGAAATAGGGAAAGAATATTACGCCCATTGATTATGTGATATAAGCCGGGAATGCAGAAATATATGCGATTACTCAAAGAAATAGGGAAAGAATAAATAATATTATATTAGTCAGATAATATCAAATAGGGTGAAATATACATAAGAATGTGATATAAGCCGGGAAAGAATAGATAAATAATAATAATATAAATAATGTAGGAGGAATAGATAAATAATATTCCTATGTAAATTATTATTATAAGAGGTTAACTACTAACTATATAATAACAAGTGACAATAACAAGTAATAAATCAAATTGTTATTAATAAGTACCGCTAGGTCACCCCTAGGTCACCCCTAGGTCACCCCTAGGTCACCCTCTTTACTAATTAGGTTTATATTTAATTAGGGCCATTAAATATATTAACTGATGCACTATCAATATAAGTTAATTTGGAGGAAATTTATGGATAAGATAACGTAGATACTAACTGCACACACGTGGGCCTGTCCTCACCTCGTCTTTGTTGTAGAAGCTGTTGCAGTGGTGCATATCATGGTTTATGCCGATTGTTGTAGAAGCAGTTTCTTTAGAGAAATAGCTTTCATGATTAGATTCACAGGTTTAACACCCAACTTTCCTATTTATTACTCCCCTTACTCATATTTATGGTCCAAGGGCGGGTAAAATAAAACTAGACTGTTTATAATGTTGGCTAAGTATATTAACTTTTACTTACACATTTGTCTCCCCTTTTCTCGCCCTTTTTAACTACTCGAGGCCAAGTTCTTTAGTCTCTTTTACTCCTTTTATTTAGCATAATTAATAAATAGAAACCTTTTAACATATAAGAGGTATACTGATTATATTATTTTAAAAGAGTAATCACAACTTAATTTATCCTTTCTTAGTAAAAGAATCAAATTACTCTAGTTTCCACTGTTCCCTGTTCCTTTTTTTACTAAGAAAGGGAAACGATAGGAAAGTAGGGAAGAGAGTCAGGGATAATTTTATTGCTTGTGTATTTAAGTGCTATTGGAGAATTGTTACATTTTTTTTATGACGAGATGATTATTCAGTACAAATGCTAAAGATATTGGTACATTATACCTAATCTTTGCTGTATTTAGTGGTATGTTAGGAACAGCATTCAGTGTAATTATCAGAATGGAACTGGCTTCACCAGGTGTACAGTATCTACATGGAAATTTTCAACTGTATAACGTTATCATTACAGCTCACGCATTATTAATGAGTACGCCCTCTAACTGTATCGTCCTGTGAGGACTAAACATGGGGATATATGTCTGTTGTAAAATAGGAACCGACTCAAAAACGGTTTACTTCGCTGCCCTTCCTGGCCGGTTTGTACCTAATAAGGCACTCTGCGCTGTAGTAGGGAAAATAATGCATATTTCCTCTTGATTGCTGCTATTAAGAGCTATATGCAGGGCAGCCGTCTGATACTGGCTACGTTGAGAAACTTGGTACACATTTCGCGGATTACAGGGAACCTTTGATCCAATTATTAAGCAGATAAGTCGGTCAATGCTTAGCTGAATTAGTTACACACTAGAAATAGTAGTAATGAAGATGTTGGGGGGTATCATTAACCTCCAACATGTCCTATTGGCTAAGGCGAGCTCTAACGAAGAGTCAAACAATGTGCAAGAGCCTAAGTCAGACACCCCACCGTCCTTACCTCATTCTTCCAATGCCCCCGATAACGATAGCCCTGAAAATGGCACGGGACCAGAGGATAATAAAGATGATGAACAAACCAAACATGTAGGTGAGGACGAAAAGCACAACGATACGGGAATTGGGGATGCAACCGCGGAATCTCAGGCTGAGCCTACGGGCAATCCCGAGATGCGGACACGGAGCGATCGTAGTAGTAGGCCACTCGGGCTTGCGAAGGGTCGCAGCTTAAAAGCGCCTACTAGGCGTAAGGAAATCCAGAGAGATCTTAGAGTACTCGCCCAAGGAACTTGGGCGCCTGCCGAGCTGGATAAATATACTGATTCAAATGGTAAATATAATGGTATCGTACGTCTAATTGATTCACATTTACTTAAATACAGTTATTCATTAATTAAGAGCAACCCCGGAAATATGACCAAGGGGTCATCGACACAAACATTGGATCGCATTAGTAACTCGTTCTTTGAGGCTACTGCAACAGATATTCTAGAAGGGAGATTTAGATTTGAGCCCGCACGAATGATTGAGATCCCAAAACCAAATAAACCAGGAGCAGTTCGGAAACTTCAAATGGCTAATCCCCGACTAGTGCAAAAAGCGTTACAATTGATTCTACAAGCAATCTGGGAACCTACTTTCAGTCCCAATTCCTACGGTTTCCGTCCAGGGAAATCGACTAAAGATGCACTAGACACACTACACATGCGTGGAGGTCCTTACGCATGATCAATTAATGGGGATATTACGAAGTGTTTCGACTCTATTCCACACTCAGTGATCATAAACATCATTAAGGAACGCATTTCCTGCGTAAGAACACTGAAACTAATTGAACGCAGCCTCGAAGCTGGTTACTTCGACCAGAAAGGGAATCTGGTGAAAGGTAAAATCGGTACACCTCAAGGTAGTATCATCTCCCCGCTGCTATCTAACATTGTTCTAGACAAGCTAGACAAATTTATGGAGGAACTTATTGCTGAATTTAACAGTAGTAAGAGAAGGAAACTTAACCCAGAATACACGTACTGAGAAAATCAACGTAAATACTGGAAACTTCGAGAAGCAAGGAAAAATTTGCGTAAGCTTCCTAAATTTGATACAAATGATAAGGACTACCGCAAAGCCATGTATCTTAGATATGCCGATGATTTCATCGTATTGACATGTTCTACCTTCAAGGAAGCGCAGAACATTAAATCACGAATTGCAAAATTCCTGTTAGATGTATGTGGATTAGAGCTTAATGAGGATAAGACAACCATTACGAACACAAGAGACGGTTTCTTATTTTTAGGGGCATTAATTAAACGGCGAGATAATGTGTCAATTTTTAACTCCTTCAAAGGAGACGGAGGTAATAAAATCACTCGACGTTCTACTCTGCGCCTAGCGGTAGATGCTCCAATTTCACGCCTAATTGATAAAATTGTAGATAACAAGTTTGCGAGACGGAACCATCAAGGTAAAGTATTAGCAAAAGGGGTTACAAGCATGATCCATCTAAGTCATTACGATATTCTTCGTTTCTTCAACAGTAAAATTTCAGGACTGTTAAATGCCTACTCTTTCGCCGGTAACTTTTCTCAACTAAATAGTGTTATGTGACTATTCCGCCAATCTTGTGCCCTTACTCTGGCGCGGAAATTCAAGCTCAAAACACTAAGTAAAACATTTGGTTCCTTTGGTTTTGAGTTAACCGATCCCGAGACAGATTTAAGCATCAAGATCCCCAAAAGATTCATTTCAGTACAAGATTTTGGCAAAGGTTTCACATATAAGGACCCCGTCGGGACCAAGGATGCAATCAAGGGTGCAGAAGAGGATGCCCAGGGCAATTACGAGGAAATTGAGAAAGATCTACTAAACAAAGTGGACACTGTGCTACAGAAGTCCTGAGCCGGTAAATTAACCTATTCTCTGCCTAGCAAATGTGCCCTATGTGGTAGCGAGAACGACGTTGAAATGCACCACTTACGTAAGGTTGCAGACGTGAGAAATAAAATTCGGACAGGAAATGTAACATGACAGCAATGATCTGGAGCGGTTTTACGGAAACAAATTCCATTATGTAAATATCACCATACAGCCTTGCATCTAGGAGATCTCAATCATGCGGACCTAACACGTATTGCGAAATATGTTAGCCCTGTAACTAACAGGAAACCCTCTAAGAAATCTAAGTCCAAATAAGATGACTACCCATTTTTCCGGACAGTTCTCATTTAAACTGTATATATTTCTCTATCGCCCCTTATATTTTATCGGACCAGTCGGTTGATTCGTTATTTAGAAGCTTTTAAGTGGAGAGCCGTATGATGGGAAACTATCACGTACGGTTCGGGGAGCAGTTTCATTGCGAGCTGACTCTACTTTTCTTCATGGTTATGCCAGCATTAGTAGGCGGGTTCGGTAACTATTTAGTACCTGTACAAATTGGAGCTCCTGATTGTTTTAAGCACATTATTAGGTGGACTTCTTATTTAGTCTCACCTTCTAATTTTGGACATTATTTCTTTATGAGAAGGTGATGGATTTGAATCCCTAAAACTACTCATGGGTAAACGATATACACCTCATTTTGCTATTACATAGCCTGTGATTATCCTCTACTTGCTCAAGTTAATTATTGGAGGTACTATTCGTGACAAGAAGGATAACAATGCTTACGTTCTTACTGTTACATCTATTGATAGTTTATTGTATATTATTAAAATTATTAAAATTATCAATGGTAAATTACGTAAAACTTGCACAATTTAACAAATTAATTCATTGAATTAAGGCAGTCAAGTAGAGGAAGATCGTAGTGTCTTGGAAATGCTTGATTATCTGGATTCGTAGATGCAGATCGTTCATTTGATATTCGTGTTGATCTCTAGGGCTAAAGATAGAGTAAGTGCACGTATGCGTCTAGAGCAGCGTAAGATTGATCCAAATACTGGAGAATCTTACTTTAATGTTATGACTCTAATTGCTAAAGGATTAGGCGTTAAATTATCTACATCTATTCATAATAGTGGAGTAGAATACTTCATTATTGCTGCTAGTAGTGTATCTGCTCGAGCTCGAGCTACTTTTCATTATTCCCATTGTTTAGTAGTAAACGGCTTAATTATCTTGATTGATTAGTTTGTCACAACATGATTATTGATGGCCAACACACAACAGATTATAGACGTGATAAAACAATGGAACTTAAATCAGGTATGAATAGCAAACGTATGTATTTCAATTGAGAATTGAGGTGTTAAAAATTTACTAGTGTCTAAGTAATTGTTATAAAGTGCCACAGTCCTTATTCAATATATCTATAATGAATAAGCATTGGGAGAATTGCAAGAAAATCCCTTGTTGATCCCCTTTGGTAAAATGCTAAGGAGAAAGGGTGGAAAGGGACAATTTGCAGCTTAGATTAAATCAGTGTAATGATTAGATTTAATAAAGTTCAACGACTAATCGGTGAGTTGCACTAACAATAATCCGAACACGAGCGCCCAACCTGTAACGTCAACAGGATGACATAGTCTAAACTCACTAGTAATAGTAACTAATATAATTGATGGCTTTTCCACGATTAAATAATATTAGTTTCTGATTACTACCTCCTTCACTAATTTTACTATTAGCTAGTTCATTAGTAGAGCAAGGAGCTGGTACAGGTTGAACGGTGAACTTTGATACGCCGTTATGAGTTATCGGTCTATGAATCTGAAGACTGTTTAATTCTAAAATCTCACTCGATGCGGGAAACTCCTCTACTCGAAACTGACTACTCGTGTCATCCCCACTAGGGCTTGATGCAGTAACAATGTCAGTAACATGGGGACAATCCGCCTGAGTTGTGTTAATACTAGGAATTATGTATATGTTGGAGACTGCATCGCGCTTCTCAACAACCAACTCATCAGAGACCACACGTGAGACGCTTCAAGCAAGAAAATTGTCATCGAAGGAAGAATTTGAACTATGATTAGTAGGACTTGTTGATGGTCATGGCACTTTCCATTTTATTCCCGGGAAAGGTAATTATGGTTCTAATAACAAAAAATGGACTTTATATTTTAAGGTAGGACAAAGTACTTACAATCTACGATTATTGCATTATATTAAGCATAATTTAGGAGTTGGACAAGTATCTGTCTCCGGTAATTCCGCCGAGTTCAGGATTCGGGACCGTAAAACCATCAATCAAGTCATTTTTCCTATTTTTGACAAGTATCCTCTGCTAACAAGTAAGTATTTTAACTATGATTTATTCAAGCAAGCTGCTGCTATTATGAATGACACTAATTTATCTACAGATGATAAACATAAGCTACTACTTAATCTTAAAACTGGCCCTAGGGGAGAAATGCCTAAAGATTATCTATCTCCTGCCTGAAGCATTGTCAACTATAGAGTTGATTCTATTACAGATGCTCTTTCAGTAATGCATAAATCATGACTTATTGGTTTTATTGAAGCAGAAGGTAGTTTTTATCTAGTACTCCCCACAGGGCCAGGTGTAAATCGTATCGCACATGGATTTGAAGTTACACAAAAGCTTGATTCTATTGTACTTGTTGCAATTAGTTATATCTTAGGTAGTAGTTTTGTATGTAAACGTACTTATAACACTAGTGTGACTACATCTTCTATTGTCATTGCTGAAATTATTAAATTCTTTCATAATAGTATGAAAGGTATGAAGAGTCTTGAATATCGTATTTGAGCTCGGTCTTTTAATAAGGTTCATATTGGAAACAAAAAATATGACTATTTGTTGAAAGTGCAAACACAAATGCGTAAAATTCGGAGAAAGAGTACATAAGCCAAAAAAAGTTTAATACTAATTCCTACTTGTGAAGTGAAGGTATAGTCCAATCTTACATTAACCATGTAAGCGTATGATAGCCAATCTATCATACATATGGTATCCACCATTATCTGGAATCCAGAGTCACTCAGGTGGTTCTGTAGATCTAGCTATTTTCAGTCTTCATTTAGCTGGTATTAGTTCTATGTTAGGTGCTATGAACTTAACGTGACGCATCTGTTTTAAATACTCATTAATTACATTCGCTGAAATTTGGTTAAAAGACATCCTATTTTACAAATCATCATGCCAATACTATGTACACCGGTATTCAACAAGTACAAACAATTCATCAGCAGAAGGAAATGATCCTAACAAGGATGACAATGATGACGACCCTAACAAGACTCTTTGAAAAATCATTTTAGGTCGAGTGGGAATGACAGGATATCTACACAAAATGGCTAAGAAATGATTACTGATTGGGAAAGCTACACCTGAAATCTTAAACACTCTATTACCACTTGCGGCACCTAACATCAAAATGACAGAGAAGGGATTAAAAGCTCTTCTTCATTCTCCTAAACTGTTAATTACAGATTTAATTGATCATACATTAGTACTCAATAACATTAAGCGCGGTGCTGTAGGTAAAACCAATATCCCCGGTATTTACATCTGAACACACAAAGTGACAGGTGATAAGTATGTAGGCTCTAGTTCGCAATTATTATCACGATTACGGGGATACTTACTTCGTACTCATAAAGTTTCAGGTAAATTCATTCCATTACTATATGCTGGGCCAATTACAGATTGGACTCTTGAGATTATCTTTGTTAAAGAACTAGGTAATTATCGATATGAGCATGTCTTAGAGCAATATTACCTGCTAGATCCTAGTTTTAACTTAAACACGGTTCGAGTAAATAATCCTAGTGGTTCAAAGGCACGCCCATTATTCATGTATAATCGAGATAAATCTGTTCTTTATTACGGTTCTAGTCAAGAAATTGACTTCATTAATTTACTTAATATTCATCACACAACATTAAGTAAACATGTTACTAAAGGGACATATTATTTAGGTAAATATTTATTTACACGGGAAATTGTACCTTCGGCTAGAGTATCAGATATGAATATTGTAGATTTAGTTTTAAAATTGGAGTTAGATCGAGGACAGTACAATATTAACAAGCCAATTAACAGCTCAAGTCAATCAGTGGTATTAGTAGACATTAAGACTAAGGAGCAGCAACTATTCTACAGTCTTGGTAAGTGTGTTGATTTTCTTAAATCTAAAGGGTTTAAGGCAGATCAGCGGACCTTAGTTAAGCGATTGGATTCTAAGCTAGTCTATCATGGTTACAAGTGTTATACACCTGTACATCAAGACCTAGTTAAGAGTCCTGATTAATGAGTAACAGATTAGAAATGGGGTTCATATAAAAATTTTCACTATATGCTGAAACAGTTTAGTGACCTCTGGTACTCATGTTTACATCTATCCTGGTCTAACACACATCTTGTACCCGCACGCCATACAGAAGAGCAGGGACCAGGTAAACGTAGTGCAAATCTTACTAGCTATCCTCAATCAGCAGGAAACCTATAGTTGATATGGGTTCCTCAGAGACTATACGTGAAACACCGTAAGAAATACGCTGAAGAGATAGTCCAATCTACCCTCACTTTCTTTTTTTTTCTCCCTTTTATAACCGGGCGATAAAACAGAAAGGCCGGTAGGCGTCATTACTACTATTATTAATATGCGACACCCAGGAATGGCCATGCATAAATTACCATTATTCTGTTGAGCTATCTTCGTAACTGCTATTTTACTTCTGCTGTCTTTACCTGTATTAGCTGGTGGGATTACAATGCTATTAACGGATAGAAATTTCAATACCTCATTCTATGACCCTGCAGGTGGAGGTGACCCTATTCTATTCCAACATTTATTCTTACAAATCTATAATTATTTTGATTATTATGCTTTCTAAATATTACTATTCTTCGGCTACATTATTAATGAGTACAATGTTAATTTGCAATGTCAAGTCTACTCGTTCTTCACTTTTTTATAAGGCTTATATTGAAAGATTTGGAGACACAAATTACCTTCTGCAGAATGATTAATCGGATAGAAGGAGATGGTAGCTTCATTGTTTCTACTTGCTCTAATGGAAAAGTACAAATCATGTTTGGAATTACACCTCTGCTACAAAAGATATCCAAGTATTACAATATATTTTCGATCAACTAGGTTTTGGTAATTTAGGTGATGGTACTTCTCGTTATCAGGACCAACAAAGCCTATTTCTAATTTGTTTATTGTTTAATGGTAATATCGTGTTTCAAGAACAAATTAAATTTTTAAAATTCTTTCCCTCCCTAGCCCTAGCCCTAGCCCTAGCCCTAGCCCTTTAATATTATTGTTACTAATAGTAGAAAAAGATCTATGTTATTACCTATTTTACCTATTTTAGTACAGTTATGCCTACACTTCAACAAGCTTGACTTCGGGATAGTGAGGGTTGTTTCACTGTATCATTATTAGATAATAGTAATGCATTCCGTATTAGGTTTATTCTATCCCAGAAATGGGCAGAAATTAGATGGGGGAAGACACACATTTCTACAGAAGGAGTAGGCTCTGTTCTTCCACTACTCAACCTTTAAATTGAGAATGGCTTAAGTAAGGTAGTACTGCTATTTTGATTATTTTAATAAATTTCCTCTTAAGTCTAATAAGGCCAATAGCTACACTTTTAGATTTACTCCCTAGTGGGCGAACGTTTATCTATTAAAGAACATTTAGATCCTATTAAACGTCAAGAATTAAGGCATGCAGTCTAAGAAAGTGAACGCTAAATAATTAAAGATTATATCGGAATAAAGAGTATAGTTTAACGTAAGTTATGAAGATAATAAGGCAAATGTTCTAAAGTAATGAGACCTATATTATTTAATATTTTTATGTGATGAAAATCAGAGTAAAATATACTATTACTCTAGTCCTCACTAATTTACTTTGAGCAACTATTAGAAGAAATCATAGTATGAGTGAGTCACGCCTGACAGGGCTTGAGAGCGTGGAAATATTCATCACGTTTGGCAATACGAGTGAAAACGGTTAAAGACTAATTCTATGTTAAGACCGTCGGCCGACTAATCGATCGCTACAGACTGGGTCACTTGTGGGTGGCTGAAATGCCGCTTAATGTACAGTCGACCCTTCCGCACATAATAATTAAATTAAATATTAGTATGTGCATCAAGGACACGTTGATATGTCCGCTAAATTATCATTAATCCAGTGATTTGGGATGCGTTCATTGAGTGTTACAGTCCCTATTAGTTTGGATCAGAGCACTAATAGGGTGGACGGGAGGATTCTTCGGTTGAATCTATGACTATATCAACATGTCATATACGGCCCTTAGCATTAATTTGCTATCGCATTGCACTGTATGCTGGAACGACTTGTTAACTTATTATGCTACTAACACTGTAAGTGAGGTCTTTGTTATGATCTCCCTGGTTGGTAAAAATGCATGATCGGGAGCCCAATCAGCAGGTAACCAATCACAGATGCGAAATGTATCTAGTGTAGTAGGAACCTCAGAGACTACACGTGCAACGCGCTTCTCTCCTCAATTTTGTCAATGACTTGCTGGTCTAATCGATGGTGATGGTTCACTACTCGTAAGTAAGGCAGGTTATACGTCCTGCGAAAATGGGAGATCTCCCATGTTTAATGTACATCAAGTCTATGCTAGGTGGATCAGTTAAGTCACGATCAGGCGCAAATGCATATCGATGACGATTGCACAACACTGCTGGCATGGTAGTCCTAATTAAGTCAACGGTTATATCCGACATACTGCTCGACTTGCACAATTGCACCGAGTCTGTTCTACTCTATCTATCGATATTATTATGCCATCGACAATCACTACAGTGATTGCTGGATTTTTGATGCAGATGGTACAATTAGCCTTAACATGAGTTCTGGTTTGCCTCAACTTACAATCAGCGTAAGTAACAAGCTACTAGCTGATGTACAATGATTTTTAGATGCATTTGGTGGTGTTATTTATTTTGACACGTCACAAAACGGTTATTACAAGTGAACTGTACAAAGTCGAGAGATCGTACTCATGATGGTGAATTATTTTAACAAGTGTACTTCTCGAATAAGAGCCATCGACTACATCTAGTAAATAAGTACTACCGGCTATATGATCTACGAGCATTTAAGGTAGATTCACCACACCACAACGCATGACGACAATTTATGATGGACTGAAACGCGAAGATACAGTCCAAGCCCCTTGTAAAGGCGGGATAACTTGCACCCTGAAGTATACATTTTAATTATCCCTGCTTTTGGTATTGTGTCACACGTAGTGGCAACATTCTCAGGAAAACCAGTATTCGGTTACTTAGGAATGGTATATGCTATGTTTAGTATTGGAATTTTAGGATTCATTGTGTGATCTTGATTGGGATTCCCTCACAGTGATGTGGGGGTAAGATATTTCGCTATTTGCTGGAACAGTTTTATGTTGTTAGGTACTTTATATAGTAAAAACCTAGCAGCAATACTCAATCAGCAGGGAACCGTCACTTTATTAATGCGGGTTCCTCAGAGACTACACGCGAGACATCTTGTTTTAACTTTACAGCCTTCTATACCCTTTACAGTAAACTGGGTTATGTTAATACTATTAGTCAGGAATAATTAACTTGGTTTATTGGTTTCGGGGGGACGGAGCTATCCTGTCTTTCAATGGACGACCTACTTTTGTTCTTACACAAAAAGAGGGTGCGATCCTTTATCACATTCAATCTATTTTAGGTTTCGGTACAGTGCGTAAGACTGGTTACTACTACCGATACTTTGTTGAAGACCTCAAAGGTGTTATTCTTCTTTGTGTTCTATTCAATGGTAACTTAGTATTACCACACCGTATTAATCAGCTGGCTCAATGAATTGTTAATATCAACGTAAGTCTTGCTAGTGTAGGATCGCGATACTATCAGTTTACAGCCGCAATTGTGCATAATATCGTGCCCGTCTTACCAACGCTCACTGATGCTTGGATCTCTGGTAAGACGCAGAAGGAACCTTTAATGTAATTATCAAAGCCCGAGCTGCGAGTTTTATAGGTTTTCGAGTTAGTATTCGATTCTTACTGGACCAGAAAACGCTCTTATTCAGCTTATGTATATTCGTAACCTATTTGGCTATGGTCAAGTAACATTGCGATCAGAAACCTCAGCAGTATACCGATACTCTAATGATTCTCTTATTGGATTACAATTGGTATCTAACTACTTTACTCTATTCCCTCTTAAAACTAAGAAAGGGGAAGCATTCAGTAGCACATCTATAATATGCTACTTAATAAAGAGCATTTAACACATGATGGATTACAGGAGATTCGATCTCTTTATAAGCAAATTAATGTCTGTAACTCAGAATCAGCTAAGACAGGATGATCTCGGTCATAAAGCCACAAGATGAAGATATAGTCCGAACTTTACTCGCGAGAGTAAGGCAGTGCATTCAGAGCAAAGTGTACAACTAACACATAAGCATCATATGTTTGCCGTTGGATTAGATGTTGATACTAGAGCTTACTTCACTGCTGCCACTATGATTATTGCGGTTCCCACAGGAATTAAGATTTTCAGTTGATTATCACTGACCTTTAGCAAGTCAGACTTGATCAGTACTACTATCAATACTTTTGTAAGTTTATATAACCCAGAGCAAATCGTAAATATATAGAAGAAATAACAATTGTATTAGTGCCTTTTGGTTGTAATCTAAATTCTACTGTTGGCTTACCTAGTTATACTATTATTTACTATGGTAGTATTACCTCCTTATGTTTACGGAGTAATTGTAGGTATTTTATTATCAGATGGTTGAATGCAGCGAGTTAATCCAAAAGGACAGGTACGATTAGCCTTTAAACAGTCAAGCATGTTTTCCTTGATGAAAAAGGGAAAGGGAGCCCATAAGGGAGAGGGAGCAAATTTATTTACTTTATGTCTGTATATAACTTACTTTCTCACTATTGTAAATCATATCCTACTTGCTAAAATTAAAGGTAAAACTTTTCCTTTTCTTCAGTTTTCTTCTAGATATACTGTTTTACACAATTATTTCTTTCTACTGGTTAAAAATTGTGCCTTTTGATATTTATAATATGTTAACCATCCACAATTGGATTAGTGGAGATGGTACAAATAATGGTAATAGTATGAGGCTATATACAAATAGCTTCACAATTGAAGATAATGTACGATTACTTAATGTATTGATTATTAAATTTAATTGTAAATGTAGTCTCCATTATTCAAAGGGCTATATCTCTATTTCTGCTAAATCCCTTATTGGTACCTCATATGGTACCGGAAATGCTATATAAACTTCCAAAACCTCGATAGCTAAAAGTATGGGGCAAACCCGGGAAAAACCCTTTAATTAGAATAAGTAATAATTAAAGGACAATCGCCGGACTAAGTCATGATTGGGAAACTGTCATGTAAAAGCGTAGAGACTAAACGCCCCAGTTCTCCTAAGTGTGAAAATAGGGAGTTCTAAGATATAGTCCGGGCCACTGGTAACAGATTCTGACGTAGAACATCAGATAAGACATTTACCCGCTTCATTTTTAATATGTTGAAATAGGTCATTCATGCTAAAATGAAAAGAATGTTGAGGCAATAAGCCAGCTATGATCTGAAATTGATCGAAGGCCCAATCCTGAGCTACATGTTATGGAGGTTCAATCAGATATACTGCTCCAATGGTGTTTGCTTTAGGTTTTATTGCATTATTCACTATTGGTGGGCTAACTGGAGTAATCTTAGCTAATGCTTCATTAGATGTTGCAATGCACGATACATACAATTTCAATATGACTGAAATATATGGTGTAGATAACTTATTTTTACAGGATAGACCTATTATGTCCAGTTCGATGATCATGCCCCTAATGCTTACAGGAGATCGCCTTGCTGCTTTTGTGGTAGGTTTGATCGATGGAGATGGATCACTTCAAGTAAACCACTGACGAAGTAAAAGTTTTCAGTATCGTTTTCTTGTTAAACTTAAATACAATGAGTACAACGAAGCTATGCTTAAGCATATTGCTTCAATTTACGGAGGACAGATCGTTATTGAAACTGTTAAATCTACAGGATACCAAACTGTGAAATGAGTTATCAACGATAGGAATCGTATTTGTAATACTATTGTTCCACTATTAACCTCTTTTCCACCACTTACAACGCGTATGCAGTTACAGTTAGCTTTTCTTATTAAAGTATTAGCTGGTATGTCTATGGATGAGTATTTTGCAGCTAGGACCCTTAAATATTCAACACGTCCTACGCTTCTTTCTCATCCATTATCAACATTACCTTGTTACTTTAGTGCTTGATTATCTGGTTTCATTGAAGCAGAAGGTAGCTTTGCTATTCGATCTGGTTTACTAGGATTTAGTTTTAGTACAGGTCAATTGAATGATGAATATTTAATGCGTATGATTCTTAAGTACTTTAATCAATCAAATTTAACTATTCAAGCCAAGGTCAAAAATGATAAAAATTCACCTTTTTTCTTTATTGAAATTGCTAGCGTTCGTGGTGTCACAGCGGTTATTGAGCATTTATTAGATTATCCATTACAGGGATACAAGTATTACCAATTAGCTATCGTTATGAAAAGGTCACAAGCCCTTTTACACTTACGACATCATTTTTGAAATTAAGCGAGTCACACATTACTAGTTCGTGTCGTGTTGTCATATCACTGTGGAAGATTTGCTATCTTCCGGTATCTAGACTCGCATGCGCTTAATGTCTAGATGCTAACGGTGAAACCTCATATTGTTCTTCTCATTGCAAAGAATCTTGTTCCCACTAGCCCTTAAGGGAGCCCATAAGGGAGGGAAAGAAAGAAAGTGTATGAGGCAATACCGTGGGAACTTTTCTTATTTCAAAGATTAGACGCCGTAGAGACTACACGTGATAACACTTAACACACCATTTTATGTTTTCTTTTCTTTCCTTTTCCTCTAGAACTAGCATTTATTATGGAAATAAATATTATTATTATGGCCTGTGTTAATGTGTAAAATATAGTCCAATCCTGGTCGTGAGACCAGTAGCAAACCTAGACTGTGAAAATACAGCTAGTCAGTTGACATACTATGTAGTTGCTCACTTCCACTATGTACTTTCAATGGGAGCGGTATTTGGTATGTTTGCAGCATATTATTTCTGAAGTCCAAAAATTATTGGAAAAGCTTACAATGAGCAGTTAGCACATATCCACTTCTGAACAATGTTCGTAGGAGTAAATCTAACATTCTTCCCACAACATTTCCTTGGATTAGCCGGTATGGATCACTCCCTTTCCCATTTTGTTTTCCTAGTTTTTAAGGGCTTGTTGGTTCTCACTAGTTATTTGTCTATTAGATAGGGATAAATCCGGAACGAATAATCCTTTCTGTGGTAGAAATCACAAGCCACTAAGGATGCTATTTCTAAAGAGCAGGTAAATCCAATCCTAATATGGCACGTGATATTAAAGGAAAAAAGAAAGGGTAAGAAGCACTCTTTCGAGACTCGAGAAGTTATGTCTAAGAAAGAATAATCCTAATTATCACCCAGATAGTGACGGAAGATATTACCCAGGCGATATTTCTCGTGCTGAACCGTTTGGTCCAGGTGTGCAGAATACTAACTGAAAGGGAACTTACGTGGCTCTCTCTGTTCAGTATGGATCATTCACTTTCTCAAGTAGATACTTTATCTATTTTCCATATCTCTTCACTCCGAGTACTATGAAGTACTTAACACAGATAAGGGCTACATGTACCAGAATGGTAAACCCTTTAGCGTAAGCAAATATGGGACACCACTCATTCCGATGACTAGTAAATAACCCCACTCCCTTATGGGCTCCCTTTTTCATCAAGGAAAACTTAAGGGGTATGTTTTAAAAAGGGAAAAGGCAGGCGTACCGAGCTCTCACACAGCGAGTGTGGAAAATAAATCGAATGAATTGCAAGGATAACTCTTAAGACCTAAGAGTCAATTTGCAACCCACTATATTACAGTGCACATTCCTAATCAATATAGGTATGTAGTAATACACAGGTTCAACGACTAACAGATGAGTGGCACTAACAATAATTCTGACACGAGCGTTCGACTGCCCTTTCTGGTTTCCCTGAAACAGCGAATGACATAGTCTAATCAATAGCGTGAGTTGTTGGAGTCGAGATAAAGAGCTCGAACACATAATTAATTTGGCCTAGAAGAATTCCTGACTACCCGGACGCATTCGCCGCTTGAAATTTAATCTCAAGTATTGGTTCAATGATTTCTGTAGTCGCTACAGTTATTTTCCTTTACATCATTTGAGATCAATTTATTAACGGTAAAGTTGTATCAAACAACCCCTGAGCCGTGCCTCAACTTTTTACAAGTACACCTGAATTCTTAAGTGGACCACAATATGCACATTCATTAGAGTGAACACTTGAGAGTCCTGTACCATTCCATTCATACAACACTTTACCAGTTCAATCATAACTTTAAAGTCTTGGATATATAAATTAATTATTAAACTCCCCCCCTTACTACTTTTACTTTATTTATTTATTAGGCCGAGAGGGTCAGAGAGTGCTTAGTTGAATTTGAATTTGCCTCTGTCTCGCCTCGCCTCGCCCTAATAAAATAACAAATACCCACCTTTTCATTTGTGTATTAGTAATAGACTCTCTAGGAGACAATAATTTATTACTCTACCGCCTTCCTCTAATAAAAAAAAAATAAACTTTATTAATAAAGTAATTAGTCCTGTCATCCAAACATAAGAGAGGGAGAGCTTATAGAAAGATCACAATCAAGGGAGCCGATACTCTACCTGGTGCCTGCTCGCTTACTTCATTTCTGTTAAGTGACGAGAAGCAATGACCAATAATTTTCAGCCCTGATCCCTTAGCAAAAAAAGGAAAATAGATCAAGTCAAAGTGAAAATTGTAAATAAGCTATAACATTTTTACAATGCCTCAATTACTTCCATTTTATTTTATTAATCAATTATCATTCACATTCTTAGTATTAGCAACTATGATCTACCTATTTGGTACATATATCTTACCTGTTTTTGCTGAACTGTTTGTTACACGAATGTACATTACTAAATTATAGTCTTTACTTTCCCCCTTATATCTCCCCTTCTTTTCATTTCTAGGGGGCAGGGACAAAAGGGCTAGTTTTTCATCGTTTTCATCGTTTTCATCGTTTTCATCGTTTTCATCGTTTTCATCGTTTTCATCGTTTTCATCGTGCTAGTAGGAAAGAAGAAGCACCTTTTTACAAAACATATAAGATAACGTAAATTAGTAAATGAACTGCGAGATTAGTTTAATGGTTAAAACACCTACTTTACACGTAGGGGCTAGTAGTTCGATTCTACTATCTTGTATTCAGCAGTATATTTAATTCTCTATCCACTAGTAAAAGGGAATAGATTAATCTTTTAATGTTATACTTTCGAAAAACAGAATAAACTTTTTGAATAGAATGAAAAGAAAACAAAGTAAGGCAAAGTAAATTCAGACACGTTGAAAGTCTCTAGGGCTATACGGTGCAGCGAAGAACTGTTAATTCTTAGATAGTTGGTTCGACTCCAATTAGGGACTAGAAACGACTTGTCCTTGGCTCAAAAAATAAAAGATCATTATGGTTCTTCTCTTTCTTGTGGTTTTCCTAGTTAAAAAAGGACAAAAGGAATAAGAGGAGATATAAGAGGTTTACTAATTTATAGTAGTTAAATTCTTCGGAAAGCCAGGAATCGAACCTGGACGTTCTTTAACCCAAATAAAGCGCCCGACCATTAGGCTTCTTTCCGATAATTATTCGACCAGCCGATAAAGTGAGGACATGAATTATAAGCCTATGACCAAAAAAGGAGGACAATGTGGTATCATCAAGTTTAGCAACTCATTAGTATCACTCAGCTAAGGCGTTTTGCAACGTTTACACATGTGACCTATCAAGGGTGTGTTCTGCACCCTGTTGCTCACTCTACACTTTATCAGCATGCCGATAAAGATATAATCTAAAGGTCTTCATTATGTTAAGAATATAACTCAATCTCTAGAACAGAGAGTAAATTCCAAAGAACAGCTTCGATCTTATATGCTTTCAGATCTTATCTTCAACACATGTAGCTACTCTGCGATACTATTTCCCTCTTTTTATTAGAAACAAATAACAGATACACCAGAGATGTGCACCTAGTGGTCCTTTCGTACTAACCAGATATTCTTCTTATTTTACATTTCTACCAGAAGATAGGGACCATACTGACTCCTTAAATATTAATAGTTGATAATCAACGGTGTTTAGCTATTACTAACTAATTTGGACTATACCTTATTCTTTTTTTTTAATAAGAGATGAAAACATGTAGTCTCTGAGGATTCAATTACTTCTCCTGCGGATTTCCCTGTTTAATGGTAGGGTGTTCCAGCATATAGTTCCCTTACGACGCGAATCATGGTCACCTATCATGGTGAGAATTAAAAGTAAATTAGCAAAACTAGTCCGTTAACTTAATGTTACTAAATAGTTTACCTTTGAACCATATTTACGTACCCGTTTAAAATGTGTTTTGCTAATTCCATACTTATCTAGACAAGAGCTTACTGTAGCTTCTAATAAGTTTTGTTCCATATTCATAAATCCATACTCCTTTAGTACGTGTATCTTCTGACAAGACTAAAGGAGCCGTTGTAATTTTTAACTTCTGACAATTTAGCTAAATCACCTTTGTTCCTAATGAGGAACTTATCTTTTCTTTCAGTTCCTCATAAGCAATAGTATATGTAATTCCGATGAACTTAATACCCTACACAAGATACTTAAAAACCATATACTTCTTTAATAGACACTATGTACACAATATTACTCATATCTTTACGTGTTTCTACTCAGTTGTTAGAAGTTGCCGAAATTCGATTTACAGTTGGTAATAATAATAACATTCATATCTAACGGTCTTAACTGTTCTTGACTCAAGCAGTAATAAGAACAAATGACTCAATACCATAACGTTGAATAAGTCCTGCTAATTTCTGACTAACCTTAGTACTAGTTCCTGCTAAATCACAACCCTACTTGGCATAAAATAATCATTTATCCACGAAAGAAACGTAAAGTTGAGCCTACATAGAACAATCCAGTACTTTTGTTATATAAAATGTAAATACCTCCAGAAACACCTTTTTAGCTTCTTGACTTAGATAAATCAAACATTTTATATTTACCGTTCGTATTATATTTTGTGCTCAACTCTTCAATAGTAAAAGACCTTTCAATGGGATATTTCGTAATTGTAGAAACAGGTACTGAGTGGCCAGATGCAAACCTATAGAGACGCTTTAATGTAATTAGTGCCTTGTTCATTTATAATAACGTTGACTTTAGCATTATGATTTCATTTTAGAGACACACTATCAAATAAATTAACTTTAGTATTTAAACTGTTAATATAGTAGGGCAGAAATTAAATTATTACTTCAACTGAGGGAAAGCAAAATCGGAGGACAAGGTAAATAATAAACGTACTGTGTTCTTCTAAATTTCAGCATCTTAATTATAAATTTAGTTACTCGCATTTCCTTGAGGATACTTTTAAGTGGAAGTAATTGAGTTCAATTATTTACTGTTACTTCACGTCGTATTGACATGTTTATTATACCAACTATAGATCATTATGACCTAAACCTTTATTGCTGGTTACTTAGGCATTTAACCTTAATGCAATTATTCACATAATTGATTAGACTATATCATCGCTTCATTAGGGAAGCGCTGGATGTTCGTGTCACGATTATTGCTTATACTGACATATAGGCTCACGTATTAGTCGTTGAACGTTCTTACTGAAATGTAAGCTCCGCTGCGGATTAGGTTAATTCATAACCATTCCCGCAATTAATCCAATTTGCTCATAGGATTCCCTAATGAGGGGCTCTTTTTTGTATTTACTCGCCTATCATAAGGGATTATTGAATACGATGCAACATTGAAGGATGCATATGAGGTAATACAATTTCTGTAAGAAACTTATCTAAACTATTAGGTCCAATTGCTAAGATATATTGATCTTTACGATCATGTCTTACACCTACATAAATCCCATACCGATTTGACATAGCTTGAGCTAGTCGTTGTACATCAGCATGAGTAAATCCATTAGTCGTACTGTTTTCTCAACTTTTGATAATTACCATCGCCCATAACGAGCCATAGTTACAGGAGTCAATAATTCTTCAATATTGTTCCCCGCTTAATATACTTGCCTGATTGTTCATCTAACACTAAAATAATTCTCTTACTGATTGAATACCGGAAGTGATAATGTCTTGAATCTGAAAGATTTGTACACTTTAGGTCCATCTTTAATGGCATTTACCATAATAGGTTTAACCTTAGTTTGTGCATAATCTCCAAAGAGTTCAGTCAATCAAGAGGCGAAGACGATGCTGTCCCTAGGAAAGAAGCCTAGGGCGGGATTTAGTTGTACGGCATACACCTGCATCCCCTAATATGATTCCAATCCTAATTTCATGTCAATATCTAGGTAGGCTTGACTCAAGAGGTACAGATGAACTAAAAATTTTTAATAAAATGTTTGTTAATTTAATCATAGTTAGTATATTTATATATATAGGCTGAGTGGTGATTTATTGGTCTTAAGACCTCAGTCATATCCAACACTATTTCACGATAGGCGAGTAGTTAGTTTATAATTTGTTAGGAATGGTGGTGAGAATACGAACCCAACTCACGTACCACTTGCTAGGATAAGTAGACATTTCATTTTCAACACTTTTTACTCGATTAAACTTCACTCACTTCACTTTCGATCTGCTCATTACATCTTCACCTTTCATTAGCATCGCATAACTTATAGTTTTCTTCCCTTTAAAACTGTACGTGACACTTTCGCGTCATACAGCTCGCCCACAGATCTTCCAATTGCTCTCGGGTGGGTTAGTCCCTACTCACAACCTAACGCGTAAACCTTGCAAGATAAACGCTTCCACCAAGAATACAAACTAATGCCAATTCAGCTATCTCCTGCCGCACGGAAACCTTAACTTCACTACTTCCATACAAGATGGGGCACATATACTACGTGTCGAGTTCTAAGCAGCACACAAATGCATCTTACTGGCGTCTGCAGTCGCCATACTAGTCTGCACCCTTTCAGGTTGGTTATTTCCTCCGAAAAGGACCTATCCTGGTACTGTTACTTCCCAGGCATTCGCTTTTAGTTTCATCCTATACCCACTAGTAAGATATCCTCCCATTCTATCAGCAGCTTTTATACATACACTACCTTCCGTTCGGTCACCACTAACCCTTTCAGGCCAATGGATACTATTGGGCTTACCAAGTTCCATACTAGACACCTTTATGATATATCTCGGATGCCTCCTATACGCCGGCGGGGTGCTGCCAAAATAGGTTGCCTTCCCTACCCTGGCCTACGTCTTACTGACCTTGTACGATTAAGATTCCGGTCCGCCCCACACTAAATATCCGATCTCAGGACACCTGTTCTAACGACGCGTGAATACGGAGGTTCACTTTCGTTCATCCTTATTATATCTAGCTTAGCTCCTCCCACTAAAGAGGCTACGTTATCCTCGGGCTTCATACCCCCCCCCGTTACCAGAGACGCATGCCGATTAAGCTCAGTCCAGAAGAGAGACTGACGGGTTTACACCGCATTGTCTAATATAGCTTCTTGTCGCAATCATCGACGAACAGTCGAACCCTTCCCAGCTGATACACCAGGAGGATGTGATGAGTCGACCATTATTTTATTGTTATCCATGCTACTCTTAATTCACATGTTCTTAGTACTACTACTAAGATCAGACTATGTCTTCAACTCCTAAAAAAACATAAATATTTAAACAATTTCACTAATAAAGGGCCGAGAAGGGAAGGGGATGAGGTAATTTGTATTTAAAAATAGGAAAGGGGAGTAATTAGTTCTCGTAGTCCATCTGGATTACATAGTACTTGTTTTGTGTAAAATTAGAGATCTAGATTAAAGTTTTTATTTAATTCTTTGCTCAAGATATCGTTCTCTGACTTAGTGAATGACTGTGTATGTAAAATTAGAGATCCATCTTTACCTGCCAAAGAACCATCTCCTATGATCCACATGAATTAATATTGTTAAGAATTAAACCTGGTTGAATAACTTTAAGGTTATCAGAATAGAACAAATCCCGGATCTCAGTACAGACATGTGTAAATGTTTTAAACCAATAACTCTTTCCCAGGTAATCCTATTCTATGCCCATGCTTAGGAACACGAATACCAGGAGTAACCATGAAGTGTAATCTTTGAATAATTCTTCCCGCTACAAATTCTTTCTGGATATACCCTTGTTCAAATTTAATATAAGCCTCTCGACTTACTTTGCACATAGTAGCATCAGACAGTACCATCGCAATTGCAATGAAAGCATTGGTAGTGATTTTTCCAATCTTGTCAGTACTCCGAACCGGAGGCAGAATAAGATGATGACCATCTCGAATATTGCTTCCGGCCAATCTTCTAATAATCATTGTCATAGGTTTTTTTGTTGTTTTTTATAAATATGTTAGTTTTGAGTTGATGGCACTCGTGTCAGGATTATCGTTTTCCCCAGTGAAAGGGTCAACTCACCCGTTAGTCGTTGAACGTTTGTACTAAATTCTATTTAAAATGTCTTTAATAGCCTAGTCGCTGCAAGTTGACACTGTTATTCATTTATTAAAGATATTCTTGCAATTAACCCATTGTTTCCATATATCATTACTAATATAGGCGACATCTAATGACTGAGGGGTGGCAAACGAGCGCTTACGATATGAACTCTTTCGCGCTATTACCC
>JAHWDX010000011.1:600000-954271 GCA_022702645.1 Microbotryum intermedium | reverse complement strand
TAACCTAACCCTAACCCTAACCCTAACCCTAACCCTAACCCTAACCCTAACCCTAACCCTAACCCTAACCCTAACCCTAACCCCAGCCAACCCCCCTGAAACCCCTCCTGCTGCCCTCCAAGCCACCGAGCCGACCTCGAAGCCTTCCTCGACCAAGCCGATGCCCTCAGCCACGCCCAAAGCCCGACCCGATGACGCCGACGCCGATGACGATGCCGACGAAGGAGCCAAAGATCAAGGAGCACCACCCAAGGATGCGGAAGACGCTATGGATCAAGATGATGAGCACCACTAAGATCCCAAACGTGTCCTTTGTCGCTGCAAATGTGCAGTCAATAAATGAAGACCGTAAGCGTGCCTCCCTTTTCTCCAACCTCCGAGCTCACAAGGCTGATATCTTTCTCCTGAGCGAAACTGGCCGACCTCCCCCTGAACGGGTTGCCCAGTGGACTCAGGAGTGCCAAGACTCGAAGCTATCTGCTCTTTTCACTCCTTTCAACAATACTGCCATACTCTGGAAAAGCGACTCGCCGGTCGTTACTATTAACCCCGAGTCGCCTTCCAACTTTCTTCGTGCTGTAAGGCGCCGCTCCGCTTACGCCTCACGACGACCTCGAGCCAACCTCAGCGGCCTCAAGCTTTACTCGCGCGCGGCGCCATGGGCGCCTCTTGACCTTAGTCCTTTCAGTAGTCTTTCTTCGCCTGCAAATTACACCGTTTGATCCTTTCTGTTTGGACTTGGAATCAGTGAGGCTCGAGAGCGATCTCGTGCCTTTCAACATGTTCCAGTCATGAAATTAATTAGAGTGCAGTGGTGTTGTTTCATAGGTATGAGGAGGGACTCAGTCACACTGTAACACAGCAAGTCATTAATTCCGCCATGCCTCAATCTGCCAGTTATGTAGAACACGCGCGGCTGGCATAAGCGAGAAGAGCGGCAGTGTTCCAGCTCACCATCATCTGTACTACTCATTACACGATCCCTCACCTGAACCCCTTCGATGTCAAGTATTCCTTATGACCTCATCAAATGGCGCTCCCTCATCTCCTGCCTCCTCTCCCACCCCCAGCTTGCACCCCCGCGCCTCCCACCGGAGCTGGCGCACTCGGTCCACCCACCTGTTCCCTTATCCTTCCTTCAACACTCCTCTGAGCCCATACACTAGCACCCTCCTTGACCCACTCTCCCTCCCACTTGTCGCCCCTCCTAAACTCCTCCCTCCATCCGACCCCACCTCCGATCGCGCCTTTACTTCCCCTCGGCTCGGCGCCGTCATGCAAGATCACCTTCATGTCCTCGGCTTGCGACTCGAGCCAGTTGTCCAGGCACGTCAAAGGATCACTTGCAAACGCAGTCAAGAACGCTCGTTTCAAATGCGACGATTTGGCTTCCAACGCTGAAGCCGCGATTGACTCGTCGAGCTGCATGATCAAAGGTTGCGGAGCGTTCAAGCTGCGAAGGATCATCTCGAGTTCGTGGCGCGACGCATTTTCGATGTGGATGGGCATGTCGAACGCGAGGTGTTGCAAGGTCGGGTCCGTCGACGAAAGGGAGAGCGTTTGCGTGATGACCGTTGGCGGATGAGGCAAAAGCAATCGGTTCGTGTACTCCGGTAGGTGGTGGAAGGGGACGCTCCTGACCCGAGAATAGCTGTGGGCGAACGATGGTGATCACAACAACCATGTAAAATCAGTGATGGGGATCCAGTATCACCTCAAAGTGCTGTGCACGATCTGATCCACCCACCTTTCGCAATCGATCATCGGTCCGGATGTGCTTCATGTCCGGATCTTGAAGGCCATGCATCTTGATGTAGCTCCACAGTGCCGCCAGTACACCTACTCGATCACCCGTTCGCATGTCCAAGATGGTCGCCAGTTCAGGGACCAAGGCGAACCGCTCGGGTCGATGGTCGAGGTAAAGCGAGAGCTTGAACGTCGTCGGTTGTGATGAGGGGATCGTGAAGGAGAGTGCTTTGGGCAGGACGGGCAGAGGGGTGCTCGTGGTCGGTATCGGTCGGGCCCACTGGGGAACGGTGCGGTCGTCAGCATCTTTGTTGCATCGATGGGCCCATCGCCTCGACTCACCTCAATAGCTCCCGTTCGGTCGTGCAGCGTCGGGTCGCGATCGGTATCAAGGACGACACGCGAAACGAGTGTCGTGAGCGGCCGTCGCAGCGATGGCCCCTTGGTAGGCTCCTGGACGCCGTGGGCACAATCGAACACTGCTCAGCAACGTATACCCAAGCGTTGCATGGCTCGTTGACCTACATCCAACACGGCGCCAGAGACCTTGACAATGAATCTCGGCACGCCCGTCCCTTTCACAAAGTCGAGCTTAGGCTTGTCGTCTGCCGTTGCATCCACGTCACCCTCACTGTCCTTTGTGGATGAGGCATTAGTTCCATCTGCCAAATCGATCGCTTGCTCCTCTTGAGGGGCCGTCGCCCGCCAAGGTTGGTCCTTGACGTCGATTTCGAGGCGAACCCTCAGCGTTCGCTTGGTCTGTTGAATTAATTGAGGTTGGTGGACGATTCAGATACACACACCCTAATACGAGTCATCACACTGCACTGGAAGTGCAATACGTACTGCAGGAACCCTGCCCCCACCGAGCCCCTCCTGGACCTCTATCCTCTTCCTCGAGACGTTCCAATCTAACTTGCGCTCAATCTCTTGCAACGATTTGTAGCTCTCGGCCAGCGCATGGAGAGACTGAGTCGACTCGTTCAGTTTCTCGGCTGTGGGACCATCAAAAGTAGGTAAAGAGATCGAGTCGAAGGAAGGGAGCGTGCGGTCGGTCGGCCTGCGGCGTCTATGGGGAGGTAGCGCATACAAGAGGTGTCAGCTGAGCCGAGCCATGCCGTCGACGGCCTAGGATCAGCTCACTTGGCCTGCCTGAGGCCATCGTTCCCATCCGACAGCTGATGAAAGTTGGGAGGAGGCGGCGGCGGTTGCTGACCAGGAGCAGCGGGTCCGCCAGCTGGGGCCTGCACGTTCAGGACCAAATCGAAAGCATCAACTCCCATCTCTCGAAGCAGTAGCGGTACCCGAGGTTGTAACTGTTCATGGACACACCTGTAGATGGCCTCGCTGGGCGTACTGCTGCTGTTGGTGCTGCGCCGGCTGAGGGTGTTGTTGCGCGTACGCCATCGGTGCCGCCGTGCTCGTGGCCATAGTGCCTCGTGGTCGAGTACAACAACTGGACGAGACAGAAGTCGACAGGCACAAGTTCAAGTGTCGAGGCCGAGTTCAGGAGGCTGGCGCTGATGCGGTGCGAGTGCGAGCGTGGTCGGAGCGCAACCGGTTGGGAGCAACACGAACCCACAGGCGCGTCGACGCGGCTCACACCGCCAGACCAGCAAGTCGAGGTCCCCAGTCCATGCGCCACGATTGCAATGCAATTTTCCAAGCGAGCAACTCGAGTGGTGTGCGTACTCTACGCACTCAGCCTAGTAAATGACTTTCTCGACTGAAAAAAAAAAAAAAAAAAATGTCTTTCTGGCCGTGATTCGAAGCTCTGAATTGATTTCATGGCACCCGTGCGACCTATTCAGCCAAAGCTCACAATCGATCCGGAGGAATTGATCTAGTCTCGGTCGTTCAAGGATGAATCCCACTGTGGAGCAGAACACAAAGATGGCGAGAAATTGTAACGTCACACAGTGGCTACCGACATCCCAAAAGGCTCGCACGGCAACCATCACCAGGGATCACCGCAGATCAAAGGCTTTGATCCAACCGAGGCCTTGTGTCCCACTCTCCGTCATCACAGGCAGCTCAGCTTGACCCATGCTAGTTTGCTTTTCATTACACTTCGAGTCTCGGCTCCTTCTTCGTCCCTTGCTGCTGCTCCTGTAAGCCCAAATGGAACCCTTGCAAAGTCCTCTTGACCTCGTCGGCCCTAGCACCCAAAACGCCAACGATTCTTCCCGCCGAACTGGACAACAATCCAACCAACTGGGCCCTCAACGTATCCAGACTCGGCAACTGGCCCAAATCCTTGACGCGTTCATGCTCGATCGCCTTGCTTTCGGCCAAAGCGGACAAGATCCTCAACCTTTCCTTGGCCTCCTGGGGTGATCCGTCGTTGGCCCCCGCATCCGCTGGAGGTTGGTTGGCCGAGGGTAGAGCCGAATACGTGTCGACGAGTTTGAGCACCCCTTTCAGCGTCGGCGGATCGAACGTCTTGGCCGTGAGGACGCTCAATGCTCCTTTGGTGTGCGAATCTTGACCCAAGAAGGTCGCCTCGATCGATTCCACCAGTGTCGGATCCCGCAACAGAGCCGACAACAACCCTGGTCGCAGAACGGTCAAGGTGTACTTGAGATCCCGACCCTTGGTGTCTTTGCCGCTCGTCGTTGTCGGCAGTGCGGCTAATTGGGTCCTTAGTGTGTTGTACTCTTGCGCCGTAAAGTCGGCCTGACGGAGGAAAAGCACGACCTCGTTCGAGGTAAGCAGGTTGGCGTGCAAGGCGTACAACAGTTGTTTGCGAGCGGGGAGAGGACGTGTTCGGGCGTGTACAGGCGGGGGTTGGAGGTGGCTTGAGGATGAGCCAGACGGGGACGAGGTGGATGAGCTGACGGCGGTTGCGAATGCTCGAACGATGGGAGTGCACGGGCGTGTAGGTGTGGGGGCAAGTGTCGAAGCGAGTGCGCGTGTGCTTCTTGTAGATATCCGTTGCATCGTGGTGAGAATGTGTGTGTACGTGCGATGCGAAGGTGTGCGAGCTCGCATGCGGGTGGGTGAGGTGCTAGTTGAGAACGAGCGATTCGCGAGTTGGTGCGAGCACCGATTTCCACAAATGCGACTAGGACCACCAGCCTTCAGAATCTAATGTCCAATTCGTCCCGGCTGCGAGATCCATCAGCCGCGCTTTGACTGGCTCGACGCCTCCTGCTCGCTCCCGCTTCCGCCTACCTCTTTGGACCCCATCCTCATCTCATCTCCTGCTCCCACCGTACGACCCGCCCACACACTTTTCATCGCTACGACCATGTTCGGCCTGCGCACCCTCCGCTCCTCGTCCCGGCCTCTCCGCACCGTCGCTCGCCAGCAGCCGTCGGTTGTGGCTCCCCTCGCCGGTACGTTGCCGTTGCCGCCTGTGTGTGTTCGTTGGTGCGACCGACCGACACCCGGCGCCACGGCGAAACGAGATCGTGGCGATCGACCTTGACCACTCCCGAGTATTGACGCTGACATGAGCCTTCCACATCGATCACACATGTTCCCATCAACACATACATTGGTACAACTACCCTACCTGACCCATTCGACTCCTCCATCTGCGTCGCACCGATACGTTCCGCGATCTTGACCCTCGCTCCCCTCCCGTACGACGTCGCACCAACCTCACATATCTGCCCACTCCATCCACCACGTTCCTTCACCCCTTTACGCGACGATCACAGTCCGTCACTCGTCGCACGCTGCCGCAGAGGACTACGAGTCGTTCAACCGCCGCTACGCCGACTTCTTTGCCAACGCGCAGGACCTGTTCGAGTTGCAGCGCGGGCTCAACAACTGCTTCGCCTACGACTTGGTCCCTTCCCAGCAGGGTAAGTGATCGAATGAAGCCCATGTGGACTAGATCGGAGCGGGCTCGAGGCTTGGACGTGTGGCAAGGCGAGATGCGTCACCGTGGGAGGGCTTGGGTCAGCACCGGACGACCTCGCACCGGAATCCAAACATCGGAACAAGCAGCGCATGCGACGATCTACTCGGCGAATACGATCACGCTCAAATAATTTTTTGGGAGGAGCCAGCTGAAGGGCTGGCACGGTGTTGGTCTTATCGCGGTCCTTTCAGCGTCGACGCGGTTGTGCGCTCGATGGGGAAGCGCTACGACTCAGACATCCGGAGGATCGATTCCTATACACAGCTCTCCATACAGAACATGTGGTGAATCTTTGCTGATCTCATAAAGGTCCTCCTCGTCATCCTCATTCTCGACTCGGTCCCGCCTGTCGATCTCGCTCCTCCAGTTGTTGAGGAGGCGCTCAAGGCCGCTCGCCGAGTGAACGACTACTCGACCGCCGTCCGAATTTTCGAGGGATTGAGTCAGTCATTTTCCCTATTCGAAAAAATGGTTTTTGATCGCGACGGGAGGAACCCATACTGACCAAGCCGGTGCCTTTCGCTTTTCTTTCGCCCGTCATTTGCCACGGTCTTCTCGATTTGCTGGATCAAACTCGACACGCTCGATCCATCTCACGTCACTCTGCACACATATCTCAACTTCACCTACTTTGAACAATCTCGCTATCACGCCCTTTTCTCGATCTTCCCCCTCCCCACCACCTCAACCTCTCGACACCTACAGAGGAGAAGACCGAGAATGCGGCCCAATACCAAGCCTACGTGAGCGAGACCGCTCCTCTGCGAAAGAAGCTCGGCGTCTTGCTCAAGGAGGAGCTCTACGGGAACTAAAATAAGGTTGAGGGATATGTGGGAGTTATACTAGGTGGAAAGGGCTGTGAGGGAAGTCAGGACTAGAGGGGGCTTCGGATGCGTTATAAGATAGGATTCGATTGGGATGAAGCCGGTATAGCTGCGAAAGAGATATGCAGTGAATGTTTAATCGCATTTTTCTGTGATCCTTCGCCAATCGCCTCAATGGCAATCAAGGCAGTGTGTGTGAGCCAGTGAGCCGAACCTCGACAGCAAAGGAGAAGGCAAGCGAGCTCGCGTCTTTGAAAAGGCACAAGCGAGATCACAGACGCGCAGTATAAGTGATTGCGCTCCTTGGTTTTCATATATTTTGCTGACGATGCAAGAATCGCATTTGCGCTGCGATCAAATACGAGCTCGCTCGAACGCATACTTTGCTCCTCGTGATCTTGAGCGTCGAAAATCCCGCCCTGTGCCGCTTTGCAGGACCCACTTCGTGGTTCGAAACTCTGAGACCCCATCGAACATTGGCTATTCGCCTTATACGATTATTAGTGACTGTGACCTTAGGTGTCGTCGCTTTTCAATTTTAAAAAAAAAAAAAAAAAAAAAAACCCTCACCTGGCCCGCTCCGCGACCGAACCAGATAAGCTCGAGCCCGTCTTCGATTTCGAGCCTACCCACGCTCCTCAAACTTCCCTGTGCATCAGCTCACTCATACACCACCAAACTGTCGCATTTTGGATCCAGTCTTATTTGATTAAGCACAAAATGAAGTCCCAGCTCGTCGTCATCAAAGAGAGTAAAGCGCGCAATGAAAACACAATTCGTACAAAAAGTGAAAACAGATCAAGAGAAAACAAACCCCGAAGATACGTGCAAAAGCCACGAAAAGGCAAAGGGGAGATGAGGTGTGCGGTCTTCTTCCTGTATGTAACTAAACCACGTAGCAATGGCATTTTGTGACGGAGAAACGAAACGCGTGCGTCTACTCTTTCATCTTGAGCGAGACGGCCATGGCGGTGAGCACGCCGACGACGACGACAACCGCCGACGTCACGTGCTTTTGCTGGATCTACGGAAGTAAGAGCGGATTCCGACAATCAGTCATCAGCAAAGGCATGACCAATGCGTCTGAATCAGTTGGTTTGACTCACAATGATGACCCCCGACCCCGGTTCACCCAACCTCCGATCCCCGCCGTACGGTGTCGCCGCACTGCGACTACTCGCACCCCCCACGCCTTTCCCCCCTCCGACCCATTCGGAAACCCCACTCCGTTGCCCTCGTTTGATTGTCGCCGCGCCCGTCGAATCACGCGCGTGCGCTCGACTTCCGATCGTCGAATCCGAATCGCTCGCCGCGGCGTCGTCGACGTGTGTGCTCCTCGCTAGACTCGATAACCGATTCGGGCCGGAGGAGGAAGATGCGGTCGACAACTTTGGCGTGGACGAGGAAGGTCCAACGTTGGACGAGCCCGAAGACGACGTCGCTGCACTATTCGACGAGTTGACATCATCCGACTCGGGCGAGGAAGCGACGGCGGGGACGTTCTTCCGTCTCCGCTTGGCCCTCTTCTTGGACTTGCTCGCCGCGATCGTCCCCGCCACGCCCGCCAAGGCACCTGCAACAGCAGCCGATCCTTCCCCGGTCCCCACCGAAGACTCTTCTTCCTCGTCCTCATCGCTTGACGAAGCCCGCCTCCGCTCTTCCCATTCCTGCACTGCAGCCTTCAACTTGCCATGCTCAACCCGCCAGTCTCTCTTCTCCTGTTCCCAGCTGCGCTCAAACATCTCCTTCCAGCCGATCCATCGACTTTCGAGCCGATCGCCAAACTTCTTCTCGTCAATGGCAGCACCGGCAGCGACGACGCGAGGTGCGGCTTCGCTCTGTTGCTCGACCTTCTTCTCCAACCCAGAGATGAGCTGCTCGAGCTTCTGGATCGTCGTCGCGGCTTGTTCCTGCTGCAAGCGCAGAGTCTGCCCCAGCTTGATCGCTTCGTCAAGTTCGGAAGCGAGCTGATCGAGTCGAGCGTTCAATCGCGTATTTTGCTCCTGTAGCTCCGCCTCCCTCGTCGCCTCGCCTTGAGGACGCTTCATCGAGGCTCGCCCATTTGGTCGACCCGAAGCACCTCGGACAACGGTATCGACCGAAGCGACACTTCTCGCATCGTCGTCATCATCGTCGTCCGCCTCGTCGTATTCTCGGTCCGCTCGATCCTGCGCTTCCAACATGGCCGCAATTGGGCTCTCCCTCCCTCCTCTCTCATTCGCCGAAAGCGGTAATGTATCCCCGTCCCCACCCATCGTTGCAGCGTGCACGGCAACGATCTCGGTCTCCATCTGCCGTCGCAACGACCCGACCTCCCTCTTCATCGCCTCGTGCTCGGCCAAAAGTCCTTCGAGATCCTTCATCTTGCCGACGTGCCCCGCGAGGGATTGCTGCGTCTCCTGAAGCTGGTTCTGCAACTGCGTGATCGACTGAGTGTGTTGCTGATGCGCCAACGCCTGTTGCTGAGCATTGACCTGACCATTCGTCAAACCCCTCGAGAACAAGGCCGCCGATGCACCGGGAGGCGGCAGAGGTCCATTCGCGACGCCTCCGCCGAGCGTGTCCTGCACGTCATTCAGCGTCGTCGAGACTTCGTTGAGGTGCGAGCCCGTTTCGCGCGACTTGGCGAGCTCGGTCTGCAGCTTGCCGAGGAAGTGGTCGATGTTGAGCCCATTCTGGTGCTGGCCGCCGCCCATGAGTGAGTTGCCGCCGAGCGCGCCGGTACCGATCTGGCGCATGCCTCGTCGTTGGGCGGGTTGTTGTTCGATGTAGCGGTACCAATTGTTGAACTCGCTGTCCGTCCAACACAATTAACATACGTCAGCTAGGGTGAGAACAAGGCCTGATGTTCCCTGCCACGTACCGAGAACTAGCCTGGACATCGTCGGCATTCATGACGACCAAGACCTTGGCTGCGACCTTGTGATGCACGATCGACTTGCCATCATCACTGACGATATCGATGCCGAATTCCTAAGTGATGTGATATCAGACCGATCAGTCCCTTGCCCCCCCGCAAAAATCACGAGCTCGGACTTACGACGGTGACGCCGGTCCTGAGTTCGAAGACATCGCTCTCTGCCGCTTCAGGTGACAGACGTTGCCCATCGATAAAGGTACCGTTGGAACTCTTGACGTCCTTGATGAGAACCTATGCTCACCACAAACCCAAAAGCCGAATTGTCAGTCCTCCAAGCACTCCCCACTCTGCGTTCGCAAGCTCGATCCAGAATCGTACCTTGCCATCTTCTGCCCAGACCTCGGCATGCATCCGACTGAGCACCTTGGAGTCAAAGTACCCGTTCGTGCCATTCGGGATCGTTTTGGCGTTGGTCTGACGCCCAACCTTGATCCTCTGACCAGGCGGGTAGAGGGAGATCTGCTTGGGCACGAACGTGTCATTCAACGGCAATAAATGGAGCGCAGGGAACGGTGGTGGTGTAGCAGAGGTGACGACGGGGGGTGCAGGGGCTGCTTGGGCGGAGGGAAGGAGCGGTGGAGCGGCCATGGACGAGGCAGGGGTCGAGGTCGAGGTCGAGGTCGAGGTCGAGGCGACGGGCTTGCCAGCCGATGTGGGGACCGCCGACCCGGAGGTGGACGATGATGACTCGAGCGAGGAGGATGACGAGTTGGACGGGTTCGTACTCAGTGTCCGAGTGGGCTGTTGCTTGCGAGTCGTGTAGGCTGGGGAGCAGAGGGGAGGGATGAGCACGCGTTCATCTCAAGCTTGCACCAGTTTGTACGACTTGAGCCAGATCAAGATGCAGCAGTGACATGTCATCCTCGTGCTATGGCCACATCCCACCCATGCCGCCCACTCTAACCCACAGCGCTCGATCCCCCCCAGAGCCCAACTCACACGGTGAAGACCCGACCCCAGCCTGTACATTCATCGGAATCTGAGGTATGGCTGTAGCATTGATTCCCGCAGGCGTGGCGATCGTCGTAGACGCTTCTGGGGCCGCAGCCGAGCTAGGAGCCATGACCGATGATGACGGCTGCGTCGTGGTCATGCCAGTCGTCGCAGATGACAGCGAGACGACGTTCGAAGGTGAGCTCGTCGCGATTCCGGTCTGCAGCCCTAGGCCATTCGTGGCCAGGGGTGGAGGTGGTGTGACAGAGATCGTAGCGGTCGAGGCCGGCGTCTCAGCGGAGGCTGGAGCTGGGTCGGGTGATGGCGTAGCACCACCAGCACCAGTCGTAGAGGTTACCGAGTGCTCACAAGCATCGCCAAAGGAGGCCGAGTCAGCGGGAGGTGTCGATGTCGTAATGGGGCGTGGTGGCGACGACATTGAATCGTGTACAGTAGCTGAGCGTGGTTGTGCCTAGGTTGCGCGTGTGAATGAGGAAGCAAGCCAGCAGCCAGTCGTCGTCACGCGCGGCCACGACCGCCCTCCGACCGCCGACCTCGCCGACCAGCGCGCTTTGTCCGATTCGTTTCGGGTTCTCGACCAGCAGCGACGAGGCCCATACGCATGCGACCACCCGCACAAGTAGTAGACATCATCAATAAGAAGCGTTCACAGTGGAATCATTACATCAAAACAGTCACGAAACCAGGTTCAGTTCACGGAGAAGGAAACATAGTTTCAAGCAGCCACAACACACAAAACCCAAAGAAATGTATCACAGAAACAACGACCGACTCCGCTCCATCTCTCCCGTCGTTCCCAAGCAAGCCACCCTAAGCACACCAATCACGAGCCATCTCCTGCATCTACGTTCAAACTCAAGCAGTAGACGTCTTCCTCGGCCTACCACGAATCGGCAGACCCGTCGTCTTGAACCCGGTGCGCGGAGACCCGCTACGTCCATCACTCGGCTCATTCCTCTTGAACCTTTGCGCAGCAGCCGTCTTGCCCGTCGATGCACTTTTCTTCTTCTTCTTCCCCTCCCCTTCACCCTCCTTCCTGCCATCGGCATTACTCTTCCTCTTCCTCGCACCCGCACCACTCGCTCGCGCCGCCGCAGTCCCACTGTTGGCCCACGCTGCGCTCGTCGCAAAGGGTGACGGTTGCCTCTGCACGCCCGGCTTCTGGTGTGGCGCGCGCTCGGGCGTGACACGCAACACCTCGAGCTTGCCTGTTTCGCGATCGACGTTGTGCACGGCGACGCAGTGGCGCGTGCAATCGTGGCGGCGCGAGAAGAGCTTGCCGCATTCGTGGCAAGCGTCTGTCGAGATCGACGAAGAGGACGACGACAGTCGATATCAACTTCAAGCTATAGACGCCAAACCTACGATACAAGGACGAGCCTTTACTTACAGTCCCGGATTCCACGGTGCGTGTCGAGATGAGCATTCAAGTTGAAGTTCCTCGCGAACGACTTGTCACATCCCGGGTGTGTGCACACCTACGGACAAACAACCCCTCTCAAAGAGTCAGACCCATGATGGACTCGAACAACGAACAACTCAATCACTCACATAGCGCTTCTTATCATCATCATCTTTGCCATCACCGAGCTTCGCCTTCTTGCCCCCCTTCTTTGTCTGTGACTTGGGCGCCTTGCCGAGCTTCATCTTCTTGGACGGAGGCGACGCCGGCTCGGCGTAACGACCCGGTTCGACGCGTCGAGCTCGCTTGCTACGACCTTGGGGTTCTGCGACAAGCTTCTCCGTCGGTTCAGTTACCGCGATCTCCGGCGCTGCTGGGATCGCGCTCGTCGTCTTGCTCGTCGTCGCCTCCGGGACCGCCTCGTGCGCCGGCACAGCATCGATCTTCATCGCTTTGCCCTTCTTCGCTACAGCTCCAACGCCTGCCTTCGCAGCGACCGCCTTCGTCGACGAACGAGCTTTTTTACTCCCCGAAGCACCACCAGTAGCCTTGCCAGCGACCTTCCTCCCCACCGCAGTCTTGGGTCCACCACCGCGTCCACGTCCTCGAGTCGCCACGGTACCTGAATTGGGATGATGGCCAACACCCGACCCTTGCTTCGCCGAAGAAGCCGCTTCTTTTCCCTTCCTTCCCACCTTGGCCTTGGGTCCCGCACCTCGACCTCGACCTCGGCCTCGACCACTCGAAGCCAAAGTTGAAGTATCGGCCTTCTTGTTGCGACCCTTAAGACCCGTTGTCGGACGAGTGATGTTCTCGAGCGCAGCCGGGGCAAGCATCAACCCTTCGGCTTCGATTTCATTGACCATGTCGGCGAGCTCTTGGGGTCGCATGAATGGAGACGGGGGATCGAACATCAAGGCCCCTTGCAGTTCTGGGGCGACCAACTGATCGATCTTGGGCGGCTGCGGCTCAGGTTGCGGTTGCGGCTGGACCGGTCGAGAAGGAACGGGAGCGCTTTTTTCAGCGACGTGGGAGAGTGGCACTGGCGTTTGGAAAACGGGTCGAGGAGGTGCAGGAGCGAAGCCAAAGGCGGAGACCGGGGCCGAGGTCGAGGTGGAGGTGGAGGTGGGAACCGTGGTCGAAGCGATGGGCAGCATCTTGATCGGTTCTGCGAGTGATGTAGAGACAAGACTTGAGAACGTGAAACTTTACGTCTTCCTTATCGCGTACACTTCGATTTTACTTACGAGACTCTTTGCTACGGTCTGAGAGGGTGCGGGCCATGATGGGTGTGTGATTGCGCCGAGTCGGATCAAAAAGAAATAACAGAGCTTGGGACATCTGCGCACCAAACCAACGAGAGGCGATCACGACGTCAGTACGGGTGTCAATGGTACGTCCTAGGTCCCAGTCATGTCTAATTCGTGGCAAATGATGAAAGTCGTATCAACCGGCCGCGCAAGCACAGTGTCGTAGCTACATCAGGATCTCGTTATGGCCAACGTGCACAGCTGCTGCGCGATACCGGCGAGCGTTGGTGAATGCGGCACACACAGGGTGCACACCGACCCCATGACGACTCGGAGCGATCCAAACAGTATAAACATACTCGCACGGATTCGCCCACGTGAGTCGTCGCCGGTGGTCGTCGTCGCGAGCGTGAATATGGCACTATTCGCACCTCAATATCGCATTGCGGAGGCAGGTGACCCGTCCCAGCCCAGCCAGCTCGTCATCGATGTAGCACCTGCGCCCGTCCGAGCAAACTTGAACCTCACATGTTGTCCAACTCATGCGATGGGACTCACGAATCAAAATGACCTATCGGAAGCTTCCGGCGTTAAGCTTCGATCAGCGCTGATGCTGTGATCGGTCGCGGTCGGTCGAGGTCGGTGGTCGCAACAATGACAAGCGGCGCAATGACACCGCAGCGGATCGGCAGTCGGAGTCGACCGTGACGTCGAGTGAACAGGTGGTCTTGCAGCGAGCAGTGCCCTACTCGAGGAGAGCGTATCGGTTGCGGGGGATGAATGTGGGAGGTAGTAACGTGCGACGCTCGACGTGAGTAGGGAGTCTGTTGATCACACCCGTGACTGGCGAGAACCGTGCGTCGGGGACAACAGCACTGGGCTCGGCTGGATTGCGCGCGCGGGCGGGCGCGAGGCAGTGCGCAGTCAGAGAGAGCGATTGACGAGCACACACACACGCAAACGAATAACGAGGATGCGACAGTGAGAGCACACAGCACAACAGTCGTGATCGAGGTGTGACGAGCGAGTTGAGGAAACAATCAACGTCAATGCAATCAACTCCCGAGTAAAAGGCGGCTGTAGACTGTAGCAGACGAGGAGGATGCGAGACTCGTTCAAACGTGGGAAGGCTGCGGGGGGAGGAAGCCAGAGGGCCAGAGACCGCGCACCAGCATCCCACGCGTCGGCCTGAGCTGGGCCGAACCAGCAGAAACCAGCCGCGCCAAATGCGGGCGCTTCCGCACCAAAGGCCCACGCGCGCAGTCATCACCGTTCAGGACCCCAAGTGGCCCGAGATGGGTCTATTGCGTCACTTGGATGCTTTATTAGACGGGACGATGCATACAAGACGATGGCAAAGTATCGAAAGGATCCTCTGTCAAGCTGACTCGCCTTCCGGTGCTCGTGGCTTAGCGCGCGGTCTTCCGAACGTGTTCACTCGATCCGTGACGTGAACATCGGCGGGATGCCTGCGCGTAAGTTGATCACCACCCTGGGGAGGTGCACTCGGACATCGCCAAAGATGAACAATACGTCGCAAAATAGCCATGGATGATTTCAGTTCATAGCGACTAACTTCGGACTCGTCAAACTATGCATTATCCCTTGGCACCACTACTCACTCCTCCGCATGCTCAATCGTCACCTTGGGTGACGATTCCTCAGCCGCACCATTCCGAGCTTTCCCAACCGGTGCAGGTGACGCATCCTCCTTCTCAACCAAAACGCCACTAGCCGATGGGTCCTGATCATCGACTTTGCCCGCCGAACTCGACGATCCGTCCGCAACCGCAGTCGCCAACGACGTCGACGATCCAGAAGCAAGCGAAGCCGACGATGCGCCCGATCGCTGCCAAGCCGGGATACCGGGTTTGCGAACGGAAAATGGGCTAGAAGATCGTGTTGTAGCATCGCTCGACCCGCTCGCCGTCGTGGTGGCCGGCGTCGAAGTCGCCGTCGCCGTCGATTCAGTAGGAACCGCTGTCGGACCCGCAGTCGAAGAGGAAGATCCATTCGCAATCGGCGCCGCAACGAGTGCTGTAGGGGGCGTGTAGGCCGATGTCGCAGGAGTAGGACGTCGAGCGATGAGCAACGACTTGAGTGACTTGAGCTCAGTCTGCAAGTCCGTCAACGATTGCGCCGAGGCCGAGGCTTGCTTCTCCAAGAGCTGCGATGGCCAGAACATATCACGCATCAGTACCACATTCATGACTTAGCATACATTGTAAAACTAAAGTACTCACCCCAGGCAACCCTCTGACGACCTCATCAACCTGATCGCCGACCTTCTTGCTCCATTCCTCCCTTCTCTTCTCGCCGTCCCTCATTTCTTCGACAGCCTTCCTGACCTCGTCCAGTTCCTTCTCGACCGCACTCTTTTGTTCGTCCAACGATTGCGACAGGGCATCGGTCGATTGCTGTAATGTGGTGAGCATCTCGGCCGCTTCGTCGTACTTGGCTTCGAGCGCCTTTTGCGCCGCCTCGAGCTCCGATTCCGAGGGCGGTTGCAGGTGCGGAACCACGAATTTCTAGAACCAAAGGTGTGTGCAGTACAGTGTGCATCAGCGACGGGCCTTCGTCTTGTGGCAATGACGCCCTGGCAAACGTCATTTTTACCCGCAGCGCCTTGCGACGTCGGGCTTCCTCCTACAGCCTCGTGTACCTCGCATCCCCTCCACCTCACCACGTTACACGCTCAGGCATGCAAGAACCCTATCAAGAACTCACCTGTGCCAACTTGGCCGCGACATACCCAACAGTTCCCCCCACAACGGCCATGATGAACCAATCGCGCCAATCCCTCTCGTATTCCCTCGTCATCGCCATCATATGCTGCTGCTGCTGCTGCTGCTGCTGTGGACCCCCCATCCTCATCCCCGTACCAAGAGGTGATGCCGACCCATTCGCTTGGGCCAAGGCGACTTCGATCTCTTGCGGTGTGAGTCCCTTGGATTCGAGGAAGCCGATTCGCTGCGCCAAGGGGGAGGACGCCGTCGTCGGGTCGCGCAGGAAATTGACCGCGGACGAGATCAACGCCGTTCGGGACATGGTGATTCGATGACTCTAGTTGGGTTGTGGGGCCTTCGAATGGGTCGATGACTCGACTTGACGTAGCGCACGTAAAGATGCCGAAGGAAGGGAGGCGAGCCAAACTCAGTTTGCACGCAGCTCACGCGCTTCACCACGGCCGAATCGACCGACCGGCAATTCAGTTCGCCGAGACCGACACGAGACAGGGCACGGCTTGGGCCCCCAATTTTTTTCTCATTCCCGTGGGTGCACTAAATCTTTCTCCAAGAGAAGTGCTTTCATCGTTCCAGCGTATCTCATCAACACCCTCAAAAGTTCTACAAATCATCTGGCAAGGTAAAGACATAGTCTGCAACCTTGGTCGCCTCCTTGTACTGGGGCCTCGCTTCCAAACCCCTCAACCACGCCTTGATATGCACAAACCTTCGGATCTCGTCTTGCAATCCTTTCGACAAGGTCGGATGAGTAAAGATGTACCTGCAAATCTCACGCCGTAGAACACCAGTAATCATGAATACAACCCATTTCGGAACAATCCACCCCAACTTACTCGACAGAAAACGCCACCTGAATATCCGCGATCGTCAACTCTTGACCGACCAAGAAAGCGCCTTGACCGTTCTTCTCGCCGAATTGCTCGACGTTCTTCTTCAGCTCGGCTTCGACGCAATCAAGGTCGTTGATGATGTTGGGCTCTGGAGAATTACCAATGAAGCTGTTAATCAGCCTCTATTGTTGTTTTTTTCCCTCCTGGAAACCTCCGAGCCCAAGTGACTGACTGAGTTTTTCGTAGAATCCTTGGCGGGCCTTCTCTTCCTCGTCGGGGATGAACCACGCCGCATACGTAATCGGCAAAGCATGGCAAACTATTCCACCAAATCAAAGACAATCAGTCTAGGGGTACTCAAGAAAAGAGGAGGTCGCCGTGACCGTAAAAAAGGACGTACTCAATGCGCCCTCAGCGAATCCGACCCAAGCGAACGTATCGACTCGATCCTGCTCCCTCTCCAACCCGGGCAAGAGGCGACCGCTCTTGTCGTATTTCTCAGCGAGATACCTGTATCATGAACATACGAACCTCGGATCAGCAACCAAGTCTGATTCTCGGTCCTTCGGCGATCAGGAAGGCCCAACAGGACCGGCGTCCGATCTATCTCGCCATTCACTGCAGGCCAGTGACGTACGTCAAAATCGCCGACGACTCGACGATCAACAGATCCCCATCTCTCAAAGCCGGTGACTTGCCGACCGACGTTCCAGACTCTTGTTTCATCTCCGGTGGCTGTGACGTGCGATAATTAAAAAAGCTGAGTGGATGAGTGAAGGCCCCCAGGCTCGAGAAAGTGATCGGCCTCCGCTCAGAGTGAGCCCAACATATCGTCCCCGTCCCCGCCCCTGCCGACACGTAGTAGGTGCACATACGGCTTTCTTCCCGTTGACCCTCTTATAACACCTATCCGCTCAACAAAGACCATCATCGTCCCAGTGTCAGCCAACACATTTTACAACCCGCAGGCTCGCCTTAGTTCAAATCGGATCCTGAGCGCCGCTGCAACCACGTACTTGGTGTCATGCTCCAAGCCCAGTTCCCTCAGCGCCCATTCGACACGAATCGCGCGCGAGTTCTCGAGCATGTAGTGCGTGATCATCTTAGGTGACCAAAAAGCGAGTGGGGAGTAGGAGTAATGTTGAGGAGTGGTGGAGCTGAGGGCAAACGGCCCAGTCGACGCGCGGTGGGGGTGTGGGGCGGGGTGATCGCACGAAATAGCCCTGATCGGCCGATCGAAAACGACACAAGAAACGCAACTGACCCTGCATTCTCCGTTCCCATAGCTGTTCACATATTGATTGCTTCTCAATTCAAATCAGAAATTCACACAAACAGATATAGTCGGCCTCAATCATTCGAAAGCGAGTGAGCAAGCCATTCTCCACACAAATGATATAGTCGGTTCCATTTTATCGAGTCCGGGGTAACTGGTGAGCACGTCGCACCCAGCCACAACCAAGCAGTCCTTCAGACGTCCAACAGATTACTTCTCGTCCTTGGTATCGTACGACGAGTCGATACCGCCCAAAAGCATCTTGACGATCCCTGTGACGTACGCAATACGCGACAAAGGGTCAGAACCGCAACGCAAAACTTCGGCCTGCAGGAGGCGCGATACACCTACAAAGTTGAGGCGTCAGTTCCAAAGGAGGGTTTGCCTTCATCATGTTGTCGGCTTCGTTCTCGTAGTTGCTGTAAAACGCGATCATAGGAAATGGTGTTAGATGTGACCGCTACCAAACGATGGTTGGTATTCAGAGAAGACTCACGAAGTCGTGTCAATCAATCCACCAATCTCGGGGTTGACCTGTAAAGCAATACGGCCAAAACGCGATCAGCTCACCACCTCCTTCCCCTCTTTCAGTACAACAGATCCGCAAACGCACGTCAAGTTCCTCCAAGAACTGGCGCGCGGCCTGGTCCTCGCCGACTTGAGCGAACTGGAACGAGATCGAATCGCTGCCGTAGCGCGTCGATCTGAGCTCCTGATTCGCGGCCTTGATGACGCGTACGATCGTATCGCCTGCATTGCCGGATGGCGACGCGCAAACACCGCGAAATGTCAGCTCGGATCCTCTATGTGGGACATACGGAAAAGGCAGTCCTTACGAGCTTCTCCGCCCGGCTGTCCGTCGGTGATGGTGATGATGAGAACGGGCTTCTGCAATCGCCCTTGCCTGGCCGGCTGCAAGACGAGCGGCTCGAGGATCTTTTGTTGCATCGCAGTGCCAAGCGGGGTCAAGCCGGAGAACTTGACTTGGTTGACGAGCTGGAGCGCAGCGGCTTCGGAGTTAATGTTGTTGCCTTCGACCCGCGAGCTATTCGGTCCGGAAGGGAAAATTGATCAGCTTCCTAACTCGGCTGCGCTCGAACCGTGTGTGAAGACAAGGCAAAAAAGACGTACTTCATGAACCTGACTTGAATACCGTCCTGATCGAACAACGAAGCCGCACTCGCGACCTTGGACACGATCATCTTCAAATCGTCGATGCGCGACCCGTTGTCCTCGAACGACATTGATCCCGAATCGTCGGCATAGAGGATGACGTCGAATAGCGCCAAGCGAACGAGATCCATCGCGACTTCCATCGGGATCTGGAACGACGAGGCGATCTTGGGCAGTGCACCGGAGCGGTGAACGTTCTCGGCGAGGCGTTCGAGCGATCCGGGAGGGTAGAAGACCGAGATGTTTTGATCTTGGACACCCGCACGGAGCGTGTCAAGGATCGCTTGGACGGGGGGTCCACCGGCAGTACCAGCAGCACCACCTAGCTGAGGAGCTCCGTACTGCTGCTGGCCTTGAGCCGGTGCACCGTATTGACCGTGCTGAGGCGCGGCACCGTATTGGCCTTGTTGTTGGGGAGCGCCATACTGTCCTTGTTGAGGCGCTCCGTCTGTGGCAATCGCAATCAGATAAGCGCAAATCAGTCGCGTGTCCGTCGGCGGTCTCCTTTTCTAATCACTAGGAGCGTACATTGCTGCTGTCCCTGCGGGGCTTGACCGTATTGACCTTGCTGGGACGCGCCTGTGGAACCGAGCCAGGGAGTATGGTACAAATATCAGCATCCTCTGACACCATGGGTGTGTGAAATCGCAGCTGCAACTTACCGTAGCCTTGTTGACCTTGAGGCGCACCGTCTGCAGGGGAAACTCAACGATTCAGCTCATGACCAGATCTTCCCTTGCCCGATCGCTGTGGCGCTCACACTGCTGCTGCTGAGGCTGCTGACCATATTGACCTTGCTGTCCGTAGCCTGTGACAAATCGCGGTGGCAAGTGGTCAGTACCAGGCACCGTGCGGGTGGGATGAGGGTCGCACCGAGCCCACCTTGTTGCTGCTGCGGCTGGCCATACTGGGGTTGCTGTTGCTGTTGACCGTATTGGCCTAAGCAGCAAGGCTGGTATTTTAGCTACCAAAGTCTCGGAAGAATTATTCCGACTAGGAACACCCACCTTGCGGCTGTCCAGGTTTGGCGGGTCGTCCTCCCGGAACCGAAGGAGGTTGTCCGGCGGGGGCACCGTCTGCAGAGCACACATCAATCAAATCGTCAGAACCGCGCGACCCTTCGTAATAATCCGAACGAACTCACACTGAGGCGTCTGACCCGTGGGCGCACCATCTGTGCTCGCAGACCGGTTCAAAAACACACCGGCGAATCAGCTCCGATGGTCTCGTCCGCGCGGCCCCACATATGTCTTGGCGCTGAAGCTCGATCGAAATATCGCTCAAAACCAAACTCCGACCCCCAACACCACCCATACGCGATATCAGTACTCACACTGCGGCTGTCCATACTGCTGCTGACCCGGTTGAGCAGATTGACCATACGCTCCTTGTTGTTGTTGTTGTTGTTGCTGAGGCGGGGCTCCATAAGCGGGCGCACCGGAGATGGCGGCACCCCCTGCGGAGCCATAGCCAGGTGTAGCCGCGCTACCGGCGGCTTGAGCGGCGGCCATCTTTGCTGCGAGTCCCTGGTGGAGTGAAATAGATGTGAGTCAGCTACCGAGGGAGGGGCGAATACGCGTGGGGTGGGGTGGGACGAGGACGGTGCGACCTGGGAGGAGCGCAGGTGGGACATGACGTGGCTCGACGGCGAGTGGCAGTGTGAACCGGGGGAGAGGCGAACGATCTGCAGCAGCGCGACTGACCATGATGATGGATTGGGTATTTGCTTAAAGTGGTGGGAAGATGAGTGTGAGTGGCGTTCGAGGTGAAACGAGCTGTGGCAAGGGGGACAAAGGAGCAAGCCCAGTTGAGAACTCGCAAGGCGCCGCTTGATGTCATCTGCACAGCCTCATCCTGCGATATCGCCGAACCCCGACGACCGCGCCAGCCGATGAGCCTCCTAGCCTATCCTTTGAATAGCCACAGAGCAATGCGATAAAGAAAATCCAGTTTCACCAGGCACAGATGGTACGAAGAACACTTATCACTACACCAAGCCCGCCCTTTGAGGAAGAAAAGACCCTTCACTGAATCAATGGCACCTCGACGACCGCGAACGGCTCCTGCTCCCCCACCTTCCGTCGCAAGATCTCGCAATCGAGTTTGAGACTCGAATCGGTTGTGATCTGCGTATCGACGATCGCATAGTCGGCGTAGTTGAACGAAAGCACAGAGTGGTCTGCCGGTCATAAATCCGATCCGAGGCGAATTTTCGGGTCAGCCCCACCCTTCGTTCGAAAAGAGCCAGACCTTCAGGACTTACGCCATACACCCTCGTTGTACGAGAGACCTTGAGACGGAGAAGAGATAAACACTCGAAGAGTACTGAGATCGGGTTTGTCATCTGTTTATCGTGGCAGTGAAACCGAAGAATGGATTTAGCTCCGCAACTCCTTGCTTCTCCATTGACCGATCTGCATTCCCTCCGGCCCACTCTTTGTCAATTTCTCACCACAGCACTCATGTCTCATACTCACCTTTCCCATTCAAAGCCCCCATGACCAACATCCCCCCCGGCGTCTGTTCCTGCCCCTTCAACCCCTTCTCGCTATTCCACCTCGTCCACTCGTCCCCACTCGTATTGAGCGGGATGAACGCCTGGCTCGACGCCGCATGCCGTTCCATCATCCTCACTTCGAACGTCGTGCCGAACTTGAGCTCGGGCACGGGACCGATCCGCGCCAATGAGATGGACGTCACGGCTTGGTCCGAATCCGAAGTCGATGAAGAGGAGGCGAGGTACGATGAGGTGATGGGCGCGAGGCGGTTGAACTTGTGGCCCTGCGTTCCAGATCCAAGTAAGGTGTCGGTCACATTACGATTCATTCTGAGTATGCAACGCATTCACGCACTGACCAGTCGAGTTGTATGCGAGATCGTGTTCACGGCGATCCCGTCCGGCACCGAACTCGAATCCTCCGCGCCTTGGATCACATGACCAAAGGTGGCCCACGCCTGATGCGTGAGCGGTTCGACCTTGAGTTGAAGGGGGGCCATAGTGATAGTAGATCCAAGCACAGTCTTGTAACCAAACGTGCGATTCGGGCAGAACCAAATTCGTCTAGGCGATACGTCGGTGAAAGAGAAGAACAAACCCCAGCAGTAGGTGGCAGCCCGATTGCGAATCAAAGTCGAGGTCTCCGAAGTGTGTGGGCGGGCGCGGCGGGCCTGGGCCGCCTTCTCCACCCCGCGCACCGCCGCCCCCACCAACGGTGGCAGCGGGCCGGTTCCGCCCACGCTTTCGCGGAGCAAGAGCTGAAGCTTGGGACTGCGCTCGCGTCGATCGAGAGGCGTTGCAAAGTCGGGATGTCGTGCGCTGCTTGCCGAAAAGGAGCACTGGTTCGTCGCTCTTTACTTTGCGATAGCAACCGTGTCTCCTAATCAATCTGCCGGAATCGAGTCTCTCGGAACTCGACTCGATCCGCGAGCCTCGAAGCAAGTAACGGTAGCTACAAGAGGTCATGTTGAAGATGAATCCGTGATCTCATATTGGTACAACTCCACAATCACGACTTGCAGTCAGCCTTGCACGTCCTGCGATGGTCGGAACCGAACCCTTCCCGAGCCGGTGCGAGGAAAGACCCCTGAGTTCCAGACGGCAACCCATTGCCGCGTCGGCGGGCAAGGGAGAGGGTCAAAAGCGTCAGAGAACTCTTACGCTGATTCGAGCTTCGCGGCCAAGCTCGAGCCTTCTCCCTTCATTACCTCATCCATTCCTCACCATTCAGTATGACGATCACCACCATGATTTCGTTCGATCAAACACTTCCGATCCAAGTTCTACAACAGATCGCCACACATGCGGCACTGGACCGCTACCTCGAGCCTCGAGATGGCTACCACGCCGTGATCGACGCGGGCATGAAGTGTCGAAGGTGACGTGCAGAGTTTCAACCTCTGATGTACACACATGCGCATCTCGAACGCACCAAGATCGATGCGTTCATGCAAGAAGTTTCCGGTCCGCCGTATGACACTCGACCTCAAGTTGACCTGCCATTGGCTTGAGAAGGCACACTTGCTATTCGTCGAGCGAGTCCGAATGTGCTCGCATGATCTCTACTAGTCTCGCAGTCGAAAGGTTTCATGTCGGCTGAATTTCCTCTCTTCTCGTCAACAGCTTCCGCCGGACGCTGAGTACACTTGTCCATTCAGTGTCGTTGTATGAGCTTAGCTTCAACTCTGTGGCTGTATTTGCCAGTCGCATCACTTTGCCTGCTCTTCGATACCTCCAGGTCGAATGTGTGTCCAAAGGCCGGGTGACGTCGAGGAGGCCGATGATGACGCGGGGTACATTTCCTACCGCATGTTCTCCTTCTCGAGCGACTTGCTCGTGGATGTTGACATTTGCCTATACAATCTGTCGGCCCGGTGTGACGATTCCTGTTTTATTCACGGACTCACTCGCTATATTCCTCGACGTGGGTCGTTGCGCGAGCTCAACCTCTTGCTCGGCATGGATTACGAAACAGATGAGCTCTCGGTGGCGATTCTCCCATGCGCCACGACAATGGGCCCCGAAGATCTTCTCTTGGTCGAAGGTCAACGCTGGACCTCGGCGTTGTGGTATTGTCAAGCGCATGACACCTTGCTCGATCTCGCTTCCAAGTTTCACCCCCTAGTGCCACCGTCGTCAGGCTCGGACTCTTCCTAGGCTAAAGAGCCTGCAATTCAATCGACTGTGTATGCTTTACAGCTGCTATGAGACTCTTTTCCAACCTACTACATCAGGTGAAAGGTCGTCGAGAGAAGGATCGATCAAGTCAGCCGAGCGGGTCCATCATCTTGTGAATGCGAGGTTTGTCGTGCGGATCGCGACGCTCCCGGTCCGAATCCGACGAGGTTCCGGCAGCGCGGTCCCAGCGCGACGGCGCAGGACGCCTCGCGACGCGTAGGTGGAGCAATCGCCGCTCTTTGATACGCACACCACTGCGACTTCTCCTCACGAGCGAATCACATCCCTATACTCGGAGTATCCAGATCATCTGTCTGCGCTATCAACATCGAACCATGGAGTCGACACCACACGTACACGCACTCCCACAAGCTCAGGCGACGACGCGAGTCGGTCTCGCCCAGTCTCTGTCCCTCGAGGTCATTAATCGAATCGCCATGTGCCTAGCCGACCAATATCCTATTTTGGCAACCGGATCCGTCCGAAAAGAGCAACTTGATCAACGGGTCGCTCGTGTGCCGCAGCTTCAAGGATCCGTTCACCAAATGGCTCTGTCGCGACCTCACACTCGACGAACGCGGCGCGCGCATCTTCGTCGACTCGCGGCTCGCCGACAAGCACCCGGTTCTCCGTCTCACCCTTGCCCGTAGTTCGAATAACTCAACCGACACACCACACGCCTCCCTACTTCAGCGAACGAGTCATGTACTCGAACGCCTTTTCGTGTGCACCCCCCAGTTTTCACTCGACGAGGTCATCTGCGGCAATCTGAAAAGTGAGCGTCAGACTTGCAGTATGGAGCGTCAGCCCGCGCGCAATGCAGAACTGATGAACCAGATTTCTTCCACTCACAGAACTTCAGTTTCTCACCCTCCAAGATGTCCACGGATGGGACATGTGAGGCCCCCGCTCAGGACGCCCAGTGGTGCTACCTTAACTGATAGCGCTGAAATTCGACGATGTGGGCTCGGCGACCGCTGCCGGGCTCGTCGAGGAGGTCCGTATGCCCCGTCTTAGGATTTTCGAAATCAACCGCACGCAGAGCGAGGACTATTATGATGATCGCTCTGGCGTGCTTTTGGAATCACTGTTCACCACCACCGCAGACAACCTCTTCCTTCTGAGCGTCCACGTCATCCTTCACTTCAACTTCGAATATCCCCAAAGGGAGGAGACCTTCATCGACCATCTCGCTCGCTGCATGCCTCTCTGTCACTTGCTGAAAAGACTCTTCCTGACGCTCCCAAGCCACTACAACTGGGGCGTACTCTTGGACGTGCGTTTCGACAAAGTACTCCTTGCTCTTCCACCTTCGGCTCCGCTCGTCCGAGTGGATCTCTTTATCGATTTGCACGACGCAAATCAGTGGCACCGCTTCCAAAGACGGTTTGAGCAAGTGATCAGGACGGCTTCGCTACCCCATCTTCGGTATGTGAAAGCAACGCAACGCTTGACGAGGGAGAGGTCCTATGGGACCGCCCCTCTTCGACCCTGGGGCTTGACTTACGATGCGAGTTTGCACGGTCCAAGCCTCCGGCAGGGGACAAGTTTGACGATGCGACGCGCCTTGTCGGTGGTCCTTTGTGGGATCCTCTACGTGCGTATTGTCGTGAAAAGAAGCTCAAGATTCGCTTGGAAACATTATTTGTTCCGCATGCTATTTACTCGAAACCCTGGTCCGAGGACGATTTCTACGAGTTGGGCGATTATTATGACTCGGACGGCTATTCCTCCGAAGACGACATGTACAAACGCGACAAACCAGGGTGTTTCTACGACAGCTGGTGATGCCTCGATAACGGCTTCAATCCGTGGACGGAGGTTTACTTTCGCTTTCTTGAACCAACTTTGTAAAACATTGTGATGTAATAATATTGCTTGTCAGATCAACCTTGCTCGTCCTCTTGAGCAGATCGTCGCACTGTTGCGAGTGTCCAGGCTGTCCTTGGAGAGCCGTGGACAGGTCCGAGCTCGAGAAGGGTTCCGCTCAGGTCCGCTCGCGCGCGTCGAACCCCTCGACAGCGAAGGCCGGTCGCACAGGCACGGCATCTCTTGCATAATCCCCTCGATCAGGGCGCTCTAGGGATATTCATTGTTTACGTCATCACTTTCTTGACTGCTGATTTCTGACCCGAAATCGAAGAGGGGGGCTAGGGTTAAACCCGCTCGAGGGCGTTGTGGGGCGGGGCCCCACATCTGCATGACTTTGTAGACTAGCTGGTATTTGAAATTCGTATTCTCATTCTCAGTGTCCCTGTGTACCTCAGCATCGTTGGAAACCGAAAAATCGCGGTCACATGCCCCATACTATCGCCATTGCCTTTTTTTCCAAACCTACTCCGACTCGTCCTCAGCTTCCTCTAGGTCGCCCTCCTTCTGCTCCGAAACGGATTCCTCCTCTGATTCAGAATCCTCCTCTATCTCTGACTCCTCCTCGGGATCTGACATCATCTGGTCCGAGTCCGAATCATCCCAAGCATCCTCTACCCACGGCATCCTGATCTCCGACGCGGGTCTGAGGATGTTGATCGACTCGAGTACGAACTCGATCCTTCGCTCCCGACAGAACTCCCTGACCCCATCCCACCTGAATCCGTCGAGCAAGATGAATTCGTCCGGCCCGTCGCCAGGTTTCCTCACGTACTTGTCGGCCAAGCGGCTGTAGTAGTCGAAGCCCCAAAAGTTGTTCGGCCAGCGGCACTTTTCGTCCTCGTCCGTTGCGAGGTTGCTTGACGCCAAAATAGGCTAGACTTTGTAGGGCTTGATAGTTGCGGATGCTGCTCTCGACGGTATTGATGAGCTCGTCCCAAGCGCGTGGCTCGTGCAGAGAAATGTCAAATCTCCAAGCGATCCAAGCGTGAGGCAGGGTCGAGCGACTTAAGGATCTCACCGAAGCGGGCCCACATCGGCTCGCAAGTGGGCGTTATTTCGCTCGGAATCGTCAACTTGAGTTGCCGCAACGAGGAACCAGAGGTGGATCTGTTCAGCGAGTTGATTGCACCAAGAACGTTCGAAATCGCGCCAGTGCCAGGGCAAGATAAAGTCGGCGTGGTAGATGCCTCGCTTAGAACCGGTGAAAAGATGTTTCAGCAGGGGCTCTACATCTTCTGTGTAAGGCAAGTCGGTAAGGGGGTCCTCCCGCTGGTAGGTAAAGGTCCGGAAGTTTTCCAACGCAAGCGAGAAGTAGTGAAGTCCAGGAAGGTCGAATTCGCTCAAGAATTCTGCGAAATCCGTGCATCGCACGTGGTGGATTTTGAGGCGGCGAACCCACAGGGTAGAGTGACGACCGGACGAGTGCATAGAGAAGGGCTAGTGTCGCTGATATTGTTGAAGCTGAGCTCCACAAGGCCTAGTTGTGGGAACAGTGTCACAGTGGAGATGTCAGTCGTGAATTGCCGAACGTCTGTGACGTTGCAACGAATCGAGCCGAAGTTACCCGTTCAACTCCTCCATACGGCTGGTTCAGAGTACGGCAGACTCTTCGTGGTCAAAGCTAGTGACTGCAGAGTACCGCTGACGCAGTATAGAATGTCCTCATACATGGACCCGATCCCAAAATCGGATTCCGAGATGATTATTGTCCGTACGGGATGTTGTAGGATCCTCTTCTTCTGCGAGCTTACGAACGCCAAGGCGTCGTCATGCGATGCGTCGAAGAATACGGCGCCGAAGAGTTCGCGCTGAAGCGGGTCGAGCCATGCCTTGCATGTACGACTGGCAGCGCACAGCGTTTGGTCGAAGAGCTTGGCCTCTTGTTTCAGTAGTTGCGGGTCATGGGCAGGCCACTGTGCCACTTGCACGGCTGCGGCGATGTGCGCCAGGACCTCGGATGAGAGACGTTGAGCGATCGAGGCTGTCGACGACGCGGTCGCAGTCAGCGCGCGTCCGCATCGGTGTCGTCATCGCCGTTGGACGTGTCGCGCTCGTGGCAGCGCTGCTCGTCTTCGTCCTTGTCGTAGTGCGCGGCGAGCGCGAAGCAGCTTTGGAGGAGGCCGACTTGGGATGTACCATATCACCTTGATGCTTTCGGTGCAGTTGGGGCGTGGACCGAGCAAGAGAGAACCTGAAGTGGTGGACAGGAGGCGAAAGTTGAAGACCAGGGGCCCAGGACAGGCGCGAAGGGCGATCCAACCGTCCACACGTCTCTCACCGTGCGGAGCGGCTGGTCCCGCTCGGGCCGCATGGACAAGCTCTACCGAAGTCTCCTCGCTTTCGACCGAAATGGTGCAGTATTTGAAAGTAAATTCACAAGGTGCATATGATCTAGGGTCATACGTCCACACGACTGAGTGTAAGTAAGTCACTGCGCAAGTACTGTGTATTTGAGCGAAAACTGCGGTTCGCGCCGGCGCTTCCTCAGGGAACGGCACCAGAAGAATCTGAACTGTAGCTCGCTCAAGTCTACCTCGACGGAACTACGAAATTATTTCCTAGCTGGCGTTGGAAACAGGCTCTCCATGCCTTGCAGGTCTGGGATGCGTAGCTCAGATCCGTCGCACCGCCACACACGCCGACGTTCTTATCGTCGTTTTCGTCTTCGGGGCCTTTGGGCAGACTGTAGGGGGATTGTCGAAGGGGTCGTTCTCAGGGACGATGCGGTGCAATTTAGGGTGATAAAAGGTTAAAATCGCAATCGGCCAGGACGGCAACTCGGAAACGTCGCGTCGCGTGGTCGAGATCATGCAGTGGTCATGGTGTGGGGCCCCTATCCTTGTCGGGGTCCGACGATGGGCTGATCGACTGAGACATGGCGTGTACGATCGAACCTTCCGTGGCGTTGAGTATGGAAAGCGAGAAGAGTGGAAAAGGTGCTCGTGAGTAGCATAGACAAGGTTCAAAGTGATCTCTCCCTCATCGCTCTCCGCGGTCGATTGTGCGCTTGGACCTTTTGACGGATTGGCAGCTCTTCGTGTCAAAGCGTCGCGCCTCGACTCGCTCGCTCTCTCGCTGCTCCCCCACCTCGCCCCGCTCGCCAACATGGAGATGAACAGTGCACCGCCATCTCCAACAGCTTCGACATGCTCCTCCTCCTCCTCCTCGACCGCCTCAACACTGCACGAAGAACACGAAGGCCAAACGACGACGTTACCGCCCTCAGTCGCGGCCCATGTCGTACGCCGTCTGGTCGCACGTGAATTGCAGGACGTCGGGTTCGACAGTGCTCAACAGGACGCGTTGGAAGAGATCGAGGGCTGTCTGTTCGCTTGCAAGTGGTCATTCCTTACTGACGCGGACTGAGAGTCGGACCGGAGCTAACTTGATTCGCTTCGTACGATCCACTCGATCTCGTTCGTGGTTCGACACACAGTCTTTGGAAGTGCACTCGTGTTGGCACATGATCTAGCCAACCATGCACATCGCTCACGACCCAACGTCAAGGATATCGTCGAGAGCTGTCGCAGGCTAGGCGTCGGATCAGAACCAGAGCTCGTTCAGGAGGTCAAGCGCACCAAGCATCGCCCATCAGGTCAGTTCATCACCCGGGTACAAATGCGATAGGTTTATTCGATGTCTTATGCCTTGTTCCCTCTCGCGTTATGTAGAGGAATGGCCGAAACTGCGCTTCCAACGCTCAACGAAGCGGCGCTCGTCCCCCACCGGACCACTGCTCGGCTCCGACGACGAAGGTGAACAGGACGAAAGGGAAAAGAAGGAGAAAGAATTCATCAAGACCTTCAACTCGACACCAGCAGCGATCGCGTCGGGTATAGTCACGGGTCAGACGATTGCTTCAAAGCGGACGTTCGATGCGCTCAGGAATCAACCCGGCTTGCCTGCATTGCCGAACAAGCATAGTTTCAAAGTCACTCCAGTACGTTCATCCTGCTCATTCGCATCCAACACATGCGTCTCATACTCATCCTCTGCTGCCCCACGATGTTCTCTTGACTTGACAGGCCTACCCCACCCCGACGCTCTCTGCCCCTTTCGTACCTCCGAACCTGACGTACCATCCCAAACCCCAAGAACCTTCCCCCTTGGCCCTAACTCATCTCTCGACCCTCCAATCGCGCCAAAACGACTCGACCCAAGTCGCCGCCTCTTTGCGCAACCTCATCCGACGCACCTCGGCCCGACCTCAACAATCCACATTCAACAACGCCTCATCTGCTCCCAACGGTCTGGACGGGACAGATCTCTTAGGAAACGGAGAAGAGTTGGACGTGGTGGATTATTCGACCGAATGGTATTCCTCCAAAACGGCCAGTGAACCGATTTTCGCTTCTTCGTCCTTGAATAAAGTTGGGAACTCTACGGGACCGGGAAGGAATAAGCCTATTTGGAAGTTGAAGATGGGTACGACGGAGATTGATTTGAGTGCTTTGGAGGATGTGTTGATGGCTGCGAATGGAGGGGTGGCTGTTGCGGGCGGTTTGCGACGGAATACGACGACGGGGGGAGGTGGGGGTGGGGGAGTCGTCAAGAGGAGGAGGTGGAGGGTTTGAGAAAAGTGCTTGTAGGGCTGAATCGAGTTCAAGTGGTGCTAATGAGATCGAGCATGTTGTACTTGGTCTTCAACGTCGAGGTTCATGAAAGGCCGTGCGCCCGAATCGAGTCAAAAGTGAAAATTCTGGTTCTCTCGGACAAAGGGCGTGTCGAAGAAAACCTCTTCAATGTTGTACAACATCATGTCTCTACCTGGGAAACCCTCCCAAACTCATTTCCCCCGCTTGGCCTCCTCGATCCCCCACCTTCCTACCTCGACCATACCCCGCTTACCGCCTCTCATGACCTCTTCTTCTCCGACCAACCCGCCAATCATCTCCCAAGGTTCCCTTCCCCCACCCCACCTCAACACATTCATCTTCAACTCCTCCCCTCTCTCCCTACACAGCGGATCCTCGGCAAATTTTTGCCCAAACACCTTGGCTGCGATCGCCCGATCGAATAGGTAGGAATAGTAAGTCGCTCCATAACCGAACAAATGACCGAACGTGAGGTGCCAATCGGCTTGAACGTTTCGAGGAGGAGGTACGACATGGTAACGTTTCATCACGAAATCCAATTCATGCCTTGATGAAAATCCTTGCTTAACGATGGTGGAATGGAATCGTTGATCCAAAGCGGCCATCATGATTTGACTCGTCGTTTCCAAGGCCGAGAACGTCGAACGATCAACTAACATCTGCTCGAGGATCGATCGAGGGATCGGTCGACCGGACGAAGGGTGATGCGCGAACAGGTCGAGTACGGAGGGGGAAGTGATGAAATGTTCCATCAGGATGGAGGGGAATTCGACAAAGTCCGTAGCGCAACGTGTGCCCGAAACGTTGTGGTAGGATGTTCGACCGATCATGGCTGTGAAACCAAGGGAAGAAGCCAAAGGATGAGTGGCTGTTGAAGTTGAAGGTTATGGCACCCTTTCGCGCCCACTCACACCGAACTCACAGTGAATGGCATGCCCCATTTCATGGAACAGCGTCTCGACCTCATGCCACTGCAAACACGTCCTCGTCGCCGTCTGCCACTCCCCTTCCATCCCAAACGCACACACCAACACGACAATAGGCTGTTGATACCTCCCTTCCCTCCCCTTCCATTCCACACTTGGCACATCCAACAACCCTTGCTCCGCCTGCGCCTTGGACACCCTCTCCCCGGTGGGAAGGTCGACAAAGTCCTTCCCTCCAAAATCCTCTTGGGCTCTATCATCATCGACCCTCCTCGAACATCGTACGGTATAATGCGCCGCGCCAGGTTGTTTCCCCTCCCTCGCGAAAAGGTCGCAATAAATCGTGCCAATCTCCCCCTCTTGGTCATCGACGACGCGTAACTTCCTCACGCTCGGGTCCCATCCTTCCCCTTGTCTCATTTCCTCCGGTTCGAATCGGATCCCGTAAATGCGTTCAAACAGTTTGGACAATCCGGAGAAACAACTTCCCACGGAGAAGAAAGGGGATAAATCCGGGATCGGTGACGGTCGTTCATTGACGAGGTCCGAGTAAAAATCCCGATCCCAAGCCTCGATCCTTCCCGCACCTCCCTCAACTTGCCGCTTCACGTCTTGCAACTTGTTCAAATCCTTCTGCGCCAACGGTCGATTATGTGCGTCCAAAGCGTCCAAAAAACCCATAACGTTCTCCGGATCCTGGGCCATCTTATCCTCCAACACGGTCTGCCCCCACGAATCCCTACCGACCAACCTCGCCAATTCGCCCCTCTTGATCAACAGGTCGTCCAACGTATTCAAATGACTCTGATCGGGGGCTTGATGAGTTGCCAGGTATATCCGTTTCCTCAGGTCACTTGAAGGATGTTGACGAGCCAAGACGCGTCCTTCCCAACTGATCGGATCGACGATCCCATACCCCTTGGCCTCCGCCTCCTCGCCTAAGATCCTACTCGCAAATCCCTTGCCAAAACCTTGTTCGACCTCGTTGAACCCCACTTTGACCCCTTGCCTAGGTTCGCCAGCATTGATCAAGAACCTCCTCCCCAATTGTAAGATCTCGGTTGACAAGTCGACGAATCGCGTGCGTTGAAGCGAGGGGAGGTGAATTCCTGATTTTTCGAAATCACGGAGAAAGGGTGTGGCGACGGCGTACGCGGCGAAGAGTTGGGGGCATTTCGAAGGGGTCGAAGGGGGGAGGAGGGAATGCAGGGATTTGAGGCCCTGAGATGGGGAGTGAAGAAAAAAAGTCGTCGAGTGTTTTTGACTTGGGACCCAAAGCACACGAACCCCAAACACTGACCTGATAGAGACCAACATGGGTGTTCAACTCGTTCATGTACGCACACAAACCTTCATAGGCCTGATTCGCCTTCTTGCTCCACTCGTGCTCGGGATGAACGTTCCTCACCAGTTCGGCCAAATCGATCACACCGCACAAGAGATCGCTCAACCGATCGAGATCCTTGACCATGGATAGGAAAGCCTTTTCGGCTTGCGGGAGGTCTTGGGGTTGGGTGTAAGTCGAGGGATCGCAGATTCGTTGAACGAGGACTTGGGCGCGTAGGGTCGTGCGATGCGCGAGAAGGGGGAGGGAAGAAGGGGTGGTGAGGAGAGGTTGGAGGAAGAGACCTGTTGGGGTGGAGGTGGAGCTTGGACAAGAGGTGTACGAGGTGAGGGGTACATCGAACAGTTGGTGCAAGGGGGTGTTGTGTGTCGAGGGGAGGGTGGAGAGCGAGCGATCAAGGGAGGGACGACGGAGGACGGGTACGAGAGATGTTCGCGGATGGGAGGATGAGGAGCGTACGAGTACTCGTGCTGATGTGAGTCGTCGTTTCATCGTGGGCAGTGCGTGCTTGTCGTACGTGTATGGTGGGAGATGCGAGTCGATGCGAAAGGGACGAGCTCGTCAATGTCCGACTCGCTTTGAGCTTGCTTTAGGAGTAGATGCTCGACACCCAATGCACGTGATGGATCCTGGAATGCCAATCGATCGACTCTGAGTGCGACAGATCCCCCAACCCAGAGTGGACGCGTTGACGACTCGGAGCTGAAAGAAGCGTGAAGAACTCCGAACTAAACTTGGGGACCGGACGGGCATCGACTCGCGCCGGAATGAAAATTCGACCTGCTGCCAGCCAGAAAACAGGTCCCCTCGCGTTTTCTAACCCTTCTTCTTGTTCTTTTTCAGGCCCAACTCACCGCAAGCGCGTCGATCGGGACGCGTCATTACTGTAGAAGCGGCGGGCTTGCTCACGCGCTCACGGCCGAGGAGCAATTCGATCACTTGTCCGATCACTTTCAAGCGCTCAGCTTGGCTCTCGCGGCACCGGCCTCCTTTCTCATCCTCGAGAGCCCCACATCCGCGTCGAACACGATCAAGGAGAGGCATGCCTTCAGCTGATCAGGCCAGTGAGTTGCTTTCGTGCACACCGAACACGAACGAGCTCTAACTCGATTCTGTCTCTTCTCGTCCAGTCTCGGCCCTCGAAGCTCCGCTGCTCCTACGCTCCGCCGGCTCACGTCATGGCCGTCGTACGACCCACCACGACCATGATCACGTGTACCATCCCCGAACGGTCACCGCGATCGTACGCCGTATCGAAGCCCTCACCCTTGAACTGCTGCCCATCCAAGTCGACCTCGGTGAGCAGCATCTCTCTCTCTCTCTCGTGGCCATCTTCTCGATCACCACTGCTGACTCTCCCCCCCTCTCTCTGTCGCACCAGACGAATTGACCAGTCCCGTCTCGGGGATCCTGACCCAACAAGTCGTCGAAGCCTACTCCAAGATCGCCGGTGATTTTCACCAATGCCTACCCTTTGCCTTGCTCGAAGCGAGGAGGTATTTCAGGCAACAGGTTCGTCCTTTGGCCATTCAGTCTTGAAAAAAAGGCTTGGCGGCTGATGGAGGTAGAGAGCATGATCGGCTGATGTCTACGATTGCGCGCACAGGCCTATTTGAACCCGAGTGATTCGGATGAGAACCAAGGAAGGAAGTTGGCCTGCGAGGCCTTGGCAAGGAAGTTGGTCAATAGGACTCGTGAGTTCGGCAATTCGGCTTTGGCCTCAAGCAGGAAGAGATTTTGACCGACCCCCGTGGGTTCGAGTCACACAGCCATGGAGGAACAGTACCGCTTGTTGAGTAGTCGGTTCACCGTCATCGAGGCCGATGGGGATGAGAGTCTACCTCTTTCAGGTGAGTCATCTGGTGCAGCATCACCGGATCGGACGGTCCAGACCAACCGGACTGAAGAAGGGTTGCCTCGCTCAGCTTTGGAGTCCGCCGTCGACCAACATGCGACCTTCTTCCTTTCGTCGGGTGAATCGCAACGTACCGTATTTGCGTTATGGAAGGGTCTTCTCGTCCAACGCATCAACACCGATGGCACGATCGTCTATGAACCCGTGGGTCCTTCCCCTGCCGTGCCGTGGCTCCGACCGCACTTGGTCCCAGCTGACTGTCTCTCTCTCCCATCCTCACACTCCGAACATCAGTACAAACCTGCCATCGAAGCGACCGGGTTCGCGGCCCATTTCGATCCCGATCGCGTCGGTGTCCCACGCTACCAGTTCTTCTTCCGCATCTGCTTGTGGGCCCTCTTCCTTGTCTGCTACACCATTGCGATCCAAACTCCCGATCGTGGGTTCGGCTTGGAGGATTTCGTGCTTTGTGAGTTGGGGAGAGGTGGTATGGGTTCCGAGGCACTTTGCTGAGTACATGCGAGGCTTTCAGATATCCAATTGCTCGGTTATTTATTTGAGGATCTCACAAAGGCAGGTCGACTCGCATTCCTTAACGTTGTCCCGCCTGTTGACCTCCCTCTCTCTGACGTGAATAGCTCTACAAGATCGGTTGGTTTGCTGCGCTTGGATTCTGGCAAATCGTCAACTATGGCATCTACACCCTCCTCGCCGTCGCCTTCTGCTACCGCATCGCCGACACCATGACCCACGATGCGCACAAATCCGAGGTCTACCGCCTCTTGAGCTTCCAATTCCTTTCGAGTGCCGCACCGTTGATTTGGATGAAGTTGTTGACCATCTTTGATCTTTGTGAGTGGTATCTAGGGATCCGAGGGAGCTTTGAGGAGAGGATGGACGCTGATAGGAGTTTTTCTGGGATCGATAGTCCAATACTTTGGCACTTTGCAAATCGGTATGGCCTCTGTGGTGTCAATGCTCGCGGACTGAAGCGTATCTGATCGCCAGCCTCTCTTTTTCACAGTCACCTTTCGCATGCTCAAAGAATCCGCCGTATTCTTCACCTTGCTCGCCCTCCTCGCGATTGGATTCGGGCAAGCCCTAACGGGATTGGACAATACTCGGCCGAATAGCGATACTTCAACGGAGACGGTCATCCATTCGCTCGTTCAAGGGTTGTTGGGCAGTCCGACCTTCGAGGATTATGCGAGGGGCGCGGATTCATACCCTTTTGGAATGATCCTTTACGTAAGCCTTCCCGTTCTCACTTCCGGAAATTAGAGCTCAAATCACCTGGAAGCTGACTTTGGATCAGGTTTGACCTCTTGGCTTTGGGCAGTACACATGGTCCGTCCTGACACTCGTGATCTTACTCAACATCCTCGTCGCCCTGTTCGGCTCGGCCTACGCCGAATGTACCGACGAGGCCGTACCGACCTTCCTCGCTTTCTTTTCGGGCAAGACCATCTCCGCTATTCGCGCACCAGATCAATACGTTTATCCCGCACCTTTCAACTGTGAGTAATCGAGAGGATGCTTTAGGGGGGGGAGATCTTTTGGGGTTATTGGAACTTGTTCTGATCTGAGAGCTTGTCTTTTTGACGAACGACAGTATTCGAGCTCTTGATCCTGCCTCTCGAATTGATCTTGTCGAGGGAAGCTTATAAGAAATTGAATCGCATCATCATGAGCATCCTCTTCTTCCTACCACTGTACATCACACACACGCGCGCACATCTACCACCTGATCCGCGCTACCATTCCACTGACGCATCCATAACCATCACACCATCATTCAACAGCTGCTTCATAGCCCTCTTCGAATCCTCTCATTCCTCCCGCCGTTCAACGGACTACCAATCGTTAACGATAGAACCTGATGAATTCACCACCTCCGATGAAGACCCCTCCCCTCAAACCCAAGCTGATGAAATGGGCCCTGGGGAACCCGAGGGGATGGAGATTTCAAAGGTTAAATTTGAGCAATTGAAGAAACAGTTGCCAAGCCTTGAAAGGAGCAAGTTGGATGAGGTGCTGTGGGAGGTCAAGAGGTTAGGGGAAGAGGTGAGGAGGTTGAGGGAAGAGAAGGGGCTGGAGGAGGGCGAATGATAAGAGGGGTGGGTTGAGTCGGGTGGATTGCTTTTGGGGAGGGAGCAAGGGGGGAAATGTGCGTGAGATGCTTGAATGAATGGTTTGTAGATAAGGCATCAAAAATGGGTTCATTGACAAATGGGGAATAGTGTTTACGTAGTGCGAAGTGTTCGAACTTGGACAACTTTGAGAAGCAACTTCGTTTGATCCCTACATCGAACCAGGAGCAGGAGTGCCCTCTGACAAGGACCAGACGAAAATTCAGTTCATTTACATAATCCTCCCACGACAAATCACGTCGACTCGTGTGCTCACCACAAGTCCAACTCTCGTCCCTCTTCCCTGGCGTCCCTTGGAACCCATCCCAAGGTTCAGGGGCTTTGGAATGCCCGCGTCGATCGCCCTTTCGAGGATAACTAGGTTCGTGATAAGGTTTGCGATGTCCTTTGTGTTGCTTGCGTCCCTTGTGGTGCTTATACCCCTTATGACCCTTGCGATAAGACTTGTGCGACTTCTTGTCGCAATCATCGTCGGAGCCCTTCTGGTCGTGATGTTTGCCACGATGTTGGCATTGGGGCCAACGCTCCTTGGGCCTCCGATGTTGCTCCATACCCCTCCAATGCTTATCCTCACCAGAATCTATACCGTTCCCCCCTTGTCCATAATCCTTACCGTTCCCCCCTTGAATCCTCTGATAAGCCTCGACTCCTAAACATTCATCCACAGTCACCAACCTATACCCCTTGTCCAACAACATGGGTACGACCTCGGGAATGACCTCTTCCGAAGTGCCTTGGTGAGTCTCGTGATTCAATGCGATGGGACCTTCGTCATCCGAAGCGGAAAGGGCTTCGTAGGCTTTGATAGAATATGCGGGAGATTTACCCATCGAGTCATCAGAGTCAAACGACCAGTCGACGATGGTGTAACCTCTTGAGGTGATGATTTGGGTCGCTTGCGCGTTGAGGGAACCGTAAGGCTATCACCGGAGAGAGAGCCGGTGACGGTGAGTCACCATTGTGGGGTGCATAATCAGGGATGTGTAGTGTGTGACTTACAGCTCGGAACAAAGCAGGTTTTACCCCCAAAATCTTCCATAGTGCTTCCTCGACCTAGCAAAGTGAAAAGTAAAGAATCGAACACAATCAACTCCCCTGTTCCTCTGACGACGTCCCGCCACATCGATCGAACACAAGCACGAGCAAGGGCGACCGAGCCGAGACTGACCAGATCGAGCTCCTGATGGATTTGCTTGGGCGTCAACTTGGTCAGATCGGCATGGTTCCAAGTGTGTGACTACCAGAACACGTCGAGATCAAGGTCAGTAAATCCCTGAAGAGCGTGCGATCGGGGTTAAGATCCAGGATGGACTGACTGCAATGATGTGCCCCGCCTTGTGCCTTGCGATCAGTTCATCGGCGTAATCGTAGATACAGCCATAGTTGTAGCTAGAATCATCACAGCGCACATAATATTAGCCTTGCATGACCTTTGACAGAAATTGGAAAGTCCTGTGCTCACCCGTTGACGAAGAACGTCGCCTTCACATCATGCTTATCGAGGAAACGAGCGATCTCGGCGCCGAATTTGTACTGCGCACGACGAAGGGTGGGGGGGGGAGAGGGGAACGATGTGGGATATCAGGTATGGTCGTGGAGAGAGCAAAAGCCCAATCCCCGGGAGACTTACAGGTCCGTCATCGAACGTCAGAGCGAAACTCTTGGGCTGCGCGGAGTTCAACGTTCGACGAAGGGTCAGTACGAACGGACGAACCGACGGAGAGGAATGGGATAGGGGGTCTCCACCCTCTTATGAACGCCGAAGGCAATGACAGCGTTCCGTCGAGCTATAACACAAAAGGATACACTTACATCCTTGCAGTTCTTATAAAGCTCCCCGGACTTGACAGCGGACTGCATCAACTCTTCCGCACCTCCCTCATCCCCACCAGACAAGGGCCTAGCTGCCAATCCGTCCGACGTGAGCTTGGACGCCATATTGTCATCCGCCCAACCGTTCGCGTTGGGGCTTCCAGTCGTGTAGCCCTCGTTCGCATTACCAGCCGGTGGGATCAATTTGCCAATGATGGCGAGTTTGGCTGCATCGTCGATAGCTAGGACCCTCGTTCCGGCGAGGACGGCAAGGGCGAAGAGCGAGGCATGGAAATGCATCGTCGCCGAAAAAGAAGGATCAAGGTTGAAGAACGAGAGTGCTGTAGACAAGCGAGAAATATCCGACGAAAATGGAAGTGATGAAGGAGAGGACAAGAGGCGCTGCACATGTATTCAAAATGACATTGTTTCAACTCCTTGGCGTCGGCCGACGTTCGGGATCGCCCTCCCAAGGCGAACACGGACGGACGGACGAACGGACGGGATCTCGTGACCCACTGGCGCTAGGAAGGGACATGGCGAACACTTTCTGGCTGCTCTCATGTCAGTGAGGAATATCTTTGATTTTTTTAAGGAGAATACAGCTAGTAATACAGCCCTCGAGCCATGATGATCTCACTCTGGATCGTCCATACCTCATGAGTGGCCATGCGGACCAACACCTTCCCGGTCGTTCATCGTGGACTCTCTCCGTCGGGCAATTCAAAACGGACAAACCGAAAGGAGAGTAGTCGGAATGTAGTGATGTTACTGCCATCTCGCAGAACAGCCTTCACTGCCGCCGTGCCGATAAGTCATACATACTCAAGACGGGCCATGCGAACATTTCAGGGACAGAGCCCCTGTCTCATTGAACTGATCCGGCATGAGCCGAAGAAACCGTTGCGAAATGAAGAGCAGATTACAAGGTGGACATTAATCTTCTTTTGAAGACATTACTGTGTTTCTTGTACTATCGTTTCTGCTCCGGTCTTGGTGTCCCAGCTGCGGAAACGACAGAGGCGGTGGGGTCATCTGGATGTCCTTTTCAGAGCAGCTATGCTCTCAGCGACGCCAAGGACTACTCACAACAAGTCCATGTCTCGTCTCGAACTCCTGGTGTCCCAATTTCCCGGTATGGTGCTACACCTGGGGACGGAAAATGCTGAACTTCAGCACGACCAATCACAGTTCGAGCAAACCAAGGGCTCCACTTACCTAAGCATTCATCAACGGTGACGAGCGTGTACCCCGTCGCAATCAACTGCGGCACGATATGCGGTACGACCGTCTGCGCCGTCCCTTCCTTGATCTCATGATTGAGCGCAATCTCCGGAGCAGGGAAATGCTTCATCAACGACCCATACTCCTTGAGTGATTGTTCAGGCGTGTTCCCGACCGCGTCCCCCGAACTGAACGACCACATGATCGTCGTCATGTTCCTCGCTTCGACGGCTTTTATTGAAGCGGCGTTATGTTTCCCGTAAGGAGGTCGGAAAAATTTGGGCTTGACGCCGATGATCTTCCAGAGTGCTTCATCGACGAGGTCGAGTTGCTGGGCGAGGGCGTCGGGTGCCATTTTGGTGATGTCGACATGACTCCATGTATGACTCTGCGGGGATTCGGCCTCGTCTCAGTTCGCTGGCTCGATGCGCTGCCCGGCTCCCTCCTGAACTCACCGCTATTGTGTGACCTGCCTCGTGTCGTCGGATGATCTCATCGGCGAAATCGTAGATGCAGCCCCAGTTGTACCTGCAACGACGAGGACCAGATATTAGATGGTCTTTTTCCTTCATTCGAGCTTCCAAGCATACCCATTGACAAAGAACGTCGTTTCGAGGCCTTGTTGCGTGAAGAAGTCCGCGATCACAGCCCCTGGGTGGTCCTGCCGCGTCCAAATTCAAAGAGTCAGTTAGCCGAACTTGCAGGAAGGGATCGAAAGTCGGGATTTGACTCACCGGTCCATCATCAAATGTCATGGCGAATTGTTTTGGCTGGTATGGTGCGTGCAGCGGGTTGTTTGGAAAGCCATCCGCACCGAGAATATGATCGAGGACCCGAGTCGAGTCAGGAGCATCGGGAAGTGTGACGGAGTAATTGCGGGACCCGAGAGCGAATGAGTCGATTGAACGGCCACGTTTGAGGAAGCAAGTTGATGATGCATGTCAGCAAGTAGCCACGCAGAATGCGCCTAGACCAAATTTCATCTGACTCACCATTTTGCACTTTGTGACCAATGCATGTTTCGGCGCGCCGAAGGGACCATGGCCGGGCCAGTCAGAAACCGCGAGGCCTCTCACTGTCGTAGCGCAAGCAAGCAAACCGACGAGCACCGACGTCGAGGAGCTTAGCAACATGTCGATGTACTAGTCTACTACTGTCCGAGGTTCTGAGCGTCAGCCGTTACACACAAGTAAGAAGAGAAACGGGATCCCAAAGTAATTGCGGAGCCGCTCCCTAGTCCTATTAGAAGTCTCGCAATTGGCCGCTGGAGTCTCACTTCGAGTCGGGAAACGTCGATCCGGTGCGTCGGGTCCGGGCGGCGGCAGGCACGTGGCTTCAATTGAGGCCTAGGCCTCGCGAGTGATCGACAGGGTCGGGAGTCGGAAGCGCTATTTTAAAGTTGAGCACAGTGACAAGCGGCGACTCACAATAACTGGTACACTGGGATGAGAAGGTCAAGAGAGGAGGTTAGACTGAGAAAGGGCGCATGAACCTCGTGTAGCATAGGTACCTGGGTACAAAAGTGTCACCAAGCTCTACTGACGCCGATCAAAAAATGGCATGATGCTGTGCTAGCCTGTAGGCTGTAATAAGGCTGTGGCGCGCGAAAACAGGCGGACAGCGGCGCACCCAAGTTTGGCGCAGGGAGGGCCGGGGTAAGCAAATGCGACCAGAGGCCCGTCCTGTTTGCAGACGCCGCACCAAAGGCTATTTCGAGCAAAAGGGTTTTCAACTTTTCACGCCGTAGTACCGAGGTGCTCACGCCTGCCCGAGTGAACCCTTGTAGTCATAAGGTAGGTATAAGCCAGTAGAAGCTAGGGTAGTATTCAGTGCTTCTTACCTCACAAAAACCACCGGGAGCGGTCCTATCAAGGCCGAGTCATTCTCTTCTCTGAGTGCCACCCTCGACCAGATGAGGGAAAGGGGGGTGCGGGCTCAAAATCAAGAGCCTTCATTGGGGCTTGAGTAGTGCGACCGCCACTGCGTCGAATGTGATGAATGCATCAAAAAAGGTATTGAGCTAATCCGAAGAGAGCGCTCAACGTCCAGTGCTTCTTGTTTTGCTGGGCTCACTTACCGTCAGTGCCTCTCGGCTGAGGCTCTCGCTCCTGCTTCTAGAAAGCGAGGTCCGGGCGGTTCGGGCGCAAGACCACTCGCCGCTGGTCGCCGAGCCTCGGGTTCAACCAGTACAGCAGATGGCGGACGCCATCTCCACGACGTTATATAGGGCTATGGATATGGCATTGTAAAGTGGTTTACTATCTCAAGCCAGGATTTATAAGATCGAACCCGAGCGAGCCTGGAGCAATATCAGAACTAGACTTGGACAAGGGGTGCGGGAGAACGGAAGGACGAAAGAACGAAGATAGGGGCGGTAGCGTAATCTCGCCTGGGCATGTACATGGGGTCTCGAATGTAGGACAGAACAGAAGATAGTTGCCATCATCCAATCACTAGGCTTTACCAGGTCCAGGTGTGCCTTCGCAGGTCCAGGTCTTGTCCTTCTTGCTGGCCTTGCCGATCGATTGGTACGGGTTGATGCCCAGGCATGCATCGACGGTAACGAGCTGTCCGATCACGATGACGCTTAAGATCTGAGGCAAATCGATCCAAAATGTCACAAGTGGCTGATGGGACTGACTTTGTAACCCTTCTGGATGAGCATAGGCACGACCTGAGGAACGACGGTCTGACCCGTCCCTTTGTAGACCTCGTGATTGAGAGCGATGTGGGGCTTGGGGTACGTGCCTGCGAGCTTGTTGTACAGCTTCACGGATTGTGCTGCGGTCGTGTGGCCATCACTGTCATCCGAGTCAAAATCCCAGGTGACGATTGTGTATCCTCGCGACTCAATGACCTTGGCCGCGCGCTCGTTGATCGAGCCGTAGGGAGGGCGGAACAACTTGGGCTTGACGCCGAGGATCTTCTTGAGCGCCGTTTCGACCTGCAGGGATGCCTGCTTATCAGATGGCGGTGAATAAGATACAAATTGTGCTCAACAACTGACCAAATCCAATTGCTTGTGGATCTGAGCGTCGGTCAGCTTTGTGACGTCGGTGTGGCCCCAGGTGTGGGACTGCGCGAAAGGTGATGAGGGACAGCAGAGCAAAGTCAGCCCGGAAGGTGACTTTCGGCGATAAAACGTAATCCGAAGCTTACTCCAATGGTGTGGCCGGCTTTGTAACGCCTGATCAGGTCGTCTGCCCCGTCGTAGATGCAGTCGTAGTTGTTACTGTCGTCCGACGACGGGGATTGCGAATAAGCACGTAACCGACAAATGCCAAACAGACGGAGAAATGGACGCAAACTCACCCATTGACGAAAAAGGTCGCATGCGAGTTGTACTTGTCAAAGAATTTGGTGATGCTGGATCCGTAACCGTACTGATTGGATCGATTTTCGGTGTTAGTCTCGGCTCTTTCAAGAAGCTTCTGCATGAAATCGAAGCCACGCCAAAAAAATCGAGTGACTGCATGCGATTCGATACTTACAGGTCCATCGTCAAAGGTCATGGCGAATTCACCTCGCTGTGAGGTGGGTACAAGATCGTAAAGTGATGAAGTAGGCCATCGAGAGTCGTCCGTTGAATGATCGGCGTTAAGAATAAGGTTGCGCATAACACACGTTGATCAGCGTAGGTCCCGTGACAAAGAGAAAACCTTAGGCACATAGACGGAACGGTAGTGGATGCTTACGTTCTTGCAGGTGGTCACGACCTTGCCCATGGCCGAACGACGTTCGAGTCTTCCCGAGGAGGCGTCATTGTTCGCCGCGGCTTCGGCCGAAACGGTCGAGGCCGAGAGCAGGACCACGGAGGCGAGGGAGAAAAGCTTGGATTGGATGAGCATGATGTTGGGGTGGTTAGACTGTATATAGGATCGATGGTGGTCAGCATGCCGGTCGTCGTGATTACAACTGGGAGGGACTCGGTGCAGATGGTGACTGTGGTCGATCGTCATCCAACTCGACCACCGCGCTCCGAGTCGGCGGCCCGCACTGACTGACCTTTAACGTTGAGCAACGAGGGAAAAGGAGTGACGAGGATGAAAGGAAAATGCAGAACTCGAAAAGAGTGACAAGGGGTCGGACAGCGACCTAGGATGACACTGGAGACGAACAAACAGATGGAGCGGAACCAAGAGCCTGTTCAACATTCGAGCTCTGTACATGTTTGGGCCTCGGCGGAGCTCGGCCTCCGTCCGTCCTCGTCCGTCGGGTAAGCGGCGATGGCACGAGCCCCGTCGACTCCCCGCCGCGTGAGGCATGCGCCGGGATCAGCCTGAATCGGCGTGAATGACCTTGGCCTCGCATGCCTGAGCAGACTTTCCTGGCAGCACGCACATTTTGGTAAGCACCGCCGTAAGGTACCCACTGCCTTCTAGGTACCTCTACTACCAACCAGGTAGGTTTCTACCAGGATAGCTCGGTGTAGGCCCCTACTCGAATATTCGTGCAGTCACTTTACGGAGTCGCGCATCAAAATGCCCCCCGAATCTCGATCACGACCCCGTCCACAGACTCTGGTACCACGTCCATGGGGACTTTGGGATCGCATACTACAGACAGCTGTATCTCTTGCAATACGTCATGTAACACATCCATGGAAGCAGAACAATGATCGGACAGCCTCACAGTATCTCTGACCAGCAGCTCAAAACCCTCCAAGCGGTAGGTATTTGATTCATTCGAGTTGGCGCTCACGCGCTCACGTGACCTCACTCCGAGCCGCCACTTTGCAAAGACCCCGAAAGGCTACCCGCGGTTGCGCCAACTCCCAGGCGCGCTCGCGCGCGCGTGGCAGCGGGGAGAGGAGAGGAGAGGAGAGGAGAGGAGAGGAGAGGAGTACTCAACGTTCAACTGGCGCCTAGCTCTTGGCTTATGTTAGCGGGCTTAAGTCCAGGGCTTGGTCGAATGCATTTGTGTGTCATGCAGGGAGCTCGACTCGTAGCTGACATAGTTTGCATCGCTGATATATTCATAAATCGTCCTATAAAAACCATATCGGTCCTGCAGTAGCGACCTAGAAAGAGATAGTGGTCAGGGCGGGAACCGGCATGGGAACCGAGCTTGCCAATCTGCTCAGTCGCCGGCATCGAGTCAACGGCGGAAGCCGCCGAAACCCAGCATTCTCGCTTCGGGCTGCTCTGGGCAATAGCCTTTACATCATTTGTTCTGATATCATACTTCACAAGACCCCGTTCGCTTAGCCGCTACCCCTTATCCGCACGCTCCCACTGGACGAACGGTTCTCCGGCGCGTCGAACTCGGATCTCCGAGCTATGTGTCGAAAATCTTGTTGCTTGGGGGCGCACAGTTTGGCATTCTCATGACTCAAGGCACACTACAAAAGGCGATCCATTGAATATAATTCTCTTTATGAGGTGGTTCCAGTCCTGCAGGAGCGTCATACGTTCCTTAGGACCCGTCTCCTCATGGGGCACTCAATCGACGATCTAGCGTCGCAATGGCGCTGGTGGCGGAACACCACTCGTACCAAAGCATTGTGTCCGGAAGAGATAAAACTGCTCATCATAGATGTTGAAGGCTAATGCATATTTGATGCCCCGTTTCTCGAGCGAGGGAAGGTGATCGTCGAGATTTGTTAGCGCCAAGTCGGAGAGATGTCTGGCATGCCTTACAATCCGGCTGTGCCGGTTACTCGTGAGATCTCGACGCCCATTGATAGGTTGCAGCACCTGTAAGCTTCCCCCTGGCCCGAACAATAGCTTGACATGAAGGCCTAAGTAAGGTCTCACGGAGGTGACCCAGGTTGACTTGAACCCCTTGCCGCACGGACCCATCCCACCCCTCGACGCCGCTATTTCGAACCCGAGCTCAGGATATCTCAGCTGGAGGACGATATCGAACACTTCATGCGGGGAGCGAAAGTGGGTTATCCAAGTCAGCCTATCGTTCTCCTCCTTGGACCATCGACCACTGAGATCAACTCACGGGTGTGACCGAAGATTTCGAACCTGGACCCTCCCCCGAGAATCGTATTCGCATAGAGAGTGCCCTCAGCGACGCCTTTCAGCTTGGGCGAGTTCTTGTAGTAGATGTACTTGAAATCTCCACGATCTATCTTGCCTTTCATAAAATCGATGTGCACTTTGGACCCGTTTGGAATGTGCAATGCCATTGCGCCAGTGACATTGAAGCGTCCGCGAAATTTCGTGGCGCCAATGCCCCAAGCGGCTTGGACGTACATGCCGATGTTGGCCACGCCGGGGATGTTAACCCCTGAAACACCAAGGCTGAACTTCCACGCCTTTGTAAGGTATTCGATTGATATGGTGTTCTCGGCCTGCCATGTTGTACACAGCAGAAGTCACTGTCAGCTATATAGGGGTTAGACCTGTGCAATGCAAGTAGGTCGATCAACATACATAAAGTCCCACCTCCCATTCGACTCCGGCGCCCACGTTTTGCATTGTCATCCAGACGTCCGACTCGAGGAGGATGAAGAACCTCATATGAAATCGATACCTGAACGTCACCGTTCCGCTCGTGAAACATTTGTGACAGACCCAGAAGCCTTGGTAGCCATGATCGTTGAGGGCCACTTTTGGAGCGACGGTGTGCCCAAAGTCGGAATTCAGATTAGCAACAAGCGTTCTTGAGTGATCGACATTCCAGCCGTATTTCGAGATGTCGCCAAACGTGCTCCGCCATGAAGCTTTCTGCCTGTTTAGATTGGGCTCCTGTGATGGTGCTGACTCTTCCATGACGGCGCCAGGTGGTGGAGGCGGGAAAGGTTTGTCCGGCTCGTCAGGGCCATCGCCGAGCTCGAGTGTCCAGGAGTGCAGGGCCTTGGCCCATTCTTGTTCTGTACCTTCTAGAATGATCGTTCGCGTGAGCGCTTCGGTCGACATCTTGGTGAAGTGGAATGGCTTGAAGTTGCCTTCGGGTGAAAGGCAGTCCTTCCAGTACGATATCACATGCATAAGGTGTGCATCGGCCAAGTTGACCCAGGACCAAGCGTCGACGGCTGCTTGAAACGCCTCGTGTTGCACAAACGAGATGTGCGTTTGAGAAGCACCGCAAGTCACCGAATGGACATGGTTCACGAATCTTTGCATGTTGATAACCTGATTACGGCCACAGTTAGCCAAGCTAATACCGCGATCGAAGCTAATTCCGCAGTCGCTGAAGCTGGAATAAGCAGGGCAGTGGGAGGGGAACGCTAACCTTCTCGGTCTCGTGAGTGTCAACCTGCATCACAGCAAATACGACTTTGCCCTTGGCATCTGGGAGGGAAATGAATCAGACCAGTTACAACTCGGACAAGTACTGCCGCCAGCGAACATGTGGGCGGTGCGAAACCTACCAGGGGGAGAAGTCCAGATCAGCCGCTCGCTATCGAGCAGCTCGAAAGAAGCAACATAAGCCCTCGCGTCCAAGAGTCGGCTATTACGGGACGTCTTGTGAGGAATCCCAAACGCCGCCATATCGCTCTGATACATCGGCCACGGTCTTAACATCACTACCTCCGTCCGGACCGATCGCACGAGAAAGAACATCGCACAACTGGCATGCACAAGCATCCTCATCTCAATGGAAGGGATTGTCGGAGAAGGACGAGGGCGGCGAGCAGGAAAGCCGCGAATCGGGACAAATTGCCGGTAACACGGCGGTGGAAGCTGCAGATAGGGCAGCCAACAAGAGAAAACTAGGTGGACTGAATGAGAAGGAAGCCAAGAAGGAATGGAACGATGAAAGCTGTGCGGGGAATGAGCAAAAGGCTTTGGTATGGATTTGGTATGTACATCATTTGTCACGCCGCGCCTTCTTCATCTAAATTTCCATCAGGCGTGAGAAGTATTCCGATCCTGATCAATGCAAACCCCTGTCTCCTCGCATCAGGAAACTCGGCTATGGGTACTTGCGGTTTTTAGGTTTTCCCGAACGTGTGTGCAAGAAGCAGGCCGTGCCTTGATTTTGCACCGCAACTAAAGCGACTGTACCTCCTGTCGGACGAGATTGCGGAGCATCACCGAACGTCGCAAGGAGTGGCGTAGGATCAGTGTTACAACGGTTAGAACTTATGATCAATATTTGTAGAGCGGTGGGTCGGTTCCTTCTAGTCCTATTCACAATCTCCTCCTTCAGCAAAAGGAGGTGCGCCGTGATAACGGGATTGGGACCCTGGCGAGTGCGCTGTCCGGGTCAACAGAAGGAACTCATACGTCCCACAGGTGACATCTAGAACTTCTACAACATTCGCGCCTATGGAACTAGAGCGTGTCAGAGTAGTGCACTGGCGGTAGTCTCGGCCGACGTGCCGACACTACCGAGTTTAACCCTTTATTAGGAGTGCGGAGTGCTGAATGTTCAACGTTCAACCGCGAGGCTCAAGCTCTCATGCGAGCGCCAAGAATGCTTCGGTGACGACGAGGCCCGGAAATCAGTTTCCTGCCTTAGGTGATGACGCAAGCTACACTAGGAGCACAACTTAGAATTTGAAAACTTATTAAACATGTCTCCACTCTTGGAGAGGGAGATCAGAGTAGTCCCCACCTCGGCCGCATGTTGAAGCGAAAGTAGTACTAGGAACGCTCGTCGTTGACCTACCCGCGGTCGAAGACTCGGCTTCCATTTTCCATTTTAGCCCCGCCTTCTTGTGCCTCCCCGTCGTACCTGTCATTTCGATAACCCAAATCGATGTTCTCCGATCGCCTGTACGATTTTTTACGCCGCTTTTTTGACTAAATATCTTTCATCGTTGGGTCCGCGGAACGAGTTCCGGCAGGAGTATTCTTTAGCGCTTGCCTGTCTTGCCCCGCGCGGCCTTCCGCTGCAAAAATCGATGATAGGCACTCTACAAGACTGTCCGGGTGCCTATGTCTCCGTGTTGGCAAAACTTGTGCCTCTTCATCGCCTATGTTGACCGCCCGGAAGTTTATTGATGAAATGGAAGGTAGTTTCCGGGGGTTATGTGAGATCTGGTCCTTTCGTCGCCTAGCTCCCGTGCGGTTATGCGATCCCAATCCAACATGTCCCATCCGCAGATGCCTCGCTTACCACCCAAAAGCGTTGCGACAAAACCCATCAAGTTCTTCGAACCAAAGTAATGAGTACGAGGCCCAATCAAACTACTAAAGCGTCGTCGACGTATCCGAGTTGACATGCGAGTAACTCTCCAACCTAGGGCCGGTCCCATACTCGGCCGTCCCACTGCCTCCAACAACACTACTCCTAATGACATACTTGTAGATGATTAACCCTTCCAACCCAACCGGTCCACGAGCATGCGTTTTGCCCGTCGCGACCCCCACCTCGGTTCCAAACCCATACCTGAACCCATCCGCGAACCTCGTCGAAGCATTGACGAACACACCGGCCGAATCGACCCCTCGACAAAAAAGCGGACGAGTTGGGTGAGGATTCGGTCACGATCGCTTCGGTATGGTGCGACGAATGTCGGTTGATGTGGGTGATGGCTTCGGAAAGCGAATCGACGGTTTTGACGGCCAGGATGAGTTCGAGGAATTCGGTCGAGTAGTCTTGTTCGGTCGAAGGGACGAGTTGGGCTTCGCCTGAAGGGAGGGTGGCGTTGGTCGCCAAGGAAGAAGAGGACAAGGCTTCCAGAGACCGCGGGTCGCATCTGAGGACGATGGATCGTGCGAGAAGGGCGGCGGCGAGCTTGGGCCAGACGGTCGAATGGAGGGACGAGTGGATGATGAGGGTTTCGGCAGAGTTGCAAGCCGCGGTGTAGGTCAACTGTGTGGGTCCGATCCCACCTGCGTCAGTGCCCAGGCAATCGCCCGTCCGACTAGCGCCGCATGAAGGCCCGCCCACCTTTGAATCCAACACGACCTTGACGGCTTTTGCCTCATCCGCGAACTCGTCGACATACACAGCGCACAAATCATCCGCATGGCCCATCACGGCAATCTTGGAGGTCTTCTGAATGTTTTTCACGAGCGCATTGCTCGCTCTCGGGATGAGGAGGTCATGTATCTGTCCTGGGCTAGGAGAGAAGCGATCTCGTCGCGTGTTGAGACGCTTTGGATGTAGGTCGCCGGGATCGAGGTGGTTGCGATCGCCTGTTGGATGATGTTAGACATGATCTTTTTTTTGTTGGATGATTCTTGACCTGTTTGAGGATCGCGGTGTTGCCTAAAGGGAACGACCGAATCGGAAGAGTCAGCATCTGCGCCGAGGCCGAGCTCTCTTGGCCACAGTGACACTCAGCAACAACTGACCCGATTTGATCGCCAAAGCTGCAAAATTAACAATGACCTCCGGCCTCGCCTCGAAGATGACCAACAAGACGCCGATGGGGTACGTGATCCTCTTCAGCTCAAGTCCGTCGTCGAGCTTTTGGCGTAGGCGACTTTGCCCGTCGGGTCGTCCGCTGCTGCATCGATCGACGTCGAGCACACCATGCAGCATCGAGTCTTTAAATGTCTGCCGAGGATTCGGGGTCGAAACGTTTGAGCAAAGTGGACGACAAGTTGCCTGCCTCGACTTGATTTCGAGCGAGCTGCTCGCGAAACGGACGGGGATGAACGGTGGGGGAACACATCGGTCATCAGGGAACGGCACTTTCTCCGAACCCCGCTTGACCGCCGTAAGATCCCAACTTGATGGACTAACCTCGACATCTAACCTGTTGGCTTCCTGGACCTCGGCCTTGTGCTGCTTCAACGCGGCTTTGATGGCGAGAAGGGCGTTGTGGCGCTCGGAAGCGGGCAGGAGCTGCGAAGCGTCGAACGCCTCTTTGGCCGTGCGTGCGATCAGTTCGGCCATGAGGTCCGAGTGAGGTAGAGAGGGGAGAGAGCTGAGTACGCCCTGCGCGGAGGAGGAGCATGATCGATCATCGATCATCGCTCGGCGCGGAGCTCCCCAACGACGCCGAGTCAATTCGACGAAGCTCTCTGACATGCAGCTCGGATGCAACGTCAAACGTTCAAACGGCGAGGGGCAGTGCGAGCTGAAAACGAGAGCCACTGCACGTCCCAAGGAAATAACGAGTAGGATTGCAACGAAAATCCGAGTGCCGAAGGAGCGCGAGTGCGAAATGGTTCAATGACGGCGAAAAGATGGAAATAAAAAGCGCCGACTGTTATGTAATAGATTGAGGGACTGAGGGAACAACTTTCGGCTCGCCCTATATCCAAGCCTGATTGCGATTGGAAATGAAGGGAGAGCCAAGTCTCAGCTTCAAGCTCAGTAAAAAATTAAAAAGCTCGTTCAACTCACTCGATCTACTCCGGTCCCATGCTGCTGAGTTGAATCGCCACAGGTTCTTGCCAAAAGTACGGTCGCGAAGATCGGTCGGTTACGCGGGGTCCGGGCAAGGGTGGCAGAGGGTTGCCGCCCTACGCACGGTAGGGGGTTGCCGCCCTACGCACGGTAGGGGGTTGCCGCCCTACGCACGGTAGGCCTCAAGTTGTCGCTCTTGCGGTAACTGCTTTTACCCCGCGTAGCGCGTTTAAGCCCTGAGGGAACTGAGGGAAGGTGCGAATAGAGGTTTTGAAGGCGGATGGTTGGCACTGCCGCTCGTCGGCTATTCATCTTGAGGTTGTCGGATACTTGGGAACTGAGGGGGGAAGTTATAAAGAGAGATTTGAGGCTTGTCCTGATTAAATTGGTGATGGGGGTTGCTTTAGACGCGGTCTCTCACCTTTCGGCACCGAGGACGAGGCCGATCCACGCGGCGACGACAAGGACGAGGAGCGTGGAGCGCATGAGAGTCTTGGGTTGCTTGATGCTGAAGAGGTTTGTTCAGTTGTCTGACAAGCGGGTTAGGTGAAGGAAGACAAGAGTGGAATCCCAAGGATCGCAAGTAGTCGTTTAGTTCTCGTTCTACAACGGGCAGCGCGAACCGAGCTCGATCCAGGTTTCGGCCTTGGCCCCTTTCCGAGTTTAGCGCCGACGAGTAGGCTAATCAACTGAGACTCGCATGACTTACAGTAGTCTACAGATTCGGCGGAATCAGCGTACGGAAATTACCCGCCCCAGCGCCCCTTCAAAGGACGCCAAGTACCCCTTATGTAATTCCGGTCGCTAGAGCGCATGTTCAGGTGTTAGATGGAAGTTGATACGGGCGGGCTATATAGGAGGCTTCGAAATGCTCGTGCGCCCCTCGGCGTCCCCTGTGAGCATTCCACGACATGATGCGTGTCCTTGTTCAGTGTGGGATGCTTTTGTATATTATTTGAATGTTCTATGGTGCGTTGACTACTGCGAACCCGCAATTAAAAAAAACGCACAGATGAGTGCACCTCAGGTTACATAATGCCGCCCCGTCCCTCATTGTATTGCTCTGAGAGGTAGGTATACGACCATTTATGGCACGGAAACTCCCAAGAGGCACGCGTCGAATCTCTCCAATGACACCCTCAACCACCTCCATCGTCTCGCAGCCGAAAATACTCGTCGTGGTACCATCCAGCTTTCCGACTTTGCCTGTACCATACAATGTCACTCCAACAGGGGCCGCCCTACGCTGCAGTGAGCCGGTGAATGCTGATTCGACTCAAGCTGGTTGTATTAGGGAATCAAGATCAAGCCGCTCACAGTGATTGAGGGTGACTGATCGCGGTCTACAGTACTTATAAATCACCTACTGCACATGCTAATATCAGATTATTCCTTGAAATGACGGTGCCACTTGCTTTTCAACGTTCGCACGGGGAATCGGTGAGTTTCCTCTTACCACGCCGCTGGCTCGACCGAAGACCGTGGTGCGAAAACCGCTCAATATAAGACATTACGCGACGGTGCTATATTTTGTATTTACTGTAGTCATAGTCCCGGCCTAGAGCTGAGTACAGCTGTTACCATCTTCACACGTTGCAATTGTCACATTTTTTCTTCCGAGCTTGAGAGTCATCGAAAAATCGACTTAATCTCCTACCTTCCCCGACTTGGAACCCTTCTCACATGGAACTTTCTCCACTGGGCATCAAGCTTTCTCGGCAACCCAGTCGCTGGATATCCGTGACGCATGAATTGACCGCATGATCCCACTACCGTCACCATCGCACGCAGCATTCGGATTTCGATAAACCGGTGCTCTACGCTTTCGGGCCGAACCTCTCCGCAGCCATCTGTTTCAACAAGGCCATCGTCTGATCCTCCTTGCTTCGCATCGCCTGCAACTTGTCTTGCCTGTAGGCTCAAGCGCTCAAGCAAGTGAATATGAGTTCCTCGGTTCCTGCTGCAGAATAGAGCGCATTTGGGCGATCGACTCACATCTCGGCTTGTTTCTCTTCCCGAATCGAAATCTTCTTGCCTTGGTACTTGTTGCGCCCTTGATCCCTTGCCGCAACACTGCCGACGTAGCACAACAGCACAGGATCAATCAGTGCTCGAACCTTGAAGGCATCTCCACCCACCTCGAACTCACGCCGCCGCAAAGCTGCCCCCACCTCCCGGTCCAACCAATCCCAAATCCTCCTCATTCATCTCCACCATCCCCGGTTCTCGTCCCTCCTTGATCTCCCTCCTAATATCCCCAAACTCCCTCTTCTTCTCCAACTGCCTCTCCCTGCCCGTCGCTCTCCCATCCTTCGCTTCCTCCCTCGCGTCTCTCGCCGCTTTCTTCCGTTCAACCTTTTCGAGCGCTTTGGAGCGTTCCCTTTCGTTCGTTTCAATCTCTCTACTACTTCTCAGAGCGTCCAATCGAGAGGGAGGCATCGTAGGTCCCCATGTGGTCGAGAGCATTGTGGGACCGACGACGGATCGCGACGACGAGGTCGAGGGTAAAGGTTTGTTGCCTGTGTCGATGGATTTACGGATGTAGGACGCGTCGTCGAGCTCACGTTGGGTCGCTTTGGAAAAGGACCATGAGTGAGAGGACGAGACGGTCGTGGGGAGGGAGGCGGAGGAGATGCCTTGGTAGAATTTGGCTGTCAAAACCCTCGGCCCGCAATATGAGCTTGTGGTTAGCGCGCGGCTAAAAAGTGGGGCTCCGGTCGGTCCGGCTCAGCGCTTCCTACTTACCGGGCAACAATCCGCGGTTCCATTTCTTGATGAATTTGCGGAAGTACCTGTAGAGGTGTACATATCAGCCCTGGTAGCAGAAATGTGTTGCAAGTTCTATGATGACCTACCTCCTAGCATCATCACTTCGCAGCGTATCGAAACGCTGTCGAATTCAACCCCACACCATTCAGAAAGGTACGATACCACACCCCAAGTGATGGCTCCAACGAACCTTGTTCTTCTGCTCCAACAACCACAACCTCAACTCGTTGCTCTTGAGGTAGAAATCACTCTCATCGAGCTGCCCAACCCCCTCGGGTGGTCCTGGATAATTGTCCCCACTCGAACGATCATCATCGTGCTCCTCCTCACCATGCCTTCGACGAGGTGCAGGTGATCTTGATCTTGATCTTGACCGTGACCGTTCTCGTTGACGATGCGGTTTGGATCGGGAAGAGTGCGATCGTCGTTGCTCGTCGTGATCGCGCGAAGGCCGATGACGAGACGACGAGGAAACGTCCTCGCCGTTGCGATAGGAGGAATGATGACGAGATGAACAAGTGGGAGAGCGAGATCGAGATCGGGATCGTGGGCGTTTTGATGGCATGCTTGCAGTGGTGCGATAGGATGTAAAGTGAGGCCACTGAGCTCGGGGAGCTCGGAGAGAGGGAGAGAGGGAGAGGCGAGGCCGAATCTCAAGACGTCGAAGCGCGCGTCAGCTCAAAAATTCACCAAAATTTGTGAGAGTCTGAACACATCCGAATCCGAGTGCGTACCGCGGAGACTCTTCACCGTCAAGCTTGCTAATGCCAGTGTTGGGAGGTTCGGAGAGAGCAGAAGGGGAGAACATCCCAACTGACATTGAATCAGACTATGCAAATCCGAGTGGAAAAGCCGACCTAACCATGAGCCACCCAAATCGACGGAACGCAGCCTAAGGCCCCTATCTTGCTCAACCCCGCGCCAAAGATTCAAATCTGCCCATCTCCTTCTCCGGTACATTCTATTCAACGAAACGAAAAGGGACTCAGCTCAACGCTCAAGCAGGCTACCCATCACTATGAATAAGCTCGAAAAGGCTTCTCGAACTCACTCTTACCCGAGTTCCGATCAAATATAAAACAAAGAATGGTGAATCGTCCGCTACAGAATCTAAGCCCGAATTGGGCATTTACCTCTCGTGATTGGGTTGAGGTGGGTAGTCGTGGCTAGGTGAAGAGTGATGTCGTTCCCGGGGTCACGGTTGGGGGCGGCGGCTGTTATTTGGCCATCATGTCGGCGTTGGGGTCTCGCGGCTCGCGACCTTTAAGCTATTACTCGATTGAGTATTGTTCGTAAATAGCTATACCCATTCATGTCGTAAGATCATGCGGTAGGTATAGTCATTTACGACGTGCATGATCATCTTCATAAAATCGGTCATGACAATGGAGGGAAGCACGTTGACGATCTTCGGCAAGCCGCTAACTTCGGGGAACGAGACAGCCGTCGCCGTGTCACTGCGTTTCTTAGGCTTCGACCGTATCAACTTCGCCGAGCCATGGCAGAGATTCCTTGGAACCCGCAGTGCTCATCATGTCGACACCCGACCGAGCTCACGACAAACCCATTGGGATCCCAGACCGTCTCAGCGGACGTCCGAACGAAGCCGGTGAGAAGATGTTGTACTAGTGCGATGCGATCGACATTCGAGCCGCCAACAACACCGCAGGTGAATATCACCCAACAGCGGTTTCGTCGAAAGCAGCCCGTGGGGTGATGGAGTTCACCGTCGTCGGAACGATACTGGGGCCAAGGGGAAGTTGTAAGGATGGAAGAAGAGGGGTCAGGCCTGAGCGTTGAGCGTCGGTGCGGCGCCCGGCGCCCATTTCCGGCTATGTTCATTTTGATCAGATGATGGCCGCGCGGCTATATGCACCTACCTGTGTGGATTAATTGACTGTAAAGTTAAAATGGGCTGCACTTGAAGCACTTGATGAGGTACTTGGCGCAAAATTCTAACCAGCTCGGTATCGGGAGGGGTGGTTCGTTCGAAGCGTGAAACCAAGAGCCCAAGCTACTTGCGATGGCCTTCTCACGCCTGAGCAGAGCATTAGATGAACAGCATCAAAACCAATTCGAATATATTTGAACAACAACAACGATACTGAAATGGACACAGCCAAATTTACCCAACGTCACATCCTCCCCTGCACTCCCTTCAACTCCTTCTCAGACCAACCCCTGATCCACTCAGGCCCGCATTCCAAATCCGTATCCAACCCACACGACCTGAGCTTTATCTTCTCCATCTCGTCACGTTCCTTCTTCCTCCTTCGATTGACGATGTATTCGTCCTCAGTTGAAGAGGAAGACGACGTTGCGGATGAATATTTGTTCAAAGGTGTGGGGATGAAACGAGCTGGAGGGAAGAGCTCGGCGTTCGATTCGTCTGGCAGAGTGAGGCGCCAGGTTGGAGGTGGTGTCTCCGCTCCGAGGGGTCCTTGGGATTGATGCTGGGTCGGTGAGACGAGGTTGGGATCCACATCATTTTTTTGAGTTCCGGCTTCATCATCCGTGTAGGCACAGGAGGCACAGTCCTCCTCTGTCTGCTCAACGTCGTCGGTTTCCCGATATCCTTCCGAGTCGCAATCGCACGGCCGTTCGCTCAGATCCATGTCCGAATCACCCGCCCCCACCTCCTTCTGAGCCATCTTGACGCCGACGATCGGGACCCTCGGTCTCGAACGTTCGAATCGTTCCAACTCGGGTTTGACCAACAACAATGACGATGATGAGGCCAGAGTTTGCGTTTTGGACTTGGGACTCGGACTCGTCGGCCGTGCATGTTCGTCCTTGCGCAGTAGATCGACGATGGATTTGCGAGGCGTCGTTTCCAATCGGGGAGAAGGGGAAGGAGAGAGGTAGTTCGTCAAGGCTTGCTTCAAAGGGGTCGTTCTCAAGGGTTGAGATTGCGCATGTGAATCCCGAAAGAGGAGTTTCCGAGGCGTTGAGGGCGTGGCCGATGTCGTGCCTTGTGAGGTTGGGAGTTCGGCCATGTGTGCCGAGTTTTCACCTCGACCGGCTGTGGCATCGTAACCAACCTGCGTGCCTCGCGGGTCCAGTAATCGATCCTCGATCTCAAACAGGCCCGCGACGATCCAAGCGATGATCTGTTCCCTCTGTTGGACGATCTTGACACCCGACCTTAGGGAGCTCGTCGCCCGAAGTCGATGGGACGAGTCGATATCGAGAAGAAGGATTGCAATTATACCTTCGATATCATCTTCTTGTGATGGGGGAATCTCGAGTGCTTGTTGTAGACCAAGAATGAGGAATCGTAGGATCCTTTCGTCTTGGAGCCTCTGTTCGTCCACTCGGTTGTCGCCGTCCTCGTCGACTTCATCGTCGTCATCGAGGACGGATTGCCACTTATCGTCGGCCCGATCGTCCCACTTTCCACCAAGGTCGAATCTCGTTGCCAGGATGGACTCGAGCAAACCCAACAGATGACTCGGCGTCAATTCAGCGAGAGAAAAGACGGGTACAAGGGCGGTACGACGCTCGCGGTGGTGATGGTTGTGCACCTTGACGAGCATCGCGTTGACGCGCCTTAACAGGCAACGAGGGCTCGATGGGGATGACACGTGCGGGGATGGATCTGTAGGTCGGGCTGGATAGGGTGTTGAAGTGGTTGGGATGGGGAAGGGAGCAGTGAAGACAGTCATGGGTACGAGAGATCAGGTCGGGGCATCGTTCGAGTGCACGGACCGAGGACGAACGGCAGGCGATGACCGCTTTGAAGCGCGCGGTGCGACGCGCCGTTGCGCCACGTGATTTTACACTTGCAGTGGTTGGCTGGTCAAGGACCCGGAAAGCTCAGCGCTCAGTTTTGTATTTGATAGATTTCAATAACAGCACAATTGTATTAGTACCTAGAAATCTTCGGAAAAGTCGGAGGGAATGCTTTAAGCACACTGGCTAGGCCAGTAGTGTGGGACTCATCGACCCTTCACCCAGAGTCGACCATACCCACTAAAACCCCCTTTGGAGATGTTATAAAGAAACGAGGCGCCCTTTGCACCCCTCAATAGAATCCCGAAGCTCCCCGAACTCCGTTTCAGTGATCGGCTCGAGAAGTTGAGAAGAGAATCGACGGCGGCGAGAGACCTTCCAGATCGAATGAAAGAAGAGAACACGGAGCTCGACACGTCGACGCTCCGAGCGAGAGACGAGAGGACAGCCAAATGTGCCTCTTGGAAATCGAAATCGCCCGTTGTGGGGTCAATTTGTCCATTGGGAGAAGCTGCCGGAGGGGTCCACTTGTCCCGATTTGAGTCGTACATTGGATGAGTCCGCAGAACATGAAAAAATTGATTTCATAAAGTTGCCCAAAAATCGCTCCCGAGGGAAGTACTTGAATCCCTTTGCTTCTGCACCAATAATTTTCGCTCGCAGCCAATCGACTGCTCGACTGCTCGGTCGCTGATGAATCCCGATTTTTTCTTTTTTTTTCTGTTTTTCGCGCCCGCCTCCCCGGTTGGCCATCCCTTGCTTTCGCTGCCCCTCCGGTTTCTTCGAGCGGCGATGCGGGCCGAGAATCAGATCTTGGGTTTGGACAAGGACGATACGATATTTTTTCTTGGAACGATGGGAGCACGTTTTGGGGCTCAAGCTCGAAGAGGGTCAATGAGAGTACGATCAAGTTTGCTGTTGGGCAACGATTGAAGGAATGGAGAAAGTATCCCCTCCGGAAAATTGTTCCAGCAGTCTTGGCCAACTTTTGCTGGTAGGCATCGATCTAATCTTTGTCATCCGGGATCTTTTTGCGAACTGCGTTCACCAGTAAGACTCTCATCAAGCCGACAGTCAGCAAGGCCCTTGACAGTTTCAATTCTAGTGTATCAAATCCTTGCACTAGACGACTTTCATGTTCGACACTGTCGGATCGGGCACGCTCATTACAAGAGACTTACCTCAAAGTCAGCGCTGTTTTAGCACTGTCGGTGGCAACTGATTTAAGGTGACGTCCCGACTCCCCCAAAAAGATGGTTGGTACCCGACACCCGCACGAAAACTCGCGAGACTCGGAGAGCTTCTCGAAGTCGAAATTGTTGCAGTGGGGTTCAACACGTCACACGTGCCAAGGCAGGGACAAACTCTTGGTTTCTCACACGACACATGTTGTCGCCGTGTTCCTAAGTTTTAGTAAGCTGAATGGACGCTGAACTTTGATTATGAAACGACGCACGGGGTGAGTTCATTTACGCCGTTCAAGGCTGCATGAGCGGTGGCAGTCCAATGTGTGGAACCAGAGAGCTGAGGGTGGACGCCTGCCAGTCAGGAAACACTTTTGGCCAAGCTGCTGTTCCGCGCCGCTCACGCGTTCACGCGGACGCTCAGGCGCTCAGGCCTGCTGCTGCTGCTGCGAAGGCGGCCCTGCGCCACCTGCGCCACCCATCCTCGCGGCGAGCATCAAACCACTCCGTCGACCTTACAGTTCAAGGCGAATGCGACTTCGGTGAAAGCAACCTCGCGGAACGATGAAGATCGTAGCGCTCTTGTCGGGTGGTAAAGACTCGATCTACAACCTACTGCACTGCATTCTCAATGGCCACGAACCGATCGCGGTCGCTTCTCTAGGACCGGGCCAGGGCAAAGGTTAGTTGGGATATCACGGGGGAGGTGTGAATGATGCGATGAAGGACTTTGCGACCTAATATTGCTGTTTGTTCTTCATCGTCTTCGCTTGCCCGGATGTTACCTCCCCCGTTGCACTCATTCTCGAAACCTAGACGAGCTCGATTCGTACATGTATCAGACCGTCGGCCACTCTGGACTATCCCTCATTGCCGAATCCTTATCCCTCCCCCTCTACGCTCGAACCATTACGGGTACAGCCGTGAATCAAGGCAATTCGTATGGTTCTCGAAGTGGGGAAGCTTTGACGACGAAGTTTTCGGGTGAGCATGTGGTGGTGGGGGAGGATAAGGATGAGACGGAGGATATGTATGAACTGTTGAGGGACGTCAAGGTGGGTTATTGACCGAGGTTATGAGGAGACGGGACTTGGTTCTGAAAATTGTGTTTGCGAGTCTACCCCTCCAGGAGAAGGAACCGACTGTCCAAGGGGTGGCCGTCGGAGCTATTCTCTCCAATTATCAGCGAGTACGAGTCGAGCAAGTGTAAGTGATCACCCATAGATAAGGATGACAAAACTCGAAGACTGATGTTTTGCCAATCTGATTCTTCTACGCAGCTGCTCAAGACTCGGACTCGTGCCCATCGCTTACCTCTGGGAGAGGAACCAAGCCGACTTGTTGGGCGAGATGGTCCGAGCGGGGATGGATAGTGTGTTGGTCAAGGTCGCCGGTGCGGGGTGAGTCATTCAATAAATTCTCCACAGATGCAAGGAAGGATCGACTGAGATAGGGCTGTGCTCCTCTAGGTTAGGCGTCGAGCACCTCGGTCGATCGTTGAAGCAGATGGAACCCACCTTGCATCGCTTGGTGAGAGCAGCCACCCTTGCTCGACACAATCACTGGGCACGAGTATTGATATGACAGCCACGTGCTACCGCGCGACTCTTCAGAACAAAAAGTACCAACTGCACGTCTGCGGCGAAGGTGGTGAATACGAAACCTTCACCGTCGATTGTCCGATTTATAAGTCTCGTATCGTCTTGTACGTCCCCGCTCTAACCCATCAAATACAGTCTCTTTCAATTTTATTGAACCTTGGGCCCCAACCTTGAACGATTGACAGTAAGAAAACGACGACCATCATCTCCAATTCGGACCCTTATTCGACGGTCGCCCACCTCCACCTCGACGAATGCATTCTCGAACCCAAACCGGACCATCCTCAAAATGAGACGTTTGAACAATTGCAAGCTCGTCTCAGAGAGTTGGTCACCATCCCTCCGATGCTCGATCGATCGAGTATGAAGATCTACCAAACCGTTCGGGATTCATATCGAGTATCGATCCCCTTGGAGTCACTTTCTCTCGAGCCTCGAGCCACGAAATCGGAATGTCGTCCACCGAACTTGATCGGAACTTCCCCGTCTCAACCTATATGTACGACCCAAGGTCCATGGCTTCATTTTTCCGAGATCGCCCTCCCCTCTACGATCTCTTGCTCCAACCTTTCAATCGAATTCGAAATGACCCATCTCTTTGAAACCCTCTTCATCCTCCTCTCCGAACATTCCTCGACCCTGCTTCATCTTACCCATTTGACCCTATACCTTGGTCCCGAATCGATGGCCCTCTTCCCCAAGATCAACGCGATTTATTCAACTTATTTCGGTACCGCGCCACCTACACGAGCTTGTGTAGCGATCCTTTGGCCTCTTTCGACTGATCATACCATGTCAAGGATCAAATTAGAAGGCGTAGCTTACAACCCAAACCTACTTCACCCCCGAACCACCACGACCTCCACTTTAAGCCAAAACCGTTACGTTCCATCAAATGCCGAAACCGATCGACAGAACCTGCACGTTCAATCATTGTCCTATTGGGCCTCAGCGAACATCGGTCCTTATTCCCAATCCATTACCATCGATGAGAAAAGGTCCATCTTCATAGCGGGTCAAATTGGTTTGGTCCCCAAGTCTTTGGATTTGCCTTTTTCGTCGACTTGGAAAGAGGAAGGGAAAGGGAAGGAGATGGAAGAGGAAGAGGAAATGTTTGCCCTTGAAACGAGTTTGTCGTTACAACATCTAAGGAGGATTTTGGTCGCTTCGTTATCGTCGTCGTCGTCGTCGACGGCGGAAGAAAGAGGTTGGGCTTCGTCGGTCTTGTGTTGGGTTTTGATTGATCGTTCGATTGAGCGGGGGAAGGAGGGACAAAAGAGGGTGTATGAGCAAAGGTTGAGGGGTGCTCGGAAAGCTTGGAAGATTGGGTATGGGCAATTACGGAAGGGGGGTCAGGAGGATGAAAGCGATGAGAATGTGGAAGAGGAAGATGAGGCTGATGCGCAGGAGGATCAAAGCGACGCAACGAATCGAGTGCCTCTTTTGTTCATCAGCGCCGAAGCCTTACCGAAAGGAGCCAAGATCGAATGGCAGGTATGCTGGGAATCCGGGTTTAAACAAGATGTGTATGAGGATGAAGATAGGGATAGGGATGATGATGATGAAGATGTGAGAGCGGTGGCTCGTCCGAAGGGCTTGGGAGGAACGAGGTGGGAAGATCGACGTGAGTTTTGCTGAGGAGGGGGGTGTTCTTTTTTCGTGCTTCTCATAGGAGCGCTATACCTTGATCTTATCATTTTTTTAGCAGCTCGACCGTCTACCTCGACCGATCTCACCCTCATTCATTCCGAAATGCGGCCTTCATCACACCTCTTGACGATCCTGGTCGGTGGATCCGTCGTGAGCGAATTCGGACAAGCTCGTCCCGATCTCCCTACAGCCTTGAAAGGAGCTTTGTTGAGTATGAAGTTGGTGCACAAGCCTAATGTCACCCGAGAACAAAGTGAGTACTTTAGCGATTTTTGCGACGATATATCCTCGAATCGAAGTGCCCTAACCCCACGCGACCGTTCCCTTCTTTTCAGTCGATCGAATCCTCTCCGCTCTTCTCGCCAAAACGGAGGCTCGATCGATGGTCAATGACCCCGACCGACCAACGATTTCTTTCATCTGTTGTGAACGTATCTCGACGCTTGAAAGGGATGATTTGGATGTAGTTGTTTTGATGAGTTATGCTTTGGTGCAATGACAGAATGGGGGGGTTGGGAATTTCCATGTTTTTTGGAGAGTGAGGGACCGTGGGAAAAGGGATCATTTGTATGATGCCCATTTGTCGAACCCAAACCTGTTTTGTCCAAAGCTAATCTCACAAACAAGAACGTCCCCAACCCTACCTTGCCCTCCTCCTTCTTTCAACGAAACCCTCTCTATAAAAAAAAAGGGGGGGTGTTTGTTTTCCAACCCTCGCCCACTACAACAGGTGCCTCCCCACAATCGTCTTTTCTAACAGAAAGACAATACAACACACAAGATCAACTTGGTGGGGGTTTGAAGAGTCGAGGGCACGATCGATCGTTGGTCGAGTTCCACGTCGTTGCTATTTCTCGACCTCTTCGAAGGGCGTATTTAGGGGCGTAGATTCCTTTTTATAGAATCCGTGACTGTTCAAGGGGGGTTCTAGTTGTAACAACTCTTTTTGACAGGCTCATGACATTCTGCACTGGAGACCAAGCTAGTTCAAAACTACGATAAACAAAGAGGTGGATCGCTCCCTCCCAATGAGATGACCACCTTGTCTTCCACAAGATGATATAATCAGACCACCTATACAAACGCTCCTTTCGTTTATAATAAAACAAGGTTAAAGGGTACGTGGCGAGCGGATGAGAACACATCGACAAAAAAGCACCATCATCAAGTCAAACCACCAACGCTCCCCTTTCAAAACCCGCTCGTCCAAGCTCGACCCTATTCCCGATCCACTCCAAGGGTCATCTTTTTTTCTCTCCTTTTAAGGCCCTACGACAATGAAGGAGGTCCGTTTTGGGGAGAGACCAAGAATAACCCGTTTGGGATAGAGTTGAAGGGAATGTGTGGGAAGCGAGAGAGGAAAAAGGGCTCAAGAGAGACAACGCGATGGGACGAAATGGGTCGAAGTTCATATAAGAGTCCACGAAAAAGGAGGTGTCATCACTGGGATGGCCCCACCACAGGAAGGAGAAGAAGATCAGTGTTCGGTTGTGGGAGATGAATGCAAGGTTGGGACTGACTTTGTTCTCATTGAGAGGGAAGGATCAACTTCTGAAGAAGAAAAAAAAAGAGAGAGAGCCACGTAAATCTCGCTGGCGCTGCTGATGCGAAGTCGCGCATGAGTATTAGTGAATGGTCAGAAATTCGCCATTACGAATCGGGCAGAAGTTGAATTACAAATAGGCTTCATGGTCGACTCGCGTGAGCTCGCGCTCGGCGGTGACTTGGGGGTGCGCTCGCTCATCTTGGCTGTCGATCCATCTCGCCTGAATTGATTCGCCCCTTGGTCGAGTACGTCAAAGTAGCTCGACACCCATCTCAGCTCGACCACTCTTAACCGGACCGAGCCGATCACAGGTCGATACCTAACCCCCCAAGTCCTGGAGCAGCCACACGCGAGTCGAGCGTGACAACTTCGGCGACGACCGAGGACGAGCTCGCTTCGCAACCCGCATCGACGTCGACTTGGTTGGTTGGACGACGACGGCCTTTCGTCATCGCATCGTCGTCGGTGATCCTTGCGAACCGGTCGAGCGCACACGAGTCTCTTTGTCAAGGAGAAAGCAAGGCGTAGGATTACGTACGTTGTATCAATCATCGCGAGTACCTTCAGAGTCGATCGCTACAATGCCCGACAGCCATCGCCGCGATCGAGCGCGACGAGCTCCCATGCCGTCGATCCGAGAGGGTGGCGACACACCTGGCATCCGACCAGCAGTGCACACCTTTTTCATTTTTCGCTGCAACAACTTGCATCCGACCCGGACTGCTTTGCTGCACGGATGCCCCCCTCTCGATCGTTACGTCCTCGACCAACCTTCTCGCAGGCCACACCATAGCCGGGGTCGGGACCGTCGGGGACTCCACTCGCCAAGCATAGCAGTCACTGACCTTGGGACCTGCTTCCACAGACGTTCATCATCATGCTGTCATGGTCGCAACGTCGGCTGGCTAGGTTGCGTACGGCAGCAAGGCCCATCCCGACATCCCCCTCGCCAAGGGTCCTCGTCCGATTCGCCTCGTCAAGTACCACTCGATTCTCGCACCCATCGGCCTCGGTCGATCCATCCTCTTCCTTTGCTTCCTCATTCCCACCACCCCCACCCCCCGCTTCAATTTCGAACGAATCTCTCCTTCGACGGTCAGGGCATCCGCTCTACTCGGTCCCTCCACTTCCTCCCTTGGCACCCCCCTTACCCGCCGATGTCGAGCGAGCAGAGAATTGTTCCTCTTCCTCCTCCTCGACCCTTCCCACACCAGCGAACTGGACGACTCCGACCCAGTCGCAGGAACAACTCGCCGTGCTCAACGCATGTCTCGCATCCGGTGATGTGACTCGAGCCGAAGAGGTCGCTAGAAGAATTTTGGCCTACGGCAACGACTCGCTCACAACCCTCTTACCCCCACGAGTCCATGCCGACTTCTTGCGCGCCTACCTTTCCAGCGCGCTCATCAAAGCCCTCGTACCTACTCCGTCGGATACCCCTTCGGTTCCCTTGTCGGAATCGGTTCGATCGGATTACATCGTCAAGGCCTGGTCCTACTTTGACTCGTTGCAACGACCGCAATGGTGGGACGAAGCGACCGAATTCAACCTCGCCATCAACGAGGGCGTCATGGCCGTCATGTTCAAAGGGCTTGTCGCTGCCGGTCCCTCTATCTACAACCCTACCCTCCCTTCACCTACGAAGGAAACCTCCCTTTCGATGCGCAAGAACCAGCCTTGGCTCAAACCTTTGACGACCTTGTTGGATCTGGTCGAACGTCATCGATTGGGGCTCAAGGACATTTTGAACGATACGATTTGGCATGTCGAATTACCGAGCTACTTGGGTAAAGTCACGCCTTTACAAGTTTTGGATGCGCTCGTCGAAACGGGGAAAGAGCAAGAGGAGTGGAAGGCCTGGGAGGAAGAGATTGAGGAATTGAGGAACGAGTTTCAAGAGATTGAAACCAAATTGGCAAAACAGAATTCGTCTTCGACATTCTCAACGTTGACATCGGCATCCGCACCCGCAGTGAGTTCGAACGAACCCCTTGAAATCGCACCGACGACACGAACGTCTTTGGAACCGGGAGGAGGGGAAGAGGTTTCGGTTTCACTCAAAACGCTTCGAACGAACCTTTCGACCCTTGGTATGCCCGACGGGATCGTTTCCCCTGCGAATCGACAACGCCTTCTAGAAGAATCCTCGTACGATGCGGCTCGACAACTCTACATCCACGAGAGGGAACAATTGGCCAAAGTCGGCAAGGACAAGGAAGGGGGTTTGCGCTCCAATTGGTTACAAGGCGTCATGTTCGAATGGACCAAGGCTCTAGAAGCGGCTTTGAACGAGCAATTTTATTCGGGGAGGAACCACTCGAGCGCAACGAAGAAGGGCAAGAAGATTGTTGCCGACATCCCTTCGGACGCGACGTCTTTCGGAGGCTTTAGCAACACGTGGAACAATGACGCCGATATCGAACCTTTCTTACGCCTCGTCCCGACGGACAAGATGGCGCTCATCACTATCGTTGAATTGTTGCGTCATTGTGGGTCCGCCGGCGTTGCGGAAGGGATGAAAGCCGCGAGAGGTATCCTCGAAGTCGGTCGAGCGATCGAAAACGAATACCATGCCCAGGTATTGCAACAATCCTTCCCTCGCAAACAGTTCTTGCAGGAATTGGAACAGATCCAGACTTATGGACACATGAACGCGCAAGGCGAAGTAATCGAGGCCAAACCTACACGAGCGATCGAAATTTTTTGGAGACGGGAACTCGCCAAACGGGAAAAGAATGGGGATACGTCGTGGCGTCCTGCATGGACGCGTTCAATTCATGCCAAAGTCGGTTCGTTGTTGATCACGACTTTGATGCAAGTCGCCCAAGTCGAAAGGACGGCCAAACATCCCATCACGGGCAAAATGGTCACCGAAGTACAACCTGCGTTTTCGCATTCGTATCAGTATGTGAGGGGCAAGAGGTTGGGAGTGATCAAGGTCAATCCGGCGATTGCGGGGAGGATCGATTCGGATCCATTGAGGATCACACTTCATCCCAGGTTTTTGCCTATGGTCGTTAAACCCAAACCGTGGTTGAGTTATGATTCCGGTGCTTATTTGATTCATTCGAGTGAGTTCGTACGGCGTTCTTTGTTGGGTTTTGTTTTGCAAGTTCGAACCCTCTCAGAACTGATGTTTGTGAACTACGTTTGCCTTTTCAGCTCAAATGATGCGGACCAAAGACTCGGACGAACAGGTGCAATACCTCAAACAAGCTTCGGACGCCGATAACCTCGACGACGTCTTTACGGGTCTCGATGTCCTCGGTAGCGTCTCGTGGGTCATCAACCGTCCGATCTTTGACATCGTCTCGACGGTTTGGAACACGGGCGAAGCGCTCGGTGATATCCCCGCCGCAGGGATGTTGAACCTTCCCATTGACGTCGAGAAGCCTACTGGACTCGAAACCGATCTTCGAGCATTGGATACGTATCGTCGACGAATCAAGAAGGTTTTGCACGAGCGTCGAGCCGCCCATTCGAATCGTTGTGATATCAACTACAAGCTCGAGATTGCTCGCGCCTTCTTGGGGGAAAAGTTCTACTTCCCTCACAACCTCGACTTCCGAGGAAGGGCGTATCCTATTCCTCCGAACTTGTCCCATATCGGCGATGACATGTGTCGAGGTCTGTTGATGTTCGGTGAGGCCAAACCTTTGGGGGATCGAGGGTTGAGGTGGCTCAAGATCCATCTTGCGAATACGTTCGGGTACGACAAGGCCTCGTTCGATGAACGTGAGGCGTTCGCGATGGAACATCTCGACGACATTTACGATTCCGCCGATACCCCTTTAAAAGGGAAACGGTGGTGGTTGAAGGCTGAGGATCCTTGGCAATGTTTGGCGACGTGTATGGAACTCGCGAAAGCTTTGAGATCACCCAACCCGACCGATTACGAGTGCGCTTTACCGATTCATCAGGATGGGACATGCAATGGTCTGCAACATTACGCGGCGTTGGGTGGGGATCTCAAAGGTGCCGAACAGGTCAATTTGGACGGTGGGGATCGACCGGCGGATGTGTATTCCGCCGTGGCCAATTCGGTCAATGAAGTGATCGAAAGGGATGCGGCGCAAGGGCTCGAACAAGCCCTCATCTTGCAAGGTAAAGTCAGTCGCAAGGTCGTCAAACAAACCGTCATGACGACCGTCTACGGCGTCACCTTTATTGGAGCCAAGAACCAAATCGAACGACAACTCAAGGATCGTGGCGACATTTCGGCCGAACATCTGTACGCTTGTTCCGTCTATTTGGGCAAGTTGGTCCTGGCGTCGATTTCGGACGTGTTCAAAGGTGCGACGGCGATTCAAGAATGGTTGAGTCGTTCGGCGAGGTTGATTTCGAAATCGATTCCCCCCGGTCGATTGTCCGCGGCTTTACAACCTGATCTCCCTTTGAGGAGGGGACGACCTTATAAAGCTGCTCAGGCTTTGACCGCGGCTGCAGCAGCGGATCCGAGTAAGGAAATCGAGGTACCGAGCCGTATCCCCAAGGAATTGATGACCAGTGTCGTTTGGACGACCCCGTTGGGTCTTCCCGTTGTCCAACCTTATCGAAAAGATCGTAAACGCCAAGTCACGACCGCCTTACAAACCGTTTTCATCTCCGATCCAGCGATCCCTGCCGAAGTCGATGCTCGAGCTCAAGCCACGGCTTTCCCCCCCAACTTCATCCATTCCCTCGATGCGACCCATATGATGATGACCGCTTTAGCGAGCAAGGATAAGATCGCGTTCGCATCCGTGCACGATTCGTATTGGACCCATGCTTGTTCGGTCGATGAGATGTCGGTCATGTTGAGGGAGGCGTTCATCGAGTTGCATTCGCAGGACATTTTGGGCAAGTTGAGGCAAGAGGTCAGTACTGGCTCCTTCGTTTGATGTGGAGCAGGGGGGGGGGGGGTTGATTGTGTCAACGGTTGGTTGCTGACCCCCCCTTTTTTATTTTGGTGCTGGCTCTAGTTCTTGGATCGTTACAAGGGTCATGTCATCCCCGTCAACCGAGTGCCTCGAGGTCTGCGTTATGCCGAACCCGATCATACGGGTTCGATCCAAATCAAGTCCGAAGCCGAAACGACGGTCGAACCGACGGATCTGATCACCGAACTTGAAGCCCAAGACGGTCCTTCGACCTTACCGCTTTTCACGCAACACGAATCGATCCCCCTCCCCATTACGACCAAAAAAAAACAAGCGCGCCAGGTCTCGTCGTTTTTACCGGATCAAGACGATCCGGATTGGGATCCACCACCAACACCTGAAGCGGTCCAAGCCGCGGAGATGTGGAAGGTCCCTACTTCGAGAGGCGCGAAATCGAAATTCGTTTACGTCTCGGATGTGTTACCTCCCGTACCGGAGAAGGGCGATTTCGATTTGGCCAAGATTAGGTCGAGTTTGTACTTTTTCTCGTAAAAAAAGGGGGGGGGAACATGAACGGGTTTAACCTCCACTACTACTACCACCACTCTACCGTTTTGCTATTATTGCGTGTTTTTTAACCAGATTATTGTGTACTATGTTTCAACTAGTTGCATTTACAAAAGGGATGAATGTTGAGCAAAAGCAGCCCTTTTTTGCCCCCTTTCACTTGGTTAAGAAATGGGCAGTTTTTGTAATAAGGCATGCGCTTGATTTGAGTGCATCACGTCATTCGCGGTGACTGGCTTGGCGCTTGCCTCTCGCTCGTGCTTCTTTGCTTCTCCACCTCCTCAAACACCGTTTTCGAATCTCTGCACTCGACCATCACACCTACACCCAACGTATTCGATCCATCATACTCTTCCCAAGCGTCGTGCAGCGTCTCTCGCTCGTGTATCGTCACCTCAACCCTGACCCCCTCCTTCCCCTTCGTTCCTCCCCCTCCCACTCCCATTTCTCGACTTCAACAACAACGACAACCATGTCCTTCCCGAAAGGTCCAACTTCCTACGTCAAGGAGTACAAGGTCGCCATCGCAGCCGTGTTGAAGGCGTCGTTGTTGGCTCAAAAAGTGCAACACGAGTTGATCGGTAGTGGTGGCGTCGAGAAGAAGGACAAGAGTCCTGTCACCGGTCAGTTAAGCGAAAACAAGACATCTTGGGATCCTTCATGGCTCTGATCTTGATCTCGTGTGTTGTGGGTTCTAGTGGCGGATTATACCTGTCAAGCGCTCGTTTCGTCGCTCTTGTTTTCCCACTTTCCTTCGGACCAAATCGTCGGTGAGGAAGATTCATCCGAACTCAACACGCCAGAGAACGCAAGGACCAAGACGCACATCATGCGATTGGCCAACGAAGCCATGTCTAAAGTGTTGGAGGGACAGAAGGAAAGTGAGCAGGTTTGGAAGGAGGTCAAAAGTGTCAAAAGGGGGGAGAAGGAATGGATGGAGATCATCGATCGAGGCAATTCGACGGGGGGTAAACATGGGCGTGAGTTGACGCACAGAGACTTTTGAGTGCCAAAAGTACCTTCCTTACAATTCAATACGTCCCCCTCCTTAGGCCACTGGGCACTCGACCCGATCGATGGCACCAAAGGTTTCCTCCGAGGAGGACAATACGCCGTCTGCCTTGGCCTCCTCCAAGACGGTCACGTCGTCGTCGGTGTGATGGGATGCCCCAATCTGCCCGTCGATCCCAAAAAACCCGAGGGCGAAAAAGGTGCTCTCTTCATCGCCGTCAAGGACGAAGGAGCTTATCAGGTCCGGTTCAACTTGTTCACGTTTCAGCCCGTAACAAACTGAGAAACCCTTGAAACCCGAAAAAGCTAAGTCGTTTTTCCCATTTACCATCTACTGCACACAGCGTTCCCTCTCCGACCCAACCTTGAAACGCATCAACATGTCATCCCTCCCTTCGCTCTCCTCGGCTTCGTTCTGCGAATCCGTCGAAGCCGGTCATTCGGACCATGGCACGAACGCACGTATCGCTTCCATCTTGGGCATCACCCGCCCCAGTGTGAGGATGGATTCCCAAGCCAAGTACTGCAGCATCGCTAGGGGGGACGGGGATATTTATTTGAGATTGCCCGTTTCCGAGACGTATGAGGAGAAGATTTGGGTGAGTGAATAAATGAGGAATGTCCTTTCTCTTCCTCATGAGGGCACTCACGAACCCATATTTTCCCTCCCCCCTTTTTTTTTTTTTTTTTTTTTTTTTTTTTCTCTCCGTCATCCACTAGGATCACTCGTCCGGTTCTCTCCTCGTCACTGAAGCAGGTGGAATCGTCTCTGATATGAACGGGAAACCATTGGATTTCTCCCTCGGTCGAACGCTCAAAGGCAATAAAGGTGTCGTCGCCGCTCACAAGGACGTGCATCAAAAAGTCATCGAGGCGGTTCAAAAGGCTCTCGAGGAGAGTAAGAATTAATTTTTTTTTTTCTGTCCACGTCGGGTGTCATATGACGTGAATCTTGGTCTTTATAGTCTTTATGACATATAAAAGATCAAAAGTACATAGAATTCGCCCCCCCCCCCCCCCCCCCCCCCCCCCCCCCCCCATCCAGGTTCAGTTGATTTCTTGGGCTTGTCTCTTTTTTCGATTTCAAAAAAAAAGAAAGCACCCGCCTCGTTTTCGTCGCATATGATGAAGTGATCAAAACAGAACCAAAAGTCTATATCAACATCCATCATGTAAAGCTACTGGCTCCGAACCCCTATATTAAAACTCGGATCCAAAAATGATATAATGTATTCGAAGCAGCGGAGAAAAACTCATAACCCTTGATCCCAAAAGGTTCTCGTAGGCCCTAGATCTAGAAAAATTTGCCAACAACAATTGAAAGTGAACCCTTTCAATAACCTCGTGATGTATGGGAAAAAAAGAAAAAGAAAAAAAAACCCTCATCAATGTAGCCAAACCGCGGCCATTGCGCACAAGTCGGAATCGCCGTCCGCATTACTACTGACGATCACCTCGAACGACAAGCGGACTTGGTACCGGCGACTGTGAATTACATTTGAAAAGGAGGAGAGCAGAACATCAGTAATAATGAAGAAAAGAGCCCATTGACAAGATTTGCGCTATAAGTGGTGGTGAACGAGAGATAGGGGTAGCGCTTTGAGGTGATCGACAAAGATGCGGAGATAATTAAATTTGACGCCTCGGGAGCTCGAGGACAAATTCGTCTCTTTCGATCCGGAAAATCCTTTGCCATAACTTACTACGACAGCTATCCCTCACGACCGAAACTTGTACGCAATCGTCTTCAGAAACGTTGAATTTGGCGGCCGTGTCTTTGCATGATCCTTGGATCCAAGTTTCACTCGTAAGCGTCTTGGAAGCGAGCGTGACGATTTTGGCTGGCGAGGGTCTTCGATCCAAAGAAACGCCGGCTTGGGCCTGGCCGATGGGCGTCGAAGTGGTTTCGATCTTGTCGGATGTGGGTTGTTCGATGCGTTGTAATCGAGGTCTAGGGGGAGCGAGAGGGACGACGCAGATTTTTTGACCGTGTTCGTTCAGCTCTGCGCAAAATAAAGGTAGGGACAGGGCGTCGTGGGGAGGGTAAGTTTAAAGAAAACCCCGCGTTAGCGAGTGGCGAAGGTTCCAGGTTCTCGTCGGATAAGGATAAGGATAAGCTCAGAGAAGGTCCATCGATCATTCTTCCACGCGCGCGCGCGCATGGGAACTCCGCGCCGCGAGAACGTCAATCGCAAATTCACGAGGGCGCGCAGGCTCTCTGGAACAAGCGGCAGAGTGCGAAGGCGCATCTGAATAGCGAAGCGGGGGATTTTGGGGTCGGGTCTCCCAGGGACCATAAAAAACATCCAGGAAAGACGAAGATCAAGAAGAGAAAGAGAGTTCTTCCAACTCACCGAGGGAAGCGTAGGCTTGGTCGCGCTCGATCGCGCGCGACAGACAGGGAGGTGAAGCGAAGCGTTTGCCCGAGCGCTCTTGAGCTCGAGTCACCTCGGCGGCCCAGAAGATTTGCAGAGGCTCCTTGTAGCGCAGAACATGTCCTGTTGATGATCAAAAACTCAAAGTAGTGTCAGTGGATTGAAACTTTGGGGGTGATGAGAGTGATGTGTACGAGTCAGGAGCTGGTGACGAGATCGAGTGCGCAGCCCGTGCTAGCATGAGCCGAAAAACCTGTCACGGCTTCAGGAAACAGGAGGCCCTGCGCCGCCCCGCGATCCCGATGCGCTTGTGTGCACAATCGAACAAAAGACCAGGGGGGTACCGTAGGGATCCGGGTTGAATCGTCTTAAGAACATCGATGAGTCGCGCTGAACAACCCTGAGAGACTGTGCAGGAACCGAATCGACGCAGGCCCTGAGCAGTAAAGCGTTTTCACGCCAGGCACACGCCTCGTCACGCCTCGTGTCTATCGATCGCATCCGGAGCCCACTCGCCGACAGCGAAAATCGTCGACTGGTTCCGGATGGTCATCGGCGGACGATACAACAAAACGTACACCGAGTCTTTCCCCCAAAGAGGAAAACCTCGGGCGACAAAAAGAAGGTAGGGGGATACCTGAGAAGGTAGAATGGAGGACAGACCGGCGTAAAGACGGTAACTAGAGTGCCGAGGACGAGAACGGATAGAGGGGGACAGGAAGGCTGGGGGTTGCTCCGAGATGCCAGGGAAGAAGAAGCGCAGCGCAACTCACGGTCATAGCGGGACCTGTGCAAGACGAAGAATAGAAGATAAACAGCAACAAGGCAGTCAGTCACTTAAAGCCGATCTTTGGACCAAAGAAAGGCCTGCAGCACAGAACCACAGCCCCGCGCACCAAGCTGCAAGAGAGAAACAACGCGTGAACGAACATATGTGGAGCAAGTCAGCGCCTCGGTTCCGACTCAGTCGAGCTCCGAATTCCGAGGATGGGCAAGAACGTACTGACTGCTTCCATCATGATCAGAGAGGCAGAATCTAGTGAGAGCTGGTTCTTTCGTTTTCTCTGAGCTGGCTTTACCGGTGCGGCAAGGATCGATGTAGCGAGGTAGGTGAGAATGACGGCGAGCGTGGCCGTGCGAAGAGTCCAACTGGCGACCGAGGTGCGAGCATCGCTGATGGAAGGGGTGCATCGAGGCATGTCGGAAAACTTGCACAGAGGACGGTCAAGAATGTAGAGAGACGAAGCTGGGGAGCCAAGAAGAGCCGACAGGTGTGCAAGGACTGGTGTGTGACGTGATGGTTCCGAGAGAGAAGAGGAGGCCGGGGCCAGTGATCTCGCGCAAGGTCGACGTCGCTTGTCGGACTTGGAAAGTTCTTGACCTCAGCGCGTGAGCGGCCGCGCGCAGTTGACGACTTATCGAGAACTACCTACCTACCTACGGGGCGGCTCTGTGCTTGACGCTTCATCAACTCCCTGACTCTGAGCAGTTGAATGCAAATTGCACTGATGCATCTTATCGGTCGGCGACCGGTCTCAGATGAGCGGCACGGGTGAAGAGTGATATGCATACTGTCACGAGTTGTTCACAAGGACCTCGCACTGGACTAGTACCTAAAGATATCTCACGGCGGGTGATACTACCCTCGAGGATCTGGGACGAAGGGTATACCGGATGGTACATGGCCCAATTCCGAGCGGCAATTCATAGTAGGATCCGCACCCTGTGCCACAATTGATCAATTTTCTCAGCGTGGCTGTCGAAGAAATGAGTTCTCAGCTTTACACCCAAGACATGTCGCAGAGAATTGCCTGGACCCTTTGCCACAGCAAATGATTGAGGACAGGTAGGTGTGAAAAAGACGGACGTCCGCGCTCTGGAGCAAAGCGCTGCAATCTCTGGCCATTACGTTGTACCCGCTAGGTATCACTGACACGTTCGAGCTCCAGCTCCAGCTCGCGCAAAGGGAGCGTCCATTGCCCAGCGAGCTCGCCGAGCCGACTTGAGCTCTTGAATGGTGCCTCTGAGCTCGAGAGCCGACCGTTTCTTGTTCACAGCTCTCACCTCCTTTTTCTTTTCTTTTTTGTTTTGCTCGGAGCTTTGCCGGGGCGAGTGGCGAACCGGTTACTTGGTACGACGAGAGCTAGTATCGTCCCAGCTACGTCGCCGGCAGCCACGGTGCCGAATCGTCCATCGCAAATACTGCCTACTTCTCGTGCTCCACAAGATCGTGACGGGGTCATCTGGGAAATTTCACAACAACGCAGCGTTATCGGACTCGCGGGGTCGTGCTCGAGATGACCACTGCTCTAGTGGTCTCACAACTGGAGCCTTCGTAATTGGGCGGCCGGCTGCACGCTTTCATTCCCCACCTGCAACTCTCAGACAACGTAACGGACGACACGATCTCTGCCAAACTTGCGAATTTCACTGCAACTGCATGCCACTGCTATTTGGCCCTGACCCACAATGACCCACTGTAGCCCCCAAATGAAAGGGTATATGTTTGGTAATCCCCCCCAAGGTGGACCACCACAAGATGACCCCCAAATATACTGTTCGGTATTACCTAGGCCCCGAAGCCCGCATGGGCTCTCGAACCCCCAAGACCGAGCTCATGAACGCTCGTGTTGGCTTTCCCCAAAAGTTGATACCTCGTCGTCAATGCTGGACAGATGCACTCCTGCAGCTGCGAAAAGGTCTCGGACCTGTTCATCGGGAGTACCCGGTCAGCTTCCTCTCACTCCTCTGCGATCACAACTGACTCAGAGCACAAAAAACGTACCTCGCTGTGCGATCGTGTCGTATTCATCCGACTGGCATACGTGCACTCCATCTCTTCCGTCTCATCTACAGTGTCCAATCCACCGATTATGAACATCAGTCCCGCAACACCCATCTCGACCGGCGCGAAGCCTGAAGCAACCAACATACCGTTCCAGACCATAACAAATTCTCCACCAAGTTGCTTCTGCGACCCAGGATACCGTCGCATGGCCAAACCATTCTGTGTACTGTCGATGATATTTCCCAGATTGCTCTTGGTCACGTACGACCCCTTCTCCTCGTCCTTGCCCAGCGATAGCGTCTTAAGCGTCATGCCCAACGTCTTGTACAACTTGCGCCCCTTGTCGACGACGAGAGGGAACGGACACCCTAGTCTTTGTTGGTAGATCGCAATGAGTGAGGGCGAGCCGGACGATATAAGGAGGATGTATAGCGGCGGTGGCGTGTATATTGATTCGGTCGAGAATTGCGAGGTTGACGTTTGTGCAAGATTCTCGGTCGCAGATTTAAGGGCAACGACGTCTCAATACCCATGCCCAGTCTTGGAATTAGCAACAGTAGCTAATGAACAGGTGCTTGGTGCACTTACATTGAGCGCACAGACCACACCCTCGATCGAATGAATGAATAGAGTAGGTTCAGCTCCTGAGCCATGTGTGCTTCGACTTCACCGATACTCACAAAGATGCCGAAGGAACACGACGAACCTTCCCTCGAGCCTTGATCAATGAGTCGAAAGGAACGCTCCGACCATTCTCGTCCGCTAATAAGCAGGTTCCAGCAGCTGTGCAGAGTAGGAGTAAGCCAGCTTTTTCAGCTCGCCTCCTCTCTCTTTTCGAAAGCGCTCCGTGCAGACTGACCTCGCAACTCGTCTTTGGTCGGTAGCTTGAACCTGTCGAATTCTTGGTTTTCACCAGCCTCTGCATTCCCCTTCCCCTTCCCGTCACCCCTGCCTTTCTGTCCCTTAGGAAAGCCACTGCCCTCAATCGAACAAGCCGCCGCCGGCATCTCCTTGGACTGCGAACAAGTTCTGGCAGCCCCTGTCTCCCCTGTGGCCAAGCCTGTCCCTCCCACGTTGGATTCTGTTATCGGTTCCTTGCCTTCCTTCGTTTCCTCGTTCCCCACAGTCGGTGTAAGAAGATCCTCACCGCACTCCTCCGCTCGATCAGCCTTCAACTTCTCAACGGCGTTAAGCGACCTCGTCGACTTCAAGACGGGCAATGTATCCCCACTCGACAAGAGCGGACTCAAGCGTGCGCGCAACATCGGTGCCGTTGTTTTGGGTCTTTCGGGAAAGGCAATGATGGAAGCTGCGCAGGTCAAGGTCGAGGTTGAGGCGGTGAAGGTGTTCTCACTGAACGCCGGTGAAGGGCGCGTGGACGACTCGTTGTCGGTCGAGCTCGACAGCACGATCGAAGGGTTCGGAGAGGCTTCCATCGTGCAGGAGGCGATGGTGCACCGGGATCGGAGCTCGTACTAGATGCAGCCTGACCTAGACGTGCGAATGCTGACTTTGTGGTATAAGCTGATGTCGGGTGATGCTGTGCTTCGGACTCGACGCCTCGACGGCTCGCGCTGCTGCTGAGTGAGCGCCGCCGTAACCTTGTTGCAGATCCCTCGCGCGCGGCGCAGAAATTCCCACGATCAAACCTCAAGGAGCCTCAAGGCCTCGAGGCCTCAACCGCTCGTTCGACGAGCAGCCTCAGCAGCGCTTCCGCGAAGCCTTTCAGACCCTCGAGGGAGGCGAGGGAGGGATCCCGGATTACCTTGGCGTGGTATGTAAGACCGACAGGCAAGGTGTCGAGGTTCTAGGCAAAGGGGAAAGAGGGGAAGATGTGCAAAGATCAGGTCCGGACTCCAGGGTGTGCGTGTGTGTGTGCGTGTGTGTGTGCGTGTGTGTGTGCGTGTGCGTGTGCCTGTGTGTGTGCGTGTGCGTGTACGTGTGCCATGCGAAGGGAACCGGTGATCAGAGTAGGAGGACGCGATGCGGTTCGATGCCGAGCGGCGAGCGGCGAGTCGCTGCGAGTTGGGTCGGAGATCGGACAAGTATCGAAACTCCGCGGAGACGTCAGCCAACTTTTCCTTTGCCCGGTACCCAGCTTCGACGCTCGTATATTTTTAGGGGATCTCGCATGACAGCGAGAACGCATCATATTGGAATATACACCGAGACGGACTGACACCAACTCTGGCCACGCCAGGCTCCGACAGCGTCGGGCTTGCCCGACAGCCGCTTCCTGCTCGTCGGACTCCGAATGCGAATTTCCGAACTCCGCGACCCGAATCGCAAACAGCACGGCAAAGCATGTGAGGTGTGACCCCATCGCCTAGAAGAACATCAACATATTTTGCTCGATTCTGCAACACGCTGTCTATGCGGCTACCAAACACCGAGCGGCAAAAGCGCTATAAACCGACCCCACCAATCTATTTCCACGGGGAATTAGGTGCATCTCCACGGATCTACCCACTAGGATCGCCGCTATCGGGGGCTTTTAAGCTGATTTGGCAGTGGCGGCACGTTGAACGCCGATCCTTTGTTCGGACCCCAGCAAGTCGACGCCAAGCTCATCCTCGAGATAATCGCACACTGAAGCGTAGCTGGTCAGACCGTTGAAGAAGACGCGGTCCATGCGGCGCATGAAGTGGGATTCGATCATGTACGCGACGTGGCGGTGGAATAAGGGGAAGATGAGGCCGACTTGGGTCGAGATGCGGATGAATTCCTTGAAAAGTCGAAATGAAGATTCTGGTCAGATGCGCCATGGATGATGGCGGGTACTGGAGTGGGCTTACAGAAATTGTAGGTAAGGGCGTCCTGTCATAGCCCGAGAAGAGGGCCTGCAGAAAATGAGCAGTCAGCACCGTGGCCCTTTTGATTGACCCCTCTCGCAAATGTCAGCTCACCGGATTTGCCAACAACCCTCGTGCGCTCATGACAGCATTGACACCACATCTTCTCCGTGTCTCTTCTGCCCCTTCAAGATCAAAGACATCCCCGTTGCCCACACAGGGAATCTGTCCCTTGCTGAATTGAACGGCGAATTTGATCGAGTCGAGGTTGACGGGATGCCCGGCCGAGGATTGATGTCGTGTCCGGCCATGAATGGTCAAGACATCCGCTCCAGCAGCTATTGCTGTTGTTACTAGCTCGTTGGTCAACCTGTCGACAAAGAGAAACTGTCTGATCAGTGGTGTTCTTTGGACAAGCTCCGTTGAGTTGAAGAGAGTGATGAAGACTCACCTGAGATCGGGATCAACGCGAATCTTGACCGTTACGGGAAAGTCCCACCCCAACCTCTGCTTGGTCGTTCGCACCAAGTCTCGTACAGTATCAGGTTTTCGCAGAAGCGCACACCCTATCCCTTCCTGGTACGCCCATTTCTGAGGACATCCTGTGCGATGTAAAGTTTGAGCCCAAGCTCGATCCAGCAGTCAGCTCTCCATGTGACTCGGATATGGACACTCTACCTCAACACACCACAGTTCAGATCGATCCCATCGACCCAAGGCTTGATCAATTCGGCGGCATCCGCCAATTGAGCCGCATCGTTCGCCGCGAACTGAGCGACCAAGTTACCCCTGACCCGCCTTTGACCTCGTCTGGTCTTTCGTGAAACAGCGTCTGCACTGCGTCGTTCAGGGCTCGGGTCCCATTCTTGTACTGGGACGTGATTCGTCTTGGGAGTCATCCAGAAGGTGCCTCGTTCGAGTGTGTTGGTTGAAAAATCCGAATCGCGCGCGATGGCTGAGCGAGAGAACTCTTGGGCGCTACAGTTCATCATCGCCAGGGATCGTGTCAGCTCAGAGTTCAGTGTGATATAGGATGGCCAACTGACAGTAGCATGGGTGTATAGGTGATATGTGTCTCGTGTTGCGCCACCAACCGTCGGAATGGCAACTTGCTATATCGCACCTGCATTGAAAGAGCGCTACCGTACTCAGACTACCGTCCTCACAGACCCATTCGAACATTCAAAAAACCCACCATTGGAGCTTTGTACGCAACAACAACAGCAAGTAGATCGTCGAAAGCCAGGTGAGCTCCTGCCGCCAGACTGCTGCGAAGTGCGGATGGCGCTCGTGCACTCACCACAGACGTTGACTTTGTCGAACTGCTGCAGCATCTCTTGCGGTTTCAACACTTCGACGTGCTCATCCATCTCGTCGTGTGGCGTATCCTGTCTATCCATTTGGGGTGGTGTGTGGATCGGAGCCAACATCGTGCCCGACGCGCGGAGGCAATTCCGACGGTGACCCCTAGACTTCGAGAGAAGCTCACGTGACTTGGCTCAGCCATTCCTCCTCGTGTGCTTCAGTGCTTCCCCATGGCAGCCATCACTTGTCCATCCTCTCCGTCAGTGATATCAACCTTGGGTATCTGCTTCGATTAAACATCCTCACAAATATACAAACGCACATGAAACAACTTCTCAAACCCGTATTCCCATCCATCCCTTCTCAAATCAACTCATCGAGCTGCCCGACGTCCCTCTGCCCGTCGTCGCCCCTCTCCCTCCCACAACTCCAACCCGACTCCTCAAGCCTCGGACCCCTCTGACCCCCGTGACCGTCCCAGTGACTCCAGGTCGACCCCTCCCAATTCCCGAAACGGAGGCGCCCGCGCTCGACGTGTTGGATATTGTCGATTGGTTGACACTGCTGCTGGTACAGCGTCCCGAGAGGTTCGAGGATACGGAGCGCACGCCTCGGAGCCCTCTTGTGGAAGTACCTCTTGGTGCACCTGGATGAACAAGTCCATGGAGCGGAGGATCAGCATCCAATCGCCATCTACCCATCAACGAGAGCCAAAGAACTTACCTCTCGTAACCCCCCTCCCGACACCACCCTGCCCTTGCGTATTCGAAGCCACCTGCTGCTCCCTCAGCAATCTCGCCTCCTCCTTCTCCCTTAGCAGTCGCTGCACGCGTTCCTCCTCCTCCTGCTGAATCCTCAACGCCTCCGCCTCCCGAGCTTCCAAGAAGGCCGCATCGGCCGAAGCTCCGTGGAATTGAGGATCCAAGAGAAGGTTCTGCGTATGCTCGGCTTGGGAGGATAGGCAAGAGTACAAGTCCAGTAGTTCGTGGGTCGTAGTCGTGTTGTTGCTAAAGGTCTATGGTTCGAAGAAAACCGCGAGGAGAAGACTCGGGAGGGTCAGATTGAAAATTCTCGAGGGACAGACTTTTCCATGCGGCGCCACCCGGTCCCGCACGTACCTTCAATTTGGTCTCGACGTTCTTGACACTCTTGACCATCTCCCCCAACATGCCATTCATCTCCAATAGACCATCCCTCTCTTGCCTCAGTTGATGGACCCTCTTGATCTCAGCCTCGTTCAAACCCATGGCCTGCAAGGTCTGATCCGAAAGATCCAGATCCGAAGCCTGCTGATCCTCGTCCCCATCCGCGTCGATAGGTGTTCCATCTTCGTTGGTCTGCCCACTCCGTTGGCGTTGGCGTTGGCGTTCGAAAGCGGCTTCGTACGACGTCTTGCTCTGGCGTGTAGTGGTCGTCGTCGAGCTAGAGAGTCCAGGTAAACCCGACTCGCCCGTCCCTCCTGGTGTCGTAGCCTTCATAGGATCACTCTCAAAAATGCCCATAGATCCACCAAAAACAACGCCTCCACCCCCTTGGGAAGTTCCCGTAGTCGTTCCTTGCGTCCCGGACGACGACGAGGTCAAGGTCGATTTCGAAGCCGAGGGGTCAAAGAGGAACGTGTCGTCGTCGTCATCATCATCAACCTGACCCTCATCGAGGCGACGACCGGATGAGGACTGGGTTGGGAAGGAGACGGACGAGTCGGCGAGGAGGTTGTCGTGCGTCGAGAATTCCAGGTCAGAGAGGTTTGTGGTGGGCGGTGAGTCGGGACGGGAGGGCGGCATGATGATAACAGCCGAGAGCTTGACGTCAATGCCTCAGATATGAGCTTGAGGTCCTCGTCGCTCTGATCTGGTGATGTGAAGCTGTTGAGCAGCTCCAGCCGGCCGAGAAGGTTGTATAGCCTGAAGCCTGACGCGTTGACGCGTGCTTGCTTGACGAATGAAGGAGCGACGCGTCGCAAGAGAGGTCCCGGTTTGGCGCGTGATCAGAGTGGATAGCCAAAGACTAGTAGTTACTCAATCCGGTTGGACGACACGAGCGACAGATGCTGGCGTTGAATTGATGTATGATGCTGCGTGTATGCAAGCGAACGAAAGGGTCGGCTTCAGCCAGCGATCGCGACCGCGGGTCGATCTGAGACGCGTCGCATGTCCCCACTACCAAACGGGTCCGTGCGCGCGACGTAGCCCAAAAAGTGATCGGGCCGTTCAAAATCTCCATAAGCAAGGTTGCCGGGCAGGGAAACAACATTGGTTTCAGAGACGGGAAGAGGTCCAAAATCTTAGGGTTCTTTTCGTCCAACAGCAGGGGATATCGTAGCGCTTTCACTTGTCGCCCACCCACGCGCAATTTCGCTTAGACCAGTGCCACGAGCCAACCACTTGAAAGGCCTTGCCCATCGTACGACGGCTTTATGGGCCTTGCTAAACACCACGAGTGGGAGCGATCTTAGTCACCAAAAGTTCGAAGACGATACTCGAGGTCCCAAAGGGTGGTGAAAACGGACCGTGTCGCTCTCGAGTGAAAGAACCTTGCCCCTGTCAAGCGTGAGCCGGACCCTGCTCGGTTGAAGCAGGCGTGCCATTTTCCGCGTTATTTCTCGCAACTTTCCCTTATCGAATCTTTGTTCCCTGAACTTCCATCCAGGAGTTCCGAGGAAGTGGGGGAACTAGGCTTTTGAAGATCGCCGACATCTGCCGACATTTGCCGGCATCGATCTCGTCGCCGATGCATCCGAGGCCGAATAACCTCCCAGTCGCCATACGGAAAATCATGTTGTTGGCTTCCCGAACTTTGACATCTTCCGAATCGTCCGTTGATAGCGTGGAAATCCCACCAAACAATCAAATCGCTGATAAAGCGATCCGCCCCCACTTTAGGGCAATCATCAACTGTGTTTCGGCGATTGCTGCGGGGTACCTTCGATTCACATCCGGCGCATGGGAAGATACTTATATTCATTTCACCGAATCGCAGCGCAACCAAGGTCGGCCTCAAGCATGCACGGGGAAGGTCACGTGAAAAGCTAGAAATCGCGCTAGGCTCAAACGACACACGTGCTGCGCAAATGGACGCGGAACATTCCGCTTCAATCAGCCCGGCGGGTACCTCGAAAACTGCACCTTCTGATGAGAGCATGGTTTGAGAGCGGGTTCAACTCGTTTTTCCCCACTCTCACAGGAGTGGCAGCTCCTCATATGAACGACAGGGGCTGTAGATGGAGATTGGGAGAAAAGATCAAAGCGCGTCCGATTAACGTCGAAGGCTGAAAATAAAGCTCTGTTCCGGTGACACGGTGGCCCGTTACTGTCGGCAACTTTTCCCTTCCCTTCACAAAGAGTTCAACCCACGTATTCCTCGCAGTTTTCTCTTTCGCACCGGTCGGGGTTTCTCCAGCCGAAAAAAGTGACCCGAACACCTTTTTTACGGCTTGACGTCGATGTCGGCGCGGCCCAGCGTGGCGCGCAGAAAGAAAAACGTCATCGACGACCCTCTTACCCCGCACCGCCGGCAGCGTTCGGTCTTTCCGCCGAGCAAGACTTCGCAAGACCTAATGATGACTTTTATTCGGATTAGCAAGGTCGTTGTTGCTTATAAAGGCTGCTAACCTGTCCTCTTTCAGGATGGATCCGCCCAGGGATCCACCCGTCTCGGCCCCCGCCCACCCCCCCCACCCAGCCTAGCGCCCCAGTTTCGAGTATGACCTCATCGCCTTCTACACCATACGGTATCTTTATCGCACTCGTTTCTACCCGAAGCGTGAACCTGCTTCTTCTCCATTCTTCGTCTCGTGTTTGGTCTACTTCTCCTCTCTTCCAAACCTCAACACCATCATGGCAGGGTTCAGCAAGTCCTCCGAGAACGAAAAAGTCGCGCCGGCATCGGCGGAACGCCAGTCGATCGACTCGGGCGCCTCGCACTTTAGTGAAGGCTCGCAGACGCTCGCCGGGGGTGCGCACCAACACAAGTACGAGAAGGGAGCTGTACCAACCTATGGCGGGCTCATGGGTGACAAGCTCATTTGGGCCATCACCGCTTCAGCATCATGCGGGTTAGTCCTCGTACCTTCACCGTTCGCCATTGTGTCGTCCTCGGAACTTGAATCGCCCTAGTTGCTTCGTGCGCTTCGGGCGAGTTTTGAGCTGGCGTCAACCGTCGAGTTGGCTGGCCCGTTGCCGGAACTCGGGAGGCGAAGGAATACGAGCTAAAACTTTGACTTTGCCTGCACACAGTTTCGGATTGTTTGGTTACGATCAAGGTGTCATGGTTAGTTCTGCCATAACCTTCCCTCGTGGGCTCATCGCGCACATGACTCCGCCGCTGACCTTTCCTCCACGCACACAAATGCAGAGTGGTATCATCAGCGCTCCTCAATTCTTCCGCGTGCTCCCGACGCTCAGCCCCGAGGTCAGCGGAGACTACCAGTCCAGTGTATTGCAAGCTTTCATCGTCGCCATCTACGAAGTGAGTCGATCTCACGCCGCCGCCATCGGTTTTTCAAGTTGTGGCTGACGGAGGCTCCTATTCTTCGTCGTTTCGGTTTGCTTCAGATCGGCTGCCTCGCAGGCGCCATCTTTGCTCTCGGTTTCGGTGACCGCCTCGGTCGTCGCAAGATGATGGTCACAGGAGTGGCCATCATGTGTATCGGTGTCATCATTCAAATCACGACCATGAAGGACCATTCGGCCTTCGCCCAATTCACCATCGGTCGCATTGTAACCGGTCTCGGCAACGGCATGAACACGGCCACGATCCCGACATGGCACGCCGAGACGGCCAAAGCCCACAACCGCGGTTTGCTCATCTGCATAGAAGCATCCATGATCTCGACCGGTACGGCCATCTCGTATTGGATCGACCTCGGCTTTAGTTACATCGACAACAGCATCTCGTGGCGAGTCCCCATCGGCTTGCAAATGATCTTCGCCGCCGGTCTCGTCGCCTCCGTTGCGTTCCTCCCCGAATCTCCCCGTTGGTTGCTGGCGAACGGTCAAAAGGAAGAAGGTCAACGAGTCATCGGTGCTCTCGAACCGGCTCCTATCGAATCCGAACTCGTCATCACGCAGACCAAAGTCATCATTGACTCACTGGAAGGATCTGTCCAGCCCAAGAAGAGTGATGTGCTCACCAACGGCCCGACCCAACATCTTCGACGAGCTTTGCTCGGTGCTTCGTCTCAGGTCATGCAACAGATTGGTGGATGCAACGCTGTCATCGTGAGTTGTCCACTCCATGCCGGAAGCTACGTGGCCCTACATACTGACTTTTCGCTCCGCGCGACAACAGTACTTTGCTCCCGTCATCTTCCAACAAAACTTGAACCTGTCGCGCGAGTTGTCACTCATCCTCGGTGGTGTCAACGTCACAATCTACGCCATCTCATCCGGTATCGCCTTCTATACGATCGAGCGCGTCGGTCGTCGCATCCTCTTCCTCGTCGGTTCGGCCGGTCAAGCCCTTTCCATGTTCATCATCATGGCCTTCCTTATCCCCGGCAGTGACAACCTCATCAAGGGCAGTGTGAGTAAATATTCATCAAGAAGGGCTCTTGATATTCCAGGGAGAAGTGATTGAAGCCTTTCCAAATTTTTCCAAATCCCACTTCTCAGGTCTTTGGTATCTTCCTCTACCTCGCCTTCTTCGGCTTCACCTGGCTCCAGCTCCCCTGGATCTACCCTGCCGAGGTCAACCCCTTGGCGACGAGGACGAACGCGAACGCCTTGTCGACGATCTGCAACTGGCTTTTCAACTTTGCCGTCGTCATGTGGACCCCGCCGATGCTCACCGCGATCGTAAGTGCCTCGCTGAATGAGACTCCTTCTGGCAGGAATATGCATCGGAAAGCTGACGATTAAGCGTTCGTTGATCTTCATCAGAACTGGGGTACTTTCCTCTTCTTCGGTGTCCTCAACGTGCTCTTCATCCCGTTCATCTGGGTATTCTAGTCAGTCCTTCCGATCTTGACAAGCCCCATGATCGGAGTGCTCATGTTCAAGAAACTAACCCTGAGAAACCTCATTTCTTGCTCTGATAGCCCCGAGACGGCGGGTCGCACTCTCGAAGAGATTGACTGCATCTTCGCCCGAGCCTACGTCGAGAAGCGACCCTACGTCAAGGTCGCGGCCGAGATGCCCAAACTGACCGAACAAGAGATCGAGCAAGAATGGAAGCGTCTCGGTTTGACGGGCGAGGTCGAGGGACCCCGCGGGTTGAAGGATGCAAGGGATTTACCGTCCATTGCTTGAATATTGAGGCTTGCTCTACTGACGTTAGAGCCTGTTGTTTCAATTTTTATTTTATTTTTATTTTATTTTTTTATTTTATTTTATAAATAATCCCAAGTAAAAAAAAATTGTACATAGCACGCAGTTATTTATACGCAGTCCCCATTAAACGTGAAATCTTCTGAAGACTCCCCGAGCAACATATTTTCCATTTCCGACTTCTTTCTGACTATCAAGTTACACTACTTCTCTTCATCCACGTCTAAAGCATCGGAATGGCTTGTAGCAGAGCGGTTTATTCCCTTGTATCGGCGCAGAAAGAATCGTCTCTCTTCGGCGCAGATCGACAATATCAAGCCACTGCTCTCAGATTCAGGCCGTGTTCAACGCGATCCACCCCACCCCACCCCTCTGCTCCCGACTTCCCCAACCAACTTCGCCCACTTACCAAGCCCCTCGATCATGTCTCCACCCATGTCCCCATCCCTCGAAATTACCTACACCATAAATGTCCCCGAAACCTTAAACAACCCAACACCACCACTCCCTCTTACGAAGGCCCCCTCAACAGCAACCCTCCGTTTCCCACTCAACTCGACTTTGACTCGAAACGAATGGTTGAGTTCACTCGAGAAGGGTTTAGGAGAAGCGAGGGATGATTTGAATACGTGTTTGAGTGAATGGAAGGAGGTGATGAAACCTTTTGAAAAGGTCGAGGGGGGGAAGAAGAAGAAACAGAACGGAGAGGATGAAGAAGGGGATGAAGAGGGGGAAGAGGAATGAACCGTGTTGTTGTTGTTGTTGTTTTTTGGGGAAGGGGTGGGAAGGCGTGAGAGTACTTCTGGTGAGTCTGAGGGCTTAATCGAGTGCTTGAAGCTTTCTCAGCTGACGGGGGAAGATGGGGTCATCGCTACAATCACAAGAGCGCCGGTCAACGATCCCCGACGACGAAGCACGTCACCTGACTTGCGGGGCTTGGTCGCGAATCGACATGCTTGGACCACTGTCGTGCATATGGACCCCCTGGTGTATGCGCTAGATCGTACATCAAACTCAAAAATGCTACATGGATGGTTTGACGCTGCGCGAACCCCGATCATCTTCAAAGCTCCACGAAACTGCACCGACTCGTGCTTCACTCCAGGTTTTCGGCCTTTGCAGCATCGACCGCAACGTCTCATGCAATACACGCCAATGTCGGATCCGACAGTTTGTTGAACAAGAGGGATAGGTCTCAAACTCTCAACACAAGGCGTCGCTCGGTCGTCCTTACACCATCGTTTGGAATGAATGACGTTCTGCTCGACCACCTTGGCATAGGTTTGACTCGTAGTCGGTTCCTGAGATATCGGCCAGGTAAAAAAGAGGGTAACATGAGTACACGGTGTTATTTAAAAATCCTGTTTACCCTCCCTGCGAGTGAGGACGAAAATCAGACAGGGGACTTCCTCGAAAGCCAAGCGCGCCATCGAAATTTTGACTCCCCTTGGACTTAAAAAAGACACTCTCGGAGCTAAGAGGTCGTTCAACTTGACTTGTTATCAGGTACGGTTCGCCGCACATTTTCAAACCTTAGGACTTGGAATCCTAGAGCAGGAGCAACCATCTACAGTCACCGGCCCTGTCGTCCTCTTCGGTGATAATCAAGGCTCGCTCGCTCTCGCTCAGCCCCCCCTCCCCCCCGACGAACCATCAGGGGTCTCATCACGTGCGAATCTCGGAACACTACGTCCTCGAGAGGGTCGCCGAGAACGAGATCGACGTCCGCTACATCGAGAGGGTTGGGGTGTTTGAGACTATAATGCTATTTCATCCCACTTACGATTCCCGATTATGAATTAGTCACTAGTTGTTGATATTGACGGCTTCTTCATGCCTCGAGCCAAAGTAGCTCGCTCTTGCGCTTCCCATAATTTTCCTTCCTTTTTTTTTTTCTCCACCTGTCCAATTTTCTATCATCGTCGGTTCTCGTACTTACGTAACTCATGCTTGGGACCTCAAGAGTTCTAAAAATAAGATGACGGGTCAAAAGTTCAAGGTCGTGCCAACACGCGAGGGGTTCAAACCCCCCAAGGTACTAAGAAGAAACGATTCCTCGGGGCAGAGAATGAGATGATTGTAAGGGTTGGAGGACAAGAGAAAGGCTAAAATAGAAGAAGGAGAGCAAGAACCAGTGAGAAAATAAGAGGCAGAGGCAGAGAGACGATAGCGAGGGGTCAACTTGAAGAAACCAACGAAAAAGTGCACTCTCTTTGGAGAAGACCTCACAAAGTCGAGGCCCCGAGCAGTTCCGAATCACGTGATAAGCACCCGAGATGCAAAGTAGCCAGCCATTCAGGCGTAATGCTTGAGATCACCGAATTAGCTGCTACAGATGTTTTCCGCGAATCGAGAGGGTCGTTCGAAGTTGTGATGAGCATTTGGAACGAAAGAGCAAAGCGAAAACGAGCAACAAAACGACACAGAGGGGGGAGTATACAACCTGAAAACGGCAACGCGGAAGAAAGAAGATGTCAAAAAGAAAAAAAAAACTCCTATCACAAACATATACATGCACATACACCCCATTACCACATCGAGGGCCGAGGCCATCACTCATACCGATCGACATGAACGTAGTTCCCCCCCCCCCCCCCCCCCTTCCTCATACTTCGTCGTCTAGCAAGCACAAGGTCCTTGCGAGGTGTTCCCGGCTTGGTTGTTGAGATCGACGCCATGTCGTGCACCGCCTGCTGCTGATGCTCCCCCCGTCCGAGCTTTGGCACTCGGGAGATCCAGAGGCAACTTGTCCGCTGTCATGACCGAAAAACAGAGATCAAGTTCGTCAACCCACCAACCAGTCCATTCCACTCCCCTTTACGCACCGACGTACCAATCTTCTGAAACATCTCCACGACCCCTTGGGCCGTCTTGGCACTCGTCTCGAAGAACAACAGGTTCTCCTCCTGAGCGAACTTGGCCGCGTCCTCATAGGTGACCTGTCGTTGCGTTTCAGCGAGGTCGAGTTTGTTGCCGGCCAAGCAAACGATGATGCCTGGATCGGCTTGGCGTTGTAGTTCGGCGATCCAGTTCTTGGCTTTTTGTAGAGAAGGCTGTTGGTGGGAGTACAAGTTTGGAAGGGGGGTGGGTAGGAATGAGTTGGGGGGGAGTCTTTTGGGGGTTTACGAGAGAAGAGACCGAGGACTCGGGGTTTTGCTTACGGCGGAGGTGATGTCGTATACGACGACGGCGGCATGGGCGTTGCGGTAGTACATGGGTGCGAGCGACTTGTACCTCTCTTGACCTGCCGTATCCCAAATCTACGCACACAGTATCAACACCCCCAAATAGAACCTGAGTCAGCTTCGATTCCTTTCCGTCTTAATCCAAACACGGGGCTATGTTACTCGAACCAGTTCGCCCCGTCCAAACCTCCTCACCTCGAATTTAATGAACCCATTCTGAACGGCCACAGTCTGAGTCAAGAAGGCGGCGCCGATCGTCGATTCACGATAATCGTCGAACTGCTGCTTGACGAATTGCAGCACGAGCGACGATTTGCCGACGGCGGATTCACCCAACAGCACCAACTTGCGCGAAGAGGTCACCGGCGCTGGTTGCTGTTGAGCAGCCGATGTTGAAGAGGACATGGTGGGGATGTCTTGAGGAGAGTAGGTGCGGTTGAGAGGGTTGAGGGTTGTGGTGGTTATGCGATGGTCAATTTGAGTAACGGGTCAAGGAGGAGGAGTGTCGAGCGGTGGGTGGGTGGCGAGATACCGGCTGCTCTGTGACTGTGTGGTGTGGCGCAGGGGTTGACGAGCAGGCGCTGTCAGGCTCGCTCGGTGGTGGATAGGGGAGAGAAAGACTTGGGATAGGATGGTTCTACACACCAGGATGTGTGAGGTCTGTAGTGTGTAGGTGAGGCTATCAAGCCAAGAAGCGGAGCGACGCGCGTTGGCTGCTCGTCACCGGCGACGGTCGACTGTCCGGACTCGCTCGGTCGATCGACAGTCACACCGCACGCAACTGACAGCCTGACCGCCTGGCAGCCCAGACACGCTCACGACTGACGAGCTCGCGATCGAGCCAAGCCCAAGCCAGTTCCTCCTTAGAAATCACCGAAGCGGTGGATAAAGAACCTTTATCAACACTTACCATCGTTTTCTAACCTGAATTTCCTCCATCACTCGAGCTTTTTCATGCTGACCTGGGGCGGCTGCTGGACGACCGGGGGATGAATTTCTTCGAACCCAAAGCCAGGAAACACTTGTGGCTGTAAGCCGCCCCCCTCTCCCCCCCTCTCCCCCCCGGTTCTCCCTTTCCTTTTTCCCCCGCGCGGTAGCAGCAGCCCCAGGCTGGCAGGTCACAGCTTGCTCAGCGCTCCGCCGCCGTCCTCCTCGTCGTCGTCCTCGTGGTCTGCCGCGTTCTTTTCAACACCATGGCATACCGCTATGATCCGTATGCCTCTTCACCAGGAAGTGGTGCGGGTGGTCCCTCCTCCTACCCTCATCAAGGGAACGCACCACCCCAGCACGATCCTTACCACTCGAGCAACAACGGCGGCAACTACGGCTACGGCGGCTACACCACCCACGCTGCACCTGGTGGTGTTTACGCTCAACCCGACCCATCCGGACCTGCATCTATGACCGCTCATACAGGGCCTATAAGAACTCAATATCACACCTACCGACACCAACATCAACCACATCCGGCAACGATGGCTTACTCTTCCCCAACATCGCCTAGGGCAGCCACGGCAGGAGGGCCAAGTTCGATCGATTCGACGGATCGGGGATGGGGAGGAGCAACGACGAGAGCACTCTCGAATTCCGTGTCCGGAACTGGAGCTGGAGCTGGAGGGAGTGTTGGGTATGAAGAAGAGGGTGGATATTACGAAGAGAGCGCTTCGGCGTCGTGGGGAGGTGGATCCTACCGCGGTGATCGGGGCAGAGGGGGTGCGATGGGAAGGGGTGGGAGGGGTAGAGGGACGGGAGGATCCATGTCCGGTGGCTATGGGGGTGGTGCACCACCTTCGAGGAGGGAGTACGAGGATCCGAGTGAGTCCCTTTCGGCTTTTTTGAGACTGCCCTGTGGTGTGTCGTCAACGTTTCGAATGGTGCGGATCGTGCTATTTCAACTGCGAACTTCCGTCATTTTTCCATCGATGGGGATCTTCGACTTGCGACACTCGACTCTCCTCTCTGGGTTGAACGACGAACGGAAACAGGGATGATTTTAAGCCCTAAACGATGATTGGAAATGCTTGGGGCTCTGTCAAGAACGAAAGGGACCCGGTTCGAGTGAATGAGGAAAGTTTGAAGGGCGAAAAGAAAAACCTCCGAGGGATAACGGAAGAGGAAAAGAGAGTGACGAAAAGGGCATCAATCTTACATCGACCAAGAAGAGTCGCTCTTGAAAACTCGAAAGCTCACACCTTCTTGAAAACCCCCCTCTCTCGCGAACCCCTTCTCATCCAGGTCGTCTCGTCCGTCGAACCGATTTCGATTCCGTTATTGACGAACGCGTCTCGCGTGAACGCCCCTGTCGAACCTTGTTCATCCGAAACGTCAAGTTCGGCACGGACGTTCAAGAGATTCGGGAATTGTTCGAGCCCATTGGACATATCAAGACTTTGTTCGATATGTTGGACAAGAAGGGGATGGTTTTTTTAACTTATGTGAGTTTCGTCGATGACGAAGAGGCGGAGAAGAGGGGGTGTTTGTCTTGTCCCCCACTTCTGACTTTCAATTTCCTTTGCGTGGCGGTGCACAGTACGACCTCCGAGCAGCGATGATGGCCAAAGACAAATTGCACGAAACGCGTCTCTCCGGTCGACCGATCGACGTTCATTACGGACTCCTGAAGGATTCCGATCTGAACAAACCTTGCGATTTGGAAAAGAACCAAGGATCTCTTTCCCTTTACGTCGTCGGTGCTAGGGGCCCTTTGGACGATCGAGAGATCCATGCGAGGTTCGGGGTCTTTGGTGAGGTCAAACATGTCGTTTCGTCGGCTGTTGGGGGAGGGACGAGACATGGTTCGAGCTTGATTGAGTTCTTTGATTCGAGGGTCAGTTGGAGCGGGTGAGCGGCGGGCCTTTTTGGGGGATCGAGGACTGATTAATGGTTTTGGTTTTGGTTTTGGTTTGGATGTGATTTTAGGCCATGGATCGTGCGTTCCACGAGATGAATGGACAACCCATGGCGGGAGGGACGATCGAACTGCATTACGAGTGGGATCTTACGACCGTGTCAGTCCCTCCACCTCACATTCCTTTCCTCAAAAAACGAAACACTGACCCTCTTTCCCTTCCCTCAATTACAGGCATCCCGGTCCCCCAACCGAAGCCCTCACACCTCGACCCAATCCACCCCCCTCTCGTCCTCGATCCGATCGATCCGATCGAGATCCATACCCACGTGACGGTCGACCCCCAAGGGATCATCGAAGAAGTTCAAGGGAATTCTCACCACCTACAAGAAGGTATCCAGGGTCGGAAGGGGAATACCCAACGGGAGCCGCGAATTCGCATCAACCTTATGGTGTTGGCGTTGGTGGTGGTCGTGGTGCTCCAGTTGGTTCGGCGCCGGCGGCTCCGGATCAGTTGGAAAAAGCGAGGAAGATGCAAGCCTTGTTGGCGACGTTGACGGCCGCGAATAATGCCGCTGCTTCGGCTGCTGGTGGGGGATCGACTCAAGGCCCTCCTCTTCAGGGGACTCTGCCTCCTCCAACAGGGTTTTACCTCCCTCCACCCCCGCTACCCAATTCCTCGAACACTCCGAATCCCAACCCTTACACCGTGATTCCACCCCCGACGAACCAACCTTACGGGAATGCGTCCAACCCCAACTTGCCCGCATCACCACCTAGAGGAGGTAATCTTCCCGGTGCTCCGTATGGTAATGGAACTTCCTCTACGGGTACGGGATCTTCGTCCAACATGGGAGGACACCATTCGTCCCCCCCTCCTCTTCCTCAAGGACAAAGACAGGGACAGGGACAGGGACAGGGGAGGGATCCGTACGCTTCTTCTTCAGGTGGGGCTTATAGCCAACAATCACAATCACAATCACAATCACAACAGCCACAATCAGCTTCAACCAACAACCGACCACAACCCGTTCCGAACGGGACTTCGTCCTCATTACCTCCTGCTTTGGCGGCGTTGCTTAAGAATAATGGACATCCTACTAATACGGTAACGAGTTCGAATTCAGGACAAGGGGGGAAGAACTCTTTGGAGACGAGTGGGGTTCAAAGCCCAGTTCAGGTTGGGACATCGATTCAAGGCGATTTGAATAGTCTGTTGGCGTTGCTCGTAAGTTCGAAGGTCTCGACAGATCGGTGGGAGGCCCCCCTTTTTTTTTTGACTGATGAGGGGTTTTCTTCTTCCTTTCTGTTGGGTTGGTGATGGGTTGATGTTGTATTTTGAATCGATGTAGGCACAAGGTTCTCAACAAGGTTCGTATCAACCTTGAGGTGGGGACGATGTTAAGTGTTGCGGGGAGGTGAGGAGAGAGGAAGGGTTGATGATTCGAATGTACATGTTTTTTTTGTTTTTGTTTTTTTGTTTACGACCCCTTGAGGTGAACTGAAGAGCGTGGTGAGAGGTGTGAGATTTGCTAATGTCGAACCCTGTTTGCCGAGTGACTTCGACTGGCCACCGTGCGCGTGCGTGAGAGAGAGCGCCTTTGTTCGTTTGGCTTCCTTCCCATCTCGAGGATATCGACTGCGTTTCCCCCCTCGGCTTGTAAGAGGTTAAAGCGCACTCCGAAGTGACTACGGGGATGTCATCGTCCCCACCCTCAGGACTGCTCCAGAGGCCAACAACAACAGCAGCAACCGTCGACGACCAAGACGAGCGGCAGCACGACCACGACTTGACGATGGAACACGACTCCAACCAAGACGAGGACATGTTTTCAACCACGACCAACAACAACAACGACACGAACGCTCTCGAAGCGTCCTTCTTCCCCTCCCCTTCCCATTACTACAAGCGCTACACGTCGTACAACTTGTCCCTACCATTGGACTATCCCGAGATCCTTCACCTCCCAAATGACGACAACAGTGGAGGTGGTTTCACGCGACAGGATCTTGTACCCCCTCATTTGGATTGGGTTTTAGAGAGGGGAACTTATACCGTTTTCGGAGAGGTATGGCCTTTGGATGATCAGTTACCCTCGTTGAGGGATATGGGCGTCGAGGAATTGTTTGATCCTTTACAACCGGGTGAAGCATCCAATCTATACCTATCATACCGAATACAAGGAAAAAAAGAAGAAAAAAAAACCCCAACTCATCTGTTTTCCACTCACTCCATGATTCCCCTCCCCCACCCCAGACCGCAGCCATTCCTTACAAACCCTGTTGCAAGCCTTGCTCGTGACGTATCATCAACTCGTCACCTCTTTACTCGCCCCACCTCGTTCGATCCATGACGATCAACAAGGTTTGCCTTCCGATCCGGAACGATACGTCGATCGCATTCGGTTAATCGGGATCAATTTGCATCATTCGATTAATGAACTCAGACCGGTTCAGGTATGTTTTTTTTTTTTTTTTTTGGAGTCGGATATGGGATCCAATTCGGAAGAAAAGGCAAGGGATCCTTGAAGAGGGGGGGAAAGCTGATTTCGTTTGTTGGCTTTTAGGCCAAAGAGAGTTTAAAAGCGATGATGAGGACGCAAATCGAGCGGAGAAAGGCGAAAACGAGTGCGATACAACAGTAAGTATTTGATCGGAGACTTTGTTTGCGAGAGGTAGGGGCAGGGCTTCGAAGGAAGGAGCGAGGAAAGATTTGATTCAAAGGTCGAATGCACTTGGGATGGGGAAAAAACATCGTTGCAGGTCGAGGTGCAAGCACTCCGTTTCGAAAGTCAAATACTGATTGTCAGGTTTGACTTGATCTCCATTCCATCTAGGAAATGTCAAGAAATAACCCAAGCTCTGTCCACGTTATCAACCACACTCGAACAAGCCGTCGTCATAGGGGGGGACGTCATGAAGCCGAAAGAAGAGGGGACCAATAATCTTATACGCAGAAACGAGCCTCAATCGGAGGGGGATGGGGAGGGAGTAGATCCGATGGGGACTGCGTTGAGGAGGTTGAAGGAGAGAGTGGATGACCTTTGATTGGGTCCGGATCAGAGGTAGGGTGGGGTTGATGTGGGGAAGGGAAGAAGGGGGATTGTTTAGGGGGACGGAATGGGGGGTTTCGTGGGTCTCATTTGTAGGTTACATAATCCATGTCGTAAAATCACTCCATACATTTTTCATTTTCATCAGTCCTTCTTCCTGGCAAGTGCGTATGTATTCCGTTCTTCTGGGTATGTGGTTCGTGAGGATCTCGGGACTTTTGGAGCTGCGATTCTCCGCGGCATTTGTCCATGTCATGCTGTGCTCGCTTTCCTCCGCGAGTGATCAGAGCAGGTACTATTGGGACGGATCTTCTCGGATCTAACCAATGGAATTGCATTGGATGGGTGATTGTAATTTTATTTTATTTTCCACAAAGAGCAACACAGCCATTTTCATCAATCTTGCTGTGGAAAGAGAGGTAAATCATATCGGACATCATCGTCCTCCTCGGGACAAGGTCGGATCAACGATCGGGGATGGCAAAAAATGCACCGCCGAGGGTAACACTACGTCGTACGACGATCGGCTACGCCATCATAACGACTCTGCGCAAATGAAGCCCATCAACAACAGATTTTCTTCATTGGGTATTGGTTTCACTTGAAAGTGCTGTACACTTATACCGTCACTCTAACCGACCACTTTTGTTTATAAGCCAATGCGGTGTCGGCCCCGGGGGAGTCTGACAGAGCTGGTAAAAAGTCCGAACTTTCCTGGGAAGAATGAAATTTAGTGAAAGAGAGATAAGAGCATCGCCCGATGTGCTCCTTTTTGGGCGTTGATCGATCGGTAAATTGAATTCATCATCAGCCTTTGAGATTTTCGAAAATGAAGCGAGATTTGAAAAAGACTCGGCAGGCGCTCGCCGGCGCCGGGGAATGGGATGCTCTCGTCTTCTTCCCTCATCTCGATCGACACCAAACGCTTCAAGGTCAAGTCATCATGTCCAGTGTTCTCACATCAATACCGCAAACGACGACGACGAGGTCGGCATCCTCTGCCTCTACTACGAGCAGTAATAACAACAACAACAACAATAACAATGGGCAGACCGCATTAGGTCCGACAATGTGAGTCGCTCCCCCCCCCCAAAGCCCGAGCTGGGGCCAGCAGAAGCCGAACGAGTCTAGTCGAACGATGGCGCTGCCAAAATGACGCCGCTCTCACAGGCCGGGCTCCAGGACACCGACGCGGGCTGTGGTGTCGCTGCTGCTGAGTAGGATGGGGAAGGTGACATGGGCTCTCATTGTTTGACAGATGGTACTACATCGTCGCATTGGCTATCGTCTCCCTTTTGCTCAGTACGGTCGCATCCGTAAGTAACAGCAGTGTTAGAGGATGCAGGCGGGGCCGTATAGGTCGAGGTGGAGCTACCAGAGCGGGGGTGGCAGTCGTCATCGGATCGGAAGCCCATCTGTTCCGCCCTCCCACCGGTCCCGAGTCTCTACGATCCATCGCTCACCCGACCCTCTAATCCTCCTGTCATCACTTCCCCCCTTCTTTCTCACTATAGCGCGTCTTTTTCATGCGCCGTCGTCGAAGACTGTACCGTCCCGGGTACGCGCTCCCCCAACGACCAGCAGGCACCGCCACTACTCTGGGCGACTCACGACGATCGCGTCGATCGGATGGGGTCCCCACTTATCGACCTGATAATGGGGAACTCGAATCGGGTTTACCGACGTATTGCGAAACGAGTGAGTTTGGGCAATTTTGAACCTTGGGGCTACGGGGGGATCGGATAGGGTGTCATCCCCGGGAAGGGGTTGAGGTCGACCGAGGATTAGTAGTGGCCAAGAGAGCTGACCTCCCGAATGATCTCATTCTCTCAGCCACCCCAGCAACTTATTCGTACGCTTCCGGTCGGCCCGTTGGGTCCCACGCAGTGACGTTGACGGACCCTTTGAACGGATCCCGACCCGTACCGGCCGATCATCCAATGTATGTCGGCCCCGCCATCCCCGTCGGAGCATTCACGAGGAATGAAGGCGAGTTGGAAAGAAGAGCCTTCGGGATGGGTCTGCCGCAATATACTACAGCGACAACGGCGACGACGACGACGACGACGATGACGGGAGGTCATGCGAATACGCTTTCGACGGGACATGGGAATGCGACGCCTGATAAGAGTCGCGACGCCCGAACCGCCCAAGTATGAGTCTTGAGAATGGGGAGAGAGAGGGGATAGACTTTTGGAGACGGGTATTGGATCGGTCATGCGAGTTTGGACCTTCTTTGGATGCATGGTTTTTGGGAAATGTTGTACTGGTGTTGGTTTAATTTGTTTCCCTGTAGCTTTAGAGATAACTGGAACGACCCCGTAACGAGTACGATTCCGACATTTCGATCGACTTGAGCCCGTACTCTTGTAGAAAGCTATTTTAATTACACCCAATCTGTAGATAAACAGAGACGAGAGTTGTTACTTCTATAAGTACTACCTCAGGGTCGCCCTTCCAAAACTCTTCATTCGCCTCCCTCACCCGAAGATTCCAAATCCCTTTCCCCTTCCCCCTATCGTCGTTTTTCCCTTCTTACCTCGCTCGTATCCCTTTCTCTCTCGTGCCTGTGACTGTGCTTCTATATTGCAACTCCCCTGAGCTCCCACAGGAGGGCCCTGCGGCGTTGCTGGATTGAGGGTGACCGAATGCCGACTCCGCGCGTTCCTAAACGCTCTCTACCTAGGAGCGCTTGATGGCCCGGCATGGATGCTCTACAATATGAACGATAAATTAAAATGCAACGGTTTCTTGTTTACGTGTGAGGGAAAGGCTCTGGCGGTTTTTAATTGCAAACGAAGCTTTGCCTGACTCCGAACATGGAGAAACAGCGGGTCGGACCCATGACAAGTGAGATCGATGACGTGCTGATCTCTAGTAATCGCAGCACTTGTTGATACACCTATGCAGACCGAAGGAAGTGAGAAGGATGGTTAGCAAAGATCCATTGCCCTTACTAAATCCTGTTCCATGATCTCTGCCGGACAAAGCTCCGAGATGCGTGCCTGTCAGACATCGATTCGGAATCCTGAACCTGGTACTCACTCTTTGATGTCGACATTGGTGGGGCACTGAGGAATACATATGTCTATGGCAGTACGGAGCGCCTTGCAAGGTCCTGATTTCCCTGTGAGCGGGTCGGGTGAAGCATAGCACGTGCTCTGTTCGCAGCTCGCACTCCTATTTATACAAGTGTACTTTTTCTTCGTAAGCGATTGCCCGCAGGATGCACTCGCGGAAGAAGGGTCTGTCGACGTCGTTCCCGACACTCGACTAAAACGAATGGAAACAGGCATAGACGTACAATTTTAGACAACCCTTGCGGCATCCCCTGAATTCATAAAGAAGCAGTACAGTCAGTTGAAGGTTGAACCGATTCACGCTTGACCAAGGCTTGGTTGGAAAGGAGGTGGATTTAAAAGCCCCGAGGGAAGTGGTGGCACCTACAAACATTTATTACGAAGGTTGGAGCAGCTCCTGTAGAAGCAATCAAAAGTTGAGTTCGACGGCCTTTAGTAAATCCCCGCATCATTATTCATCGAAACATGTTTGAAGCGCTGCTGTAAACGAGCAACACGGCTACTTGCACGTGTTGAGCGAGCGCGACCGCAAGCAAGCTAAAAGTCACAAGGAGCACGAACGACGAGCGCATGGCACGGGTTTTGAGCAATGGGTGGGGTCCGAGTGATGTAAAGGAGGTAAAGAGATGGGAGTAATTGTTTTCGGCCCTGGTCCAACTTGTTCAACGAACTCGGTGGATCTAAAATAAAAGACGTCATGCGTCGAAGGATGTCCACTCTAGATTCGGCGAATGGACAGAGCCGTTGAGATTCGGCAACTGGACCGAGCCGTTGAAATTCGGCGAAAGGACCGAGCCGTTGAGAAAGGGGCAACTTTGTCTCAGCAAAGCTTTCGAAATCATTCTGAATCAGGCCTCGCGAAACTGAGTGGGCATTGACGATCCGCGTAGCGGAGAGGGGTCCTTGAACGTTTAGCTACAAATCTTACCAGGATGTGGTATTGATATCTTACTTCCGTGTTCTTCGTCTTCGCACCGTGTCTCCAACTACTCTTGGGACAGATTTCCGGTGGCGTCGGCTTTTTTGCGCAGCATTTTGAGCTCCGATTGAAGGTCGTCTAGCACGTCGTGGCGGCAGCTGCCAGCGTACAGCGCACCAATGTCAAGCATCTCAAACAAGATCAAATGCGCGCTCTTCCGCACTTGAGAAATTATGATGGAACGGCCGGAAGAGAGTTTGACAAGTCAAGTGAAATTGACCAAGTCTGCGCTTGCACCTTGTGGTCTGTCGTAGCGAAGGCGGGCTGCAAAGGCACTTGACGGCGAGTGAGCTTTATTCTTTGCTTGCCTTTCCCAACTCAAAAAGAGACTCTTTCCGGCATGATTGGGATGACCCCCTTTGGTAGACCGTCGAGTTGAATCTCTTGTGATGGGCCGCCGTTCATCCGCACAAGAACACCCAATGCCCGCAAAAGTCGTCGGAAAACGATGCCATAGACAATCCTGGTTGCGCGGATCACAATTCCGAGCTCCTTTGACAAGTTCTTGGCGACAACAATCCGGCGTTCCCGGCACCAAAGGTCGCGTCCCAGTAGTGCGCGTGACGGTCAGTCCGGCCCTCTTCGGCACAAATCAGCACATCATGGAACTGGCGGAGTGAGGAGACCCCCACCCACCCCCCAAATTTCGGGAGCAAAACCGTCAGCTCTAGAGAGCTTCAGGAGTGATTTGCGTGTTGGACTTTGACGTGAACCAAATGTGTTGCTCAGGGGCCGAGATTCTGTCGACTCGTACTCGGAACCGACGTCGGAGCTGACTTCGCGGTCGGTACGCGCAGCTAGCCGACTCGGAGTGAGTCCGCAGGGGCACGTGAAATATGAAGTATGCACTGAACGCGCTCCAAGTGCTGGCTAGTAACGCAAACCTGAGCCGGTCCTAGGTCACTTGTAACTCATTGAAGACGTATGCCACAGCCTTTACATATTAACCTCCGCCTTGAAGTCCGCGCCCGATCGACTGGTTGGACGGCGCCCCACAATGATTCTCACTCTGCTTGTGACACGTGACGTCGCACGTTTTATCTCGTCTCGTTTCAGCTCGCCTTCTGCTCGTCCTCTGCTTGGGACTTTCCCTTATTCGTTTCCCGCACATCTCAGCTCTTTACTTGGCTGTACATCTAATTCAGTCGAAAGCTCCGTAACCGGCATCGTCGGCATCGCAGGTCGCTTCTCCGGCGGTCACCTACGTAGGAGAACGAGCGACTGCACCATGCCCCTACGCCAACGCAAGCCCCCGACCTCTTCCTCAGCTTCTTCTCCTTCGACATCAACTTCCTCGTCGTCGGATTCCTCGAAAGAACGCCGTGTCCCGCGAGGAATGACCATGTCCCGTCCTCGTCTAGCTTTACTCTTCGCGCCTCTCATACTAGGCTGGATCATCCTCTTTCAACGAAGATCCTCACCTACCCAGCACCTTCCCAAGTTCTACGCTGTCTGTTCGTACCGCAACACATCACAGGTCTATACTTTTGATGCGAATGATTCCAAGAGAGGCTGCGTCATCGTTCGGAATGGCAAGATCGTCGATACGGACAATTTGCAGCATGTGAGAGAGGTGTATGGTGATGAACAGATGGTCGGGAAGGACAGAGGGATCAAGGTGTTTAGGTTGAGAAAGGGGCAGATGCTATTGCCTGGGTTGTGAGTGAGAACCCCATCCTTTGGGACTTCGGTTCTCGCCCCGAGGAGGTGCGATTTGAGCCCCACAACACATTGAAGTGACTAATTCGGATTGCATCTCTCCTTCAGAACGGATGCCCATGCCCACGTACTGCAGAACGGAGAAGCGGCAAGTGCCGTCGATCTCGTAGGTTCCACCTCGGTTCAAGGTAACGAAAAACCTTTTCCATCTCAAATCCCGCGCAAGAACGGATTCCGGCTGACGGTTTCCTCTCTCTTGGTCGATGACAAGACGTCATCGAAAGGATCGCAGCCTTTGTCGAAAAAGATGACGACTTGCGCAAGGATCGATCAAAGTTCATCTTGGCGTTGGGGTGGGATCAGACCAAGTGGCCGGGAGGAGAGTTTCCGACTTCGGTGAGTGGACAAAAGTCAAGATTTGGTCTTAGTTACAGTTTTACTGATCTCAAGTTTTTTTTTTATGTAACGATAGGACGATTTGGAGAAGGACCCTCGGCTTGCTGGACGTCCTATTCACCTCAAGCGAAGTAAGTTGTTCAGCTATGGTCCTCGCCTTGTAAATCTTTGTGCGCCATAAACTAATTCGCGCCCAATCCCCTTCGTAGTTGACGTCCACGCTCTTTGGGTCTCCAAAGCCATTTTGGATCGGATGGGTTCGCTTCCTGAGCATGTCACAGGTGGCCTGATCGTTCGAGCGCCTGATGGGTCGGCCACCGGTGTTTTCCTCGATAACGCCATGGCTCTCGTGGGTGAGTCGGAACGGATTAAGCAGCTTTCAAAGCCATCACACTCCACGCAGCTCATCACATACCTCTACTTTTGTTCACCTAGCTGCCGTTATCCCACCCTGGACCGACGAAGACCGTGTCCGATTCCTCACCTCGACCGCACGACAAATGCTCGACCTCGGACTCACAAGCGTCCACGACGCGTCCCTCTCCCTCGCGGACATCACCTTCCTGCGCAAAATCGACCAAGAACGTCGTCTCCCCATCCGCATATATGGCATGGTCTCTTGCGAACCTTTGAATTCTTATTGTGGGGAGAAAGTGGAACGGTATCAAGGGGATCGATTCGAGGTTAGGGCGGTCAAGATTTTCACCGATGGGGCTTTGGGAAGTTGGGGAGCGGCGATGAAGGAGGATTATTCGGATCGGAAGGGCGAGAAGGGGATTTTGATTTCTCCTCAAGAGGAGATCGGTCCGTTGGTGAAAAAGGTAAGGAATGGGCGTTGAGAAATGATATTTGGGATGTTTTAGAAGAGCTAATTTCAACGTCTCTCTACGTGTTCACAAGTGGATCGATAAGGTCCGTACACGCTTAGGTTCATCGAGGGAAGCATGTGTGAGCTGACAAGCTTTTGGAGTTGTGCGACTTTTTACTAGGGTTTCCAAGTCAACTCGCACGTAATTGGTGACCACGCAGCGCAGATCATTTTGGACGCATATGAGCAACATACACCTGCAGGTGTTTCGGCTAGGGACTTGCGGCTGAGGTTGGAGCATGCTCAAATTTTGGTTCGTGGGGTAATGGGTTGGTTCTCAAGGCGATCTCTGATCAAGATTAGTGCATCTACAGAGCCAAGACGATATTGCACGAACGGGTCGCCTAGGGGTCATCTCGAGTGTGCAACCTACGCATGGTAAGCTCTCAAAAGATTGACCTCAAAAGGGAGGAGACTTGACTGAGCCGACTTGCGTTTAATTGTTTTTGTAGCGACGAGCGACATGTCGTACGCCGAACAACGGATCGGACCCGAAAGGATCAAGGGTGCATATGCCTGGGCTTCGTTAAAAACGTAAGCCGTGAGACATACTCCTCGGCGCCTTGAAAGTTGACCGACTGACGGTAGCGTGTCGGTGACGACAGCTCCGGGAGCCCGATCGCTCTCGGCTCGGATTTCCCCGTTGAAAAAGTCGATCCTATGTTGGGGATCTATGCGGCGACGACGAGGAAATGGATCAATGGGGACTCACCTCATGGGACTGATGGATGGTCAGTATCAAATTGAGCGTGCCATGATTAAGGAAGTACCCCAAGGCCGCACAAGCTAACCCCGTTGAATCCTTCTTCCCTTCCCCTCAGGTATCCTTCCGAACGTCTCTCGATGCTCGACACCCTACGCGGATTCACAACCGGAGCTGCTTATGCCGCTTTCCAGGAAGATAAACTCGGGTCCCTGGAGAAGGGAAAGGAAGCGGATTTTACCGTTCTGGATCGGGATTTGTTCGAGCTTGAAGACTTTGAGATACCGGAAGTGAAAATGGTCGCGACGATTGTTGGGGGGAGGTTATTTGCGGGGAGGTTGTAGAAAGGTGGTGGGAAGAAGGCTGTTATGTGGTGGAATAGGAGCTTGTGGTTGGAGAACTTAATTGCGGGATTTGCTAGCTGGAGATATGGAGAAGAAGAATACCTCCGGATTTGAAAAATTCGAATAAGTCTGAAGGAAGTTGATCGGATCGGTCTGAGCTCGGCGGAGCAAGGGCGGAGTGATCGGCGGTCGACTGCTTCGCACGGACTCGCTCGTCGGTTGCTCTGGCTCTTGACCCCCACTTCATCGCCAGTCTGGCGCTCACAGCCTCACGCGTCAATCATGCTGCGCCGCACTTCGTGGTAGACCGTCCAAGAACCCCTTGGTCCATGTCGACTCTGCATTCGACATTACCCTCGCTGTCGGTGTTGGTGTGTTTCCGAGGACGACCTTCGCTCGCTCCATCATTCGCGAGCATCGCAATTCGTCATGGCTTCAGTACCTCGGCGATGGACCTCGCCGTTAAGAAGCGAGCTAGTGCTGCTTCATCAGCTGCGAAACTCGCTTTTGAGAAAGCTGGTACGGCACATTCCCCGTCTTGATGCACCCCACTCGGCATTAAACTGACTGCTGCTCCGATCGTATGACATTCCTCAACAGAGCCCCTGCACACCCGGTGGACCCAGATCCTCCCCGTCGAGGGCAGAACACCGCGCAAGGAACTCGTACGACCTCACAAAGTCGCCCTTACCTCGTACCGCCATCTCTTTCAAACGCGTGACCGCTGGCTCGCTCACCAACTCGCCGCAGGCGTCTACATCCCTCCTCGAATTCTATCGAGGATTCTCTCGGACCGCAAGATCCTAGCCGCCGATATGGCCATCTATGTCGACGTGCTATCCCGAAAGGACGTCTATTACGCGATGGAAAGGTTGGGTTTGCTCGAATCGGCCGGACCGGATCGAGCGCAGATCAAATCACCGGATTGGTTGATCCTCGCGATCCCAGGGATGTTACGCACGATCCAAGACGTCCCTTATCTTGCGAGCATGCTCGTTCGATCCCAACGTTTCGCCCAACTCAATCGTGAGAACAGGGCCGTCTTCATCGCGAGGTGTTTGCAGTCCTTCCTTCGGATACGGCATCTCGTCGCGGTTAGGGAAACGATCGATTGGGTATGCTCGGCTCGGAATCAACTCGAGTCCGCGACGGCGTTCGCTAGGGTCCTTACCGTTCTGGCGGCGGGCGGCAATGATACGAACAAGTCCGATGCACGACTGACAGTGGCACCCAGGGAGTTGTTGCATCGAGCGAGGGATCGTCTCTTGGAGAGTATGAAGGCGAAAGGGATCGAACCGACTTTGGATACGACATTGCCGCTGCTCGAACCGGGACTGATCCCCGATGATGTTCACGAGACGGCCGAATTGATCGTCCAGATCACTCGACTGGGTTACAAACTCAAGCGGGGGGTGCTCAGGAGGGCTATGATGGCATTGATCGCGGCGGGGAACGAGGAAGGCGCCAAGCTGTTTGCTCAATCGATCGAAGGCATCTCGAGCGAAGACGGCGCTGGTCACTCGGTTGAAGATGCGGAATCTATCTTTGACTCGACACCGACGGCCTGTGCCCAAATTGACGAGGGGTTCGACCCCAGTGGAATCATTTTGCCCTCCACCGCCGATCCAGGCCAAGGCGTGCTGCTCTTTCAACGCCTCATCGATCGTTTACAAGTCCCCGCCCCGGGCACCCTTCCAAAGTCGGACCTTGCCGAACCCATCTGGGCACGCCTCTTCAACTTATTTTCTCGGTCATCCCGAATCCCCGCCCAAGAACTACAAAATCTGCTACGTCAACTCGAATCTTCTCCAGTTCAGATGCACGACCATACATGGCGGCGTGTCTACCATGGCGTCATGTTGGGTCTGTTGTCGCGCCAGGAACCCGAACGCGTCGTTCGGTTGTGGGATCGAGTCACGAGGGATAGGTCGATCCCGCTGGGTCCTGATTCCCACATGCTGGACGTTGTCATGCGGGCTTACTGCTCTTTGGGTCGACCTGATCAAGCTCGTGGGATTTGTGACGCTTGGACGATCGATCTTGCAAGCGAAGATGCGACGCGCTTGAACGAAGATAAACCCAGATCTGCTTCCGAGACACCACCTCGGCCCAAGCGAATCAAGCTCGACGTCCTCCCTCTCAACAATTTGATGCTCTACTATTCCCGTACAGCGGCCTATGGGGAAACGTATGCCTTGTTCAAAGCCATGCAGTCGACCTATGGCGTCGTGCCGAATTCAGCAACGTTGACCATCTTGATCGAGTCGGCTCGCTACGCCTCGTTCCACAAGGATTCGGTGGGGCAAGGGACGGAAACGACGTGCTCGACTTCCCAACTCCTCTGGGATAACCAAGATCCCGTTTGTTTCGTCGAGGACTTGGTCTGGTCCGTGTTGGAACAGAATTGGCCGGACTTGGCCCAGAACGTGGTTGTCGATCCGTTCAAGAGCAAACCTTCCCTCGTCATGGACTGGATTTTGTCGCGCTCTTCAGCTTCCGCAACCAAGTCAATGATGGATGCGAATGGGGAGGAAGGGGGAGATGTCCAAGCTTTCAACGCGACGTTGAGCATCGTCGATCCACCTCGATACCCCTATTTACATCCCAGTGCCCGAACGTTCCGATCCTTCATCCTCCTTGTTGGTTCAACGAGACGCTATGAGAAGATCCCTCTCGTTTTGGCATGGATGAAAGCGCTGCATGTGCGACCTAGTCGACACACGTTGGGTTTGGCAATGATGTATGTGGCTGAGATGGCGTATGCGGATGAGAGGATGGTCAAGTGGAGAATGTGGGTTAGGGATTGGGTAGGGGAGGACGAGGTACCGAGGGAGGAGGAGATCGCTTACTTACGAAGAGGAGGGAGGGGAATCGGGGGTAGGAAGGAATGAGCGTGAAGGGTTGACTTGCGTATGGCGCAATGTTGTACTCCTAGGATGTCACAAGAATTGAGAGAAGAACAAGCCATCCAACACACGTCAGCGACGGTGGAGAGATGGATGAGGCAGCCGATGTCGAGTGATGCCGTCCGAGAGAGGAAACGAGGCTTTACAACTGAGTCGCTGCCAGTCACCAAGAAGACTTTGAACCAGGGCTGCTCAAGTGAGGAACGAGACGCCCAGCGGCAGGCCGATTGTAGCCCCTGAGCCCTAATTCGGGTCGCGAGGAAGTTTAGATGCAGGAGTTGAGCGAGCCAATCTACCTTGAGTCTGTGCGCCTGTTTTTAGCTCTCACCGCAGTGCAGTTGTTGCCCAGCTTCAACAGTCAGCTCCAAGTTGAAGTGCAACAATGGGTCCGAGCGCTGCAAGGGGGCGGCTTGCACCCTTTGCGAAGTTGGCGTGGTCTGGGACTGCGTTCAAGTTGCCTGTGACTCTCGAGCGGCAAGTTCAGCGCTGGCGCGCCAGTCCTCGCCAGTCGCGGGCCCAAGTAAACGGGGTGTCGCTTCGAGCTGCGTCAAGGCTTTCGTTCTGGTCGTGCTTTCTCGTCACATTGAAACCAGGTACGACCACAACATTGCAGATGCATTGGCGTGTTGCATCGTTCCGAACTGGACACTGACTCTCTTGAACCCCCCACCACCCCCTTGTATCGCTCTGTACGCCTCGTCGTGATTTGGTGCGACCTGTTGGTGCTCACCCACCTCTCTCGCCCGTCGTCGCCTCCCACGCCCACACGCCTTTCGCGCCTCCGCTCGCACGCCCGCCGACGATTTTTGACCCTGCGCTCGACTGCGCTCGACTGCCCTTCTACCGCCTCATACCACGACCTCAACGACGCTCCTCCCTCGATTCTGCGCACCTCTTCATCCTTACGATTGCAGATTCGCCAAAATGTGAGTGTAGCCATTGATGCACAGGCGACGAACGCTAGCGTGCGAATGTGACTTGGCGGGTGGTGGGCGCGGGTGCGAGCGAAGTGGCAATCAGGCAGGCAGGCAAGGGTGAAGGGCGAGGAGGACGCAATCGACGAGGGCGACGACGGACACGCCGCACAGCACTCGTTGCTGCTATGCTTCTACGGTAACCAGCAGGATGATATTGAGGATGAATGAACCGGAATGTTGCGGGGTCGTGGAGGGGCACGGGGAATGAAGGCCTGGGCTCAACGAGTCAGCTCCCAGGGAGGGCGACAGATCGACTTCCTTGCTTGCGACACCCAGAAAGAGCCGCCAGCCGAGACAACGCGATGACGACACACATGAGCTGACTTAGCCCATTTTTTTCTCTGTGCTCCCGAATCAGGCAAATCTTCGTCAAGACTCTTACGGGCAAGACGATCACCCTCGAGGTCGAGTCGTCCGACACGATCGACAACGTCAAGGCCAAGATCCAAGACAAGGAAGGCATCCCGCCAGACCAGCAACGATTGATCTTCGCCGGCAAGCAGCTCGAGGATGGCCGCACTTTGGCCGATTACAACATCCAAAAGGAGTCGACCCTCCACTTGGTCCTCCGTCTCCGAGGTGGTATCATCGAGCCCTCGTTGAGGCTCCTCGCCCAGACCTACAACTGCGACAAGGTAGGCAAAAGGCGTTGCCGGACTTGTTGGTGTTCAACGACCAGGTGCTCACAACATCCTCTGAACTCGTGCACGCGCCACGCGCCCTCGCACAGATGATCTGCCGCAAGTGCTACGCCCGTCTCCCTGCCCGTGCCACCAACTGCCGCAAGCGCGCATGCGGTCATTCGTCCCAGTTGAGGCCCAAGAAGAAGCTGAAGTAAGCGATTCGCCGCCATTTTGTTTGTTCGCACCGCCGGCAAAGGAGCGTCTATTCTTTTCAAATCTCGACGGCGACTCGACCCGACCGACTTTTCATTATTCCGCCACCTTCTCTCTCGCCTTTTTCAACTCGGTTCGACCGTTCCTGAGGAATTCTTTGGAACGAATGAATGGATCAGAAGAAGGGCGCATGGCTGTGGCAAGAATGATCTTTTGAGAGTGGGCCGATGAGTTTGAAGGACGTCGGAGGGGAGGGCGTTCGTTGCTCGTTTTGCCGATGACTGAAACGGGTACTTCTGGTTGTTCTGATATGCTAGCTGAGAGAGAATGAAGGACCAGCGAGCCCCACTTGACGTTGATTCCCCACTTGACGTTGATTCTCCTCAAGGACGCTGGACCTCGGCCTAAGAGCAAGCTTGAGGAAACAGTTTGGTGTTGAGATTGCACAAGAGAACAGACGGACTGAAGGCAGGCCCGAAGGAACGAGTTTGAAAATGGGCATGGTATATACGGTCGTAACAAGAGAGCTCAACCCAGGCCAGGCAGGGAGGCTATTCAGAGACAGGAGGTCTTTCGTTGCTTATTTCGACTTTCCTTGCGTGCGTGCCGGCGTCCTTGGGTCTTTCGGATCTTCTTGGGCTTAGCCTTGACGTGTCGATGCTGTTGCTTCTTCTTGGTCCGGTGCTTGGTCTTGGTCTGGGTCTTCTTTGGCTTTGGCTTTGAAATGGCGATGTGCTTCTGCTTGCTCTTCTTGGACGGGACATGCATATGCTTGTGTGTCGGATGGGAGACAGACGTCTTTCGATACTGCAGCCTCGTCGTCGTCACCTTTGTGCTGGTCGTCGTAGCTTCAACCGTCCTCTTCGTCGTTGTCGGCCTCCTCGTCATCGTCGTCGCGGCCGTTGTCGTCGTCGTTGTCATCATCGGAGCAATCTCCATCGTCGTCATCATCTTGCCCGCCGCTTCAACCACCACCGTCTTAACAGGTTTACTAGCGGTGGTAGTAATTCCAATTTTCTTCTCCCCAAAGATCCCATTCTGAGCCCCATCAGCCCACCCCCACTTCTCATGATATCCCGCCCGATCATCATTCGAAACCCAAGCGACGTTTTGGGGTTCGTTGTAAGCGTAAATAGGACGTTTGGCGTATTGTTGTTGTTGGTCGACGCAAGTTTGGTTGTGAGGCCATTCTTCGCAGATGTAAGGGTCGACGAGGGGGAACTTGATGGAGCGGATTTGTGAAGGGGAGGAGTTGGTTACAAAACAGTCGAAAGCGGCTGGTTGAGGGCAGAAACAAGAGCTGGGGGTTTAGTAAGTCGTGGCGTGGGGGCTAGTCAGGAGCGATCGCCAAGATGAGACTGACTCATGTAAAAGTTGGCAGTTCCATTGTTGGCAAGCCTATTGGAGAGGAAGTGTTCGGATCGGGTCAATTCGAAACTCAACAGTGTCTCTTCCTTGGCCGAGAGCACCGTCTTGATCGCCGAAATTTACCAAAACCTGTAAGCGGAGCGCAGTGAATGGGAATGAGTCAACTATGAGTTCTTAGATGTGCATGTGTAGCGTAACAGATGAGTCAAAGTCCAAAAACAAAAACAAAAAACTCACCAACTACAAATACACTTTTTTCCTGTGCAAGGAGGCATTGCTGCAGGAACCTAGGACACCAGACACCGACGCAAAGGTGAGATAAAGGCACTATATCACACCGGTTTAAACTCATGCTTCTGGCTCACCTCAAAAGAGGTATACTTCTGCTTGACACATTGGGATTGAACGCTAAAGATGACGAGGTTGTCCGGCGTGACTTTGTCAATCTCATCCACGTCAGCGATGGCCAATGCGCAACCTGACAGGAGCTTTTCGTCGATATGGTCGTCCGCCGGATCACCGGAATGAAACGCGCCTGCGAAGGGTACACCCACACCATTCGATTTCATGACCTTACGGCACGATCTTTAAAGTCTACTCACCTGAATTTCCAGGACACGCGTCCAAGAGACTACCGGGTTCGGTCGTACTCCACCCGAACGAGGTCCATGCGACGTGGCACGAGATTTCAAACGTTATAGAACCTCCGGCAAGAAGTTCGGTCACTTCGCCTTCGGGAGGGGGGAGAGCTCGGTACTCGTGTCCTCTACAGCCGATGAAGAGGTGTTAGTAATGGTTCAGTGGATTTGATGCGGGTTGGTGAATTGTTTCGCCGGGAGCGAAAGGGAAGTTGAGTTCACCTGAACCACCACTCATCTCGGGTTTGCAAATCAGGGCCTATGGGGTCACTGGGTTGTCCAGGTACGATATATTCAAAGTCTTTTCCGACCCCGTACATGGATTTACTCCTGCGAGAGGAGGGGAGACGTCCAGGCGAAGACGGAAGGGGCGGGATTGGTCAGCACGTGCAAACGGATTAGGGGCTGAGAACTCGACGCGGCAGGCAGCGGCGAGGAGATGAAGGGATGTGTCAAGTCGTCGACGTACCAGATTGTCTGACAATTGAATCGAACGGTTTAATGATGATGATCAAGTGAAGAAGAAATGAATTGTTCCATGAGCATCCCGTCAAATATGCCGGCCCGAAGAGAGGGCATCGCCGAGCTAAGACGGCATCGGGGGCGACGGTGTACTCACCATGTGACCTTGCACCTTCTCCAACACCATCATCAAGCCCAACAATCCCAACAAAAGTAAACTTTTCATTTTGAAAGACAGAAATAATTCACTGTCGTGCACGGATCGTTCGAGGGAGATGAACAAAGGCCGGCTTCAAAAAGTTGGCGGAGCGCGCGACTGGCACGCCGACGCGACGACGCTAACGATGACCGAATGCAGTGGAGGGACGGAAGAGAGTCTCGACCCGCGAGATTGAAGGGGGTGAGAAAGACGAAAGGCGTGGATTTGAAAGTATGGGAAGGAAAAGAAGCGTGTGGACACTTGCGGCAGAAGCGCAGATATTGCTTGCAGTGGCAATGAACTGTGGGACTGGCACACTGGACCGTCGGCCGGAGTCCGCGACGTTAAGAAAACCGTTGCGAAAGAGGACCGAGCTTCAGAAATGGCTCCTACGAACGATTTTCAAAGGACGTCCGAGCGGCAGAAACACTTGGCCTCAGTAACTGTACCAATCAAAGGTCTTAGGTACCGTTTCTCGATAGGTGCCGGGTGGGGCAGAGACCCCCCCCCCGCTCGAGCAAAATTTAAGATCTTGCTGAACTCCGACTCGAAGCGTCGACAGGCATAGATCGCTCGCAGGGACGGCACGGGCCTGTGGCCTCGGGGAACCGTGTTACGCGCAGTGGATGACGTGTGGTTTTCATTATAAAGTGGGGCCAGCCAATAAGCATCGATGTAACGCAAAGTTCATCTCACCAAGTATTCCTCAAGTGCCAGCCTTACTAGCAAATCTTGTCATGTGTGGTGTATTAGTATTAGTATCTCAAGGCTGCCAACACAACCAAAATTTCATATGCACTGCATGCGGGCGTTGTCGGTCTTCCGAACGAGAGTGAAATTCCTTTCTCCAATAAGAACAGTTCATCGATCCAAGAGGCCAAGTCCTGCATGTCATCTAGGTACTCGTACCTAGGTAATTTACTGGGCATCGGGGTAGCTAGAAGTACCTACATCAGACGAACAAGACAAGCATCACCGAGACAAAAATCATTCCCAGTGCCTTATTAGCAACAGGATACTTGGAGCCGCCCGACCCAGTGCTTGTTGTGGTAGGGGTCGCACCCGAGGCCGAAGCCGACGACGTTCCGGAAACCGTCGGCGCTGAAGTGATCGTTGACGAGGTCATCGCGCCACTTGTCGTAGCAGAGAAGGACCCAGTCGCGGTGGGAGATGCAGCACCTCCAGATATGGCTTGTTGATAGCCGAATTGCGCCCACGCGTATGTCACTCCTGACGCGGATGGGGAGGCCGTGGTTGAGCACTGAGTTGTCGTAGTGGCGCGAAAGGGTCGGTCCATGGGTCAGCGCCTAGGTAGAACTTTGCCATCGAGAAGAAGGTTAGATGGATGATTTCCCGACTACTCACCATGGAAGAAGCGGGGGCCGTTACAGCGGGCGGGGTATAAGATTGACCTTGCGCAAACGTGTAAGACGAGTTGTACACCCCGACCGGTAGGTCGGCATCGGCCGAACAAGAAGTGAAGCCAGGCTCACGGTAATCCCCAGGGGCGACCCAGAGCGACCCCATGAGATCATACATGTTCTTGCAGTACGGATAGGAGCTCGGTCCGAAGCAAGAACGAATGACGAACTGCCCGACCCCGACCGTATCGCACGAACCCAAGAATTGGAAAAAGTCTTGTCCGCCATTGATCGCCGCGCCGACGGGGTTTCCTTCGCCGGAGGGGCCGTGGTTGTCGTATTCTCCACCACAGTCATAAGGGTTGAGGTTCATCTTGCGCCAATCGTACGTGCCACTGACTTGGACGTAGTCGGCCGTTTTGCGGAAATGCGACGTTTGGACGAACCCGTCCGGCATCGGTCGAGTACCGTTGACAGCGTTGAAACAGTAGGCCACGGCATCGGCCTCAGCATCGACGAGATTCTCGGTGACTGGATTCAGGGGCATAAATAGCTGTGGCGAGGAGTAAAGTGAAAGTCCGAAAGTTAAACGAAAATTTTGCCGAGACTCAGCCACGGCCTTGTCGCAAGAACTCAGGCATTACGACTCACGCAGAAATCTGTAGGACTCCGGACATGTGCTTGTCTTCCGAGACCTGTTTCTGACGCGGGCGGTACGAGCACACCGTTGCCATCCTTCACAGACGCGGTTGGAGTGGGCCAAGTGCCTGTCGCCGAGCTTGTCACGTTTGGTGGCTTTGGGCCAGCTATAAACGCAAGTGCGAGCGGTACAAGGGTGTAAGTCATCTTGGTAACTCAAGTTGTGTGCCGTTGGTGGGTTACATAACAACGCTGGCAGTCCCGAGTCGATCCGATCCGACTTCAAGAGCGGCGTTGCATCGGACTCCCGGCTCCATATCAGCTCCATCCCGAGCGACGCCGGTCAAACAGCAGGAAGTTGACGTGACATCGGCTCCGACTGGACTCACTCCCAGCAATATTCGTCGGTTGGGGGTATACGGCGTTCTGAGCTTGAGCCATTAGGGTTGCAGAAGTTGCCAACAAGGCGATCATTGCCTTCGTATGAAAGGTGGTTGAGCGGAGGTCCCGGGGAGGTCGCCGCGAAGCGGAAGTGGCGCCATCATGTGGGGGCATGGTCGTGAAATCTGGAGAGCAACGCTCGAGGGCCGAGGTCGAGACTCGGAGTGCAGTGTAGGGTTATGTCAAGCAAGGCAGCCGTAAGTGAAGCTCTGAAGTGCTCTTGAACAAGATCGGGGAAGAAGAAAGGGGAACGGAGGCAAGAGAAAGGAAGAGGACGAAGCGCCAAAGCTCGAGCAGAGCACCCCCGGATGTCGCACGGGTACCAAAAGAGAGCCGAGCGGTGTCCGTCGTCGTCCGTCCGTCTCATGTCTGGAGCAGTAGTAGCGCACTGGGGGAAGGTAAATGAGCTTGCGTAGCTAAACACAGCATTTTTTGGAACCAAGTTAGGCTGGTTGTAATTTGTGTGAACTGAAATGGAACCTCGATGCATCGGAACGAGCAAAATCGGGGCCACGATGAGTTCTTGGATGCTCGACCGGGGCCTCATCGAGCCCGTCGGGGACGCTCGACGTTTCTGAGAGTCGACTTCGTGGGCGAGAATCTCTGCCCATGATCCTCCGCTTCCCACCGATGAGGGATACCTGAGGGGACTTGATCACTTCACATCGTTCACCTTGACTTCAGAATGCACATATAATATATTCGAACTTGTCCTCATCTGTTGTGAGCGATGCCCGCTTCCGCCGACTACGAATTTGATTCGATCAGGCGCTTTTGCACACAGGGGGTGCTCGAGGCGCGGGGGAAGGGGCTAGTGTCGGCCGCGGTCTCGTAGGGAGAAACTGCTTATACTGAAGAGGTTGTTTGCTCGTGCTCGTGCGAGTCGTACGCTTGTTCTTGAACGAGTGTGGCTTGTTTATGCCGAATGCCGATAACCCGATGGCTGACGCAAATTAGGTCATGTGGGGGCTCATGCCTCGATTAAAAGGCACGGTAATCGACCCCAATGCAGACTATGCATTCTGGGCCATTCATCCAACCTCCACCTCAGCCGCTCAGGCGCCTGGTCCTGGACTCGCTTCCAGTCTCCGTTTTGTAATTCGGCAATTACTTATGTAAAGGCGTTGCTTGCTCGTGGCGCGCGCTGCCGTGCAGGTCGATTCTGATGCAGGGTCGATAAGTCAGTCCTACACTATTGGCCTAGCCAGTGTGCTTCAAGCATTTCCTCCGACTTTTCCGAAGATTTTTAGGCACTAAGATAATTGTGCTGTTATTAAAATCTATTAAATAAATAAAAAAGGCAGGCGAGGCGAGGCGGTGTCTGCGCGTCTGCGCCTCACTCGGCCCAGGCATGAATTGACCTCTTTGCTTTGTCGCTGCCGCCACCTGAATCGAGTCAGCTGCACACGTTCTCCCTTGGCTGGTTGTGCTGGAACAAGATCGATTTGGTGACGCGTCAGAGTGACTCTCGGACTGATCCGCACTCTCCTCCTATCTGGACGACGTAACGTGCGAGCTGCGACAGCTTGACTCAGTCTCGTCTCGTCTGAGTCGTCTCGTCTTGACCCAAGCAAGCAGCGCAGCGCATCGCGTCGCGTCAGTCTTGAGCCCGTCGTCCCACCACAGCCTGCGCCTCAGCGCTCTCGCTGCACCGAACCCGCTCTGGCCTGCAGCTGGGCGTGTGATTTCGGCATTCGTCTGCCTGACTTGCGACCCCGACAGGTCGATTCAAGCAACGGTCAGTCGAGGCTAATGACTTGGCATTGGTGCTCTTATCGTGCTGACTCGCGTCATTCTGCTGCTCCTTTCCTCGCTGGGAATACACTCGCAACGTGCGCGTCGTCGCCGTCGTAATCCCAAATCGACCCGCTTCGCACCTTGTCGACGGCCACCGTCCCCTTTCCGCCGCGCTTACTCCCGGTGTTGCTGGTCTGAATTGGACCATCTCGATCCAATCCCACGCGTGTCCTCACTCGCGTGACGAAGTAGACTCTCGTGGTCCCTTTTCGTCTCTTCGTCTGCCCCACCGCTCGCGCTCGTCGTGGGTGTCTCAGGATCGTTTCGCGGTGACCTCTAGCTCGGTCAAACACGTCGCTGCCATCGACTACAACGCGTCTTGGACCGATTTCAATCTCCCATTCGATACATTGACTACTTTGAATTGCATCAGCATCACCAGTCCGCCTACGGTAGTGTGCTACCAAGTCATAACAAGCTCAGATCAGGTGAGCTGGGTTCGCTTCATTTCGCGCGTGGGCATCCTCATCTCCGCTCTCGCTTGTGCAGCCGGAGCCTCCTGGCTGCTGCAACTGGCCGCGTGGTTCCGCCAAATTCACCATCAAAGCCGGATCGCCCTAGCCGACCCGACTCAGATGGATTGGGCTCCACCCACTTTGGATCGTGAGGAGACAATGCCTTGCCATGTCAGGCGATCGCTTTTCGGCTTTATGGCCTCGAGTGAAATGTTCAGGGGGGCGGAAACTCGATGGCGCACCACCTCCTAAGCCGCACGCGACGACCGATCTTCGAAAAAAGACACCCGATCCCGAAATGCCACTGGCGATGGAACCTCGAGAGATACGACCATTTCGCTGACCCCGTTCTACTTTTGGCTCTCATCTGCTTCTCGTGATTTCGTCCACCTACTTATACCCTCAGATTCTCGAACCCCTCCCTTCAACCAAGCGGATAACCCGTCGAAATGACGGCCCCATCGGCAGCGTACCCATTCTCGCCTTCGCCTTCGTCTCCCGAGATCTATTCGGATGCCCAGTCGTCGCCCGATCCCTCAGGCCGCCCGAACGAGGAGCGCAGGCGGAGTAAGCGAGAGTCGACTGCGAGCGCAACGCGGCAACGAGAGGAGGCTGCGACACGTTACCCGTCGCCACCGCCGGGAAATGGGGGATCTTCTGCCAGACGACCCGTCTCGATTGATGCGAGCCTGGTCATTCCGCCGTTCAACCCCAACAACCGGCGGCAGCCCAGTAGCAGCCCTTCCCCGACGGTCCCATCGTCGGATAGCTCCTCTTCCTCCCGGCGCAACTCGCAAGTGCAAGAACTGCTCCCACCGCCGCCGCCGCCGCCTCCGCATCACCAATACCAAGGGCAGCGTCCCATGTCCGTTGCCGCTCCCGTTTCCTCGCCCAGTGCGCCGTTTATTGGCGGTGCTGCGCACTCATCGACGTCTGGCACAACCAGCGGTGCTGCCCCACCCGCGGGTGGCCAACGTGTTCGACAATCGGTCGGCTATCTCCCCACCTCGACGACCAACACCGCAGTCTCTCTCGGCCCTTACCCTCAGCTGTACACGCCTCACCCGATGCCGAGACAGAAGATCTACTTTGGTCCGTACATCCTGCTGCAGACGCTTGGGGAAGGCGAGTTTGGCAAAGTCAAGCTCGGTGTGCATTCGGAACGATGGGGCGAGGATGTGGCCATCAAGTTGATTAAAAGGGGTAACGTCGATACGGCGCAACGCGGTGAAAAAGTCAGGAGAGAGATCGAGGTGCTCAAGGTGGGTCATCGCTTTCGGCGAAGCGGAAGGCATAAGGCAGTGACTGATGAAGCCGAGTTTATCCGATCGTTTGTCCTCGCAGGCTGTGCGACATCCCAACATTGTTCGCCTGTACGACGTCATCGAGACTGACAAGTATATCGGTATCGTTCTCGAGTACGCATCAGGCGGCGAACTGTTCGACCACATCCTCGCACATCGATACCTAAAGGAACGCGACGCGTCTCGGCTTTTCGCGCAACTCATCTCAGGTGTAGGCTACTTGCACGCCAAAGGCATTGTCCATCGGGATCTCAAGCTCGAAAACTTGCTCCTTGATCGGAATCGCAACGTGCAGATCACCGACTTTGGCTTCGCGAACCGGTTCGAGGATGCGGGTCGAGATCTGATGGCGACGTCGTGCGGTTCGCCCTGTTACGCCGCGCCTGAACTCGTCGTGCAGGAAGGCAAATATGTCGGTACGGCTGTTGATGTTTGGTCGTGCGGTGTGATTCTTTATGCCATGCTTGCCGGCTACCTGCCCTACGACGACGATCCGACCAACCCCGAAGGTGACAACATCAACTTGCTCTACAAGTACATCATCAACACGCCCCTGACGTTCCCCGAGTGGATCACCGCCGAGCCACGCGAGTTGCTGCTGTTGATGCTCGTTCCCGACCCGATCAAGCGATGCACGATTGAGGACGTGATGCGGCATTCGTGGTTGCGCAAGTTTGCTGCCCACTTTGAACGTACCGTCGCCGAACTGGAGAAGCAGGCGCAAGAGCAGGAGCTGTGGAAGCGACAGGCCCTCGAAGCACAGCGACAGTTCCTCGTGCAACAATACGCGCAGCAACAAGCGCAGGCACACCAGCAGCAATTGCAGCAGCAGCAAACCAGTGGGTTGGGAATCATGGCGACGGGTATGATGAGGAATCACACCTCGACTGGGCCACCTTCGAGCGGGACCCGGTACAAGACCGCAATGGCCCAATCGGCTTCGCAGCAGGCTGGACTCGACATGCACGCTTTCCCTACAACTTCGGTCCAAGAGGAAGAATCACCCGCGAGCGCACCCGTCCCGATCCGAGAAAACCGAACCTCGATCGTTCTCCCCGGTGCGGTCGGTCGTCGAGCAGGGAACAACTCGTTCGGAGCGTCCTCGCCGCCGACGACACAGACGCAGCGCATCACCGTCGACGCCGACCACTTTACGTTCGAACCCCGGGTTGGAGGCAAGTCGTCGAACTCAGGCTCGAGCGCGAGTGGGGCTGCACCGACCTCTGTAGCGATGACGCCTTCGTTCTCGGCTCCTCCTGACCCACCTTCGATCCCTAAGCAAGGCGATCTCATGGTCGTTGACATGCCTCGACCGTCGACATCCAGGCAGCCGTCGACTTCGAGTCGCAACAGTCGACGATCTTCGACGACGGGACGGGCGACCCCGAGCACCGCTTCCATTCCGCGGGTGCTGTCCGCAGGTGCTGCGACGAGTTCCAATTCGAGTGCGGAAGCGGCCTCGCAACGACGCAAGGCCTCGTATCGTGCCACAGTCCAGGTCGAGTACGATTCGGAGGCTGCTGCTCGGAATACATCGAAGCGAGTTGAAGCACCTGTCCCGGCGACGCCTGCTGAAGACGTGGTTATGACACCCGCGCCCAAGACCAAGACGTCCGATCGTGAGTGCCGCCGCAATACAGATTACTTCGAGAACTGTTGGCTGACTGAGGATTTTCTTTTGCCTTCATTCAGTCCCGGCCACTCCTTCGTCTCCCTTGGTTGAAGAGGCCAAGGAGACCACTGGGGCTTCGACACCCCCGCTTGTGCCCCTGCCCACGCCGTCTGCCACGCCTTCTACCCCAAAGATGGAGTCACCTTCACACGTCAGCACGCCCAAGAAGAGAAAGAGCTCTGCTGATGCTGCGGAATTGGAGGAGGTCAAGGCACTGCCGTCCGTCCCAGCCCTTGCGGCTAGCAAATCAGACACGCTTCCCGCAGTCCCGTCGACTCCGACACGGTCGAACCCTGATGCCGATGCGACGCCCCGCGCGAAGAAGACTTCGGCCCCGACACCGCTCACCGAGTTTGCCGAGACTAATCGCTCAAGATCTGGTAGTGGTCGTTTCTCGCTGCGCAGCCTCTTGCCTGGCTCGACCCCTGGCTCACCCGTCGCGTCTCCTCGCAAGGCCAAGACGGCCGAGCGATCTGAATCCTCGAGCGCGATTGACGAGGCGGCCAACTCTGAACGACGCAAGAGCAGGCGACAGAAAGCGATGAGCCTGCAACCTTTCAAGAGCAGTGCGAGCAAGGCGTCGAAGGCACCAAGTAGTTCCGCCACGATCAGCGAAGCCGTGAGCCGACCACCGACTTCTACCCCGAAGCCGGCTGCGAATTCGTCTTCGACGAGACGAGGGTCGATGGGCCCACCACCGGTCCCCGGTTCGGCGAGCACGAGTCGTCCCTCGACTCGATCGTCCATCACCGTCGCTCCGGCTACACCGCCGTCGTCGTCGACAGGCCGTTCTCGTGATCTCGAAGCGGCATGGGCCTCGTCCAATACCCCGGGTTCGTCGGCTGCTCCTGGAAGCAAAGCCAAGTCCGTCATGGATTGGTTCCGACGTCGCTCGACTCGTGCGCCCGGACCCTCTGATGCGGGTTCATTCAGCTCCGTTTCGACCACCTCGAATGGCGCACAGGACATGGAAACGAGGTCGACTTCGTCTCGTCGGGCACGACCTATGTCAATGATGCCTTCCGTTCCGAGCCGCGCGAGTACCCAAACGACGTCGATGGCCAGTCCCGCTGTTACCCCATCCGCGACACCTACACTCGAACCGACCCCCACTGTCGCGCTCACGCCTTCGTCGGCGGCCCCCAACCCACAAAGCTCGCCACAATCATCGCGATCCGTCTCGGGTGGCGCACAGAGCCTTGTGAGCAGCACGACGACATCGACCAAGGCGACGACCGTGTCTTCCAATACGACGACGACTGCCGTTGCAAAGCCTGCTCTTGCCGCTGTCGCACCCCAGTTCGTGCCCGCTCGATTGAGGTTGCACCAGGGAGCATTGGACAAGCACGCTTTGACCTACCGGTCCCCTCCCGAGGTCATGGTCGAAATACGCAACGCTTTGTGGAAAATGGGTGTTGAGATGATCATGGAGACTGAGTTCAGGGTCAAGTGCGTACGCAAGAGTCGCAAAAAGGCGCAGCAGCTCCAACTCGCCGGCGTGGGATTCGACCCTCCGGCCCCCAACAGCACCGACGGCGATCATCGCGAGTTGTCGAACTCGAGCATGTCGAGTCGAATGTCCGCGTCGCCCTCGATGACTTCGAACCTCGCACAGAGCCCCTCGATGACGCTCCGTGGTTTCTTTGCGCGCAAGAACTCGGCCACCACGATCGGGGCTGCTTCGAGCGCGCTCAGTTCGCCCGACCCGCTCCTGTCGCCTGTCATGACTCCCTCATTGTCTTCGGGCCCCATCGGAGGTTTCCTGGGCTCGCAGCAGCAACAGCCGGCCCCGATCTATGGCGAGGGATCGAGCGACTCGGGTGACGAGGTGCGATTCCACGTCGAGATCACGCGCGTCAAGCACCTGGAGCGCTTGTATTGCGTCGATTTGAAGCGTGTCAAGGGGTCGCCATGGTCGTACAAGCACGTCTATGACCAACTGCTCGGTGCCCTCGAGTTAGGCCCTTCGTGATGACGTCCAATGAGTTCGATTCAAGTGGCGAATCTGCCCTCCTTCCTTGGTTTCTTTCCCTCGAACCCACAGCAATTCCTTGACTTTTTCCCCTCGCTCACTTATTGATTTTCTTGCGATCAAAAACCCCCTTCCTCTCCATCCCTCTTGTCTCTCTCGTGTCGCCTTGATATATCTACCTTTTGCTTCCTTAATATTCTTGTGTGGCGTGAGGTTGCATGTTTTCTGCGCTTTCTATACGTTTTTCTTTCTTTTTTGGTTCTTCATCTTCTGGGGCCGTTTTCTCTCTAAGTTGTTCCCTTCTCTCTCGCCCTTGTTTTCGTTTACGTAATACGATGCTATGGCTCGGTTCTGTGTTGGATACCCCCGAGCTCAAGGCGGTCACCACCCGCGAGTGGAAAACACATTCTTGGGAGAGAGGTCGTGAAGTAGTCATCAAATCGTTTGACGCCATCTTTGCAAATTCGTGAATGAACAAAAAAAAAAAAAAAAGCCCAAAGCTGAAGAACGATATTCGTCAAGAAATACAAAGTTGAGATAAAAAAAGTACTCGGCGGGGGCGCGACGTGCTGATCGAAACCCTTCCACACCCAAGAACGGAATGAAGGCATCCCTTCGTTGAATCAAGTGTCTTTGTGCGTTTTCACCTCCCCATTCGTCCCACCATTCAATTCGTCGACCCAAAGCTGCATATCGGCGATGTTCCTCATCAGATCATCCAAATCTTCGACGGTCCGATTCGAGTTGGAATTCGAAGCCAAGGACGAGTTGGAGACCGAGGTGGGTAAATCGGATCTGAACGTATGAGGGGAGGTCGACGTTACAGAGGAAGGACCGTGTGAAGCCGAACGGGAGAAGGCGGGGCGTTGTCCGCCGTTCCCTAAGGATCGGGAAACGCCCGCACCACTTGCCGAGGTGGGGGTGCTAAGGTGGTTGGAGGATGGGGATGGGGATGGGGATGAGGATGAGGAGCCTAGGAGCCGAGGGTCGTTCGATTTCGATCGAGCAGACAAGGAGTAGCTGTGGAATTCGCCACTCGTCGCCCTGCTGGGAACGAGGGGCGACGAAGCCGAGGACGTCGCTGTCGAAGTCGAGGATAATGTGGTGGCCACGGCCGTATCGAGCCTCAAGACTGCAGGGGAGCGCGTGAACCCTGCTTGTTCGGTCGATGCCTCACCCTGCTGAGGCGCAGGACCGGAGAGTGGGATTTGACTGACTCGCGCAGTCGTCGTCTTCGAACTAGGCGCAACTTCCAACTCTGGCGTGTTCGCAAGAGGGTTTACCGGCCCGTCAGCGAACGTCGGCGGGTTCGTCGCCAGCGGTGATGAAGACGGTAAAGTGGGAGAGGCGATCTCCTTGACCGCATCCTTCCACCTCATCTCGTTCGGACTTCGAGGCGACTTGGCCGTGCTCTCCCCTTCGAACGAATAGATCGCAATGGGTCGACCGGCGCCCAAGTCCCGGGCCGCCAGTTCGTGCAATGGGATCGGTCGAGGTGCTCGGGATGCAAGGGAGGAGGTCGAAGGGATGGGCGCAAAGGGGGTTGCAGTCAACCCATCGGCCGAGTTCGGCTCAAAGGACTGGTAGTCTATCGCGGGCGATCCTCTTGATGGTGCTCGCAGTCGATCAGAACCCGCTGAAGATGACAGATCACCGAGCGCGGGAACAGATCCATTCAAAGGCGAAAGTGGATTCGCGCTGTTCTCATCCGCACGTCGAGAAGATTGCGCCTCGGACGATCCAACCAGAGGCGATTGTTCATTTGCCGAAGTGTAATTCGACTGAGGGCTCGGGAACGAAACGGCGCTGTTGCTCGATCCACCTCTCAGCATCCCAGGCGCCCGACCTGGGGGCGCAAGTGCGCCAGAAGGTGTTACAGTCGCATACTGCGCATTGCCCGCCTCGTTCTCTGAATCGCTCGCGGTGCCTCGATGACTCGGAGTCTTCTTGCCCGCTGCTGAAGACGGACGACCAAAGCTGTACCATTTGGATTTGGACGTCGCCGAATCGAGTTGAGGCGACTTGACTTCGGGACTGAGACCCTCTGGTGTATCGGTGAGGATGGGGCCAAGCGTCGCACGACCATCGTGCCCTTCGTCCGTCGCGGCTCGTGCAGGCAATCCCGGTCGAGCTCCTACAGCTGCACTTGACGATCCCCTTTCACTCCCACTCCTCAATTGTCCCACAGCCGCCCCTCTCGTCAACTCATCGATCTCACTCGTGAGCCTCGCGACTTCACCCTTGACCCTGGTGACCTCGTCCTCTGCTGCAGCCCTCAGCTTGCGTTCCGAAGCGACCATCGTGTTTGCCTCTTGGAATAGCTCGACGCTAAGCGACTCAAGTTCGGCCATAAGATCCTCCTTGGTCTTTTCCAGTTCGGCGCACTTCAGTGCGAGTTGGTCATGTGCTTTACGAAGCCCGGTGTGAGAGTTGCGCAATGAAGCAAGGGCTTGATCGAGCGAGGTAACTTGAGATTGGAGAGCGTATACGTCCGTAGGGAGGTGATTCCGATCACTTCGCTCTTCCGAAAGTCGTGGCTCTCCAATGGTCAGGTCGCCCGGTTGTGGTGACGTCGATGAGGATCGATAATGCCCGGCATTGAGCGAGGTGGTAGGGACATTCGATTGTGCACTGGCATTGCTGCTCACGCTCGGCGTCTGCTTTCGAGCCCTCGAAACACTACCAGGCAAGTTGTTGACAAAGCCACCAAACAACGACGACGCTCCATTGCCCTCATGTCGCCCGTCATGGGACGAAATGGTATGTGCTCGATGAGGTAGTATCCCTGCGGCCATCGAGACTTGGCTCGTAGACCCAACCGTCGATCCAATCGTTGACGAAGCCGAATGGCGCGATTCCTTCCGTCTCAACTCCTCTTCGAGGTATTCGGAATGCGTCTCGGCGAGGGTCAGGTTCGATTGAGCAATTTTGAGTTGTGCCGCGAGTTCGTCATGGGTAGCCAACTGTCGGCTCTACAAGGAGGTCAAGCCGGGGACATTACAAGGTGAGTTCGCATATGAATGATTCGACACTTCCTCTCCGATGCCAAACGTACCATCCCATCCACGACCTTCAACAAATTTCCAACCGTATCTCTCCACTCTTCGACCCCGAACCCATCCGTCCGAAGCGAATCCTCGAATCCCAAGCCCACACTCCCCTCGGCCATCGGTTGCCCAGTCCCACCTGCAGCACTTTTATAGAGTGCTCTAGCATTCTCGACCAGTGTTTCGTATCGCTCGGCCCGGGAAGGCCGTCGGGTATGCTGGGAGAGCGAGGATCGAGCTCCGGTCGGTATTGACGGGCCCCCGGGGTTGGACGATCCGTTGAAAGTCGAAGGGTTGTTGGGTCCGTCCGAATTTAAGGATCTCGGACTGGACCCTGAGGAGGAGGCTGTCGAGGGTCCGCTGAGGTTGTAAGGTTTCGGATACGAGGCAGGCACGGGCGGCGGGGGCATTGCCGGTGATCGAGTCGACATGGCTGCGAACGTATTCATCCTTCCGGGCTTGACTGTGTGGGGGCCGTACGTCATTAGCGTGGGTCACTGGTATAGAGGTGCATCGAGTCGACCTACCGCGATGTCGAGCTCAGCTCCCGGGTCGGCCTCTCGAAAGCCACTGTGAACGGTTCGTCAACCGGAAGCGTCTGCAGGTGTGTAATCTGAATAAGGACAAGTCTCAATAGTCAGCCAATTCCATTCTAAGCCGACTCGTCTTAGCACTGGGTGCATGCACGGTGCATACACGCTGCAACGCGTCGGGGCGCGCACAGATGCCGTACGACCGGTCTGGTTCCTCGATTCAACTCCACCATCCATCGACGAGCTTCAGTGAGGTGCAACCACATCTAGCCAGTGCTCACAGTATAATGATTCCACCTTGTACATCCAACAACAACGCCAGATGAAACGATCAGCAACCGACGAGTTGCCGTTGGGTCGTCGTCGGCTGGCAGCAAACGAAGGCCGATGACGATGTGCCCGTCGGTCGGTGGGTCGGTGGTCGGTGGTCGGTGGTCGGCGTGGCAACCAAGAGACGGACGGCTTACGGCACGTCGTGCAGCGTCCGATACAGTAGCACTACGCCGCTAATTCGAGTGGCCAAAAGTGACGCTTTTTGATGTGGGAATCAATCCCGTCGCACTGCTGAGTCAGACGACGTCGGTACGACCGCGTCACTCGTTCGTCGCTCGGCGGTCAAGCGCTCTGGATCGGAGGAGCCCGAAAGCGAAGGAGCGCCGCGCCTAGGCTTGAGCCAGCTAGCTCGCGCTCACGTTCACGCCCGGCAGTCGCCCGGCGACGTCCAGTCGAAATCAGTCCCAAGGCTCCAAACAATTTCACGGGGCACTGATACCTACGCGATAACACTTTGCACGTTTTGCTCGTACGACTCTGTTTACCTTACTGATGAGTGTTGCCTTTGAGATTGAATGGACCTGCCCAACAATGCAGTGCATGTTTTCAATCTGAAGTCGACTGTCCGGCGGTGATGGATTGGCGCTGAAACAGAGTTGGGCTTTTTCATTCCGACGCAGTTGGCGCGGTCAAAGAAGTCTAGGAGTGTGCAAGCTCCAAGCTTCTCAGATCGGCGCAGAGAATTCGGCATGGGCCGCCGATCGGCAAGTTTCGCTGACATTTGCTCTCGCAAGAGTGACTTCAAGTGGGTGCCTCTGTACGCCAATAAGTTACCTAGGTAATGATTATCGCCCATTTGGATCCTCCTCCCGCCAAATCTACGGTTCGCACTAGAAACCAACACTCAAACTTCGCCGGCCGTTGCCCCCGCACGCTCTGAGGCTGAGTTCTGTAAAGAGCACATGTCGTTGCACCGGCAGCTTCCCATTCAGTGAACCTCTCCTTCAAATCCAATGAGGTACTTGTTGACCTCCTTCTCCCCCTTTGCAGTCTAACAAACCTTACATCTCGTTACTCGCTGCCACTCCGGCGCTCCGGCCCTCGCCTTCAATCAGCAGTTTGTCGATCCCGGGCTCTTCGCCAGTCGAGGACGGTCGACGCGCCAACATCATAAACAAGCTAAGGCAGTCATCACTCTCCCAGTGGTCGATTCCACAGGCACCTTTCATAACTTGATGGTTTTCTTCGCCTGCATTTCTGTCTCATTTGCAATCTTGTCACAGTCCTTCGTGTCTTTTGTGTTAGCCCGTGCCTCGTGAGATTCTAGTTCAGGGGTCCCCGTTCCTTCAGAACGCTTGATGCACCTCCCATTGCGAAACGTGGACTTGCTCATACCATGCCTCTCTAGCCTAGTTCTTAAACAGGCTGAAACGAATTGTGCTAATACAATCACCACGCATATCTAATCGGAGAATACAAACAAGCATGAAACCTTAAAATAGCCCCAGAAGTGCACGCCCACCACCCTTCTCTTCAAGCTCGAACCTCGAACTCCCCATCGTTCCTCCTATTCCAAGCTCACACTCCCCGCCCCTTGTCCTCCCGGTGCCTCCTTCCTGACTTTCCTAACCTTGGCACCCCAGCTTTCCAACTTGGAAGCGACCCTCTTCCCCTCTTCATCACCCAACAAGAACTCTCCCAAAGCAGCCGAAGCTTCGACTCGTAAACTCAACACCCTTCGAATGGGGTTCGATTCGTCCGAGACGTTGTCCTCATGCAACAAAGGCATCGACATGGCTTCGGTCGACGTACGTTGGTGCGACGCGGATGCCGATTCGGAGGAAGAGGATGAATGCCCGTTCGATATGGATGTGGAAGGGAAACGACGTTGGAGGGAATGGATTTGGTGTAGAGTTTCGTGTTTGGCGTGCGCGGACCAGATTCCGACCAGGACTCGCCAGGATGCGACGAGTTTTTTGGCTCCGAGGTCTGTGAAGGAGCATGCGGGCTGAGTTTCCGATCCAGTGCAGAACTATGCCCCCTCATACTCCCACTTACAATTGTCATCGATGAGGCTGTTGTGATACACGGCAAAAAGCCATACGAAGATCGCAGCGAGGATGAAGCCGTACGGTGCGATGAACAAGAACGCCCATGCGAGGAAGAACAAAATGACGTAGGTCGCCATCGATAGGACCAGGCACACAGCAATCTGTGTGACAATTGAGAAAAAAAAACGTCAGCATGCGAAAGAGTCGCGATTTGGAAAAAGGCTCCTGAACGAACGCACTTTGTTCTGCGCATGGTCCTCTTGAAGATCGCTGAACCTCAACGAGTACTTGCCCATTAAGTAGATCGGCATGTGCACGATCAAGGGTGCAGCGAAGAACGGCAGCCTCAGCATCGCCTTGCCTGTCGACAGCAAGAGATCCCCCAGGACCCTCATGCGCGTCGGCAAGTCGTGTTTGTTGTTGGGGTCGAGCTTGTCGGGCAACGGCACACCAGAGAGCGAATAATGCGTGAAACTCGTATCCCGAAGCGCCTTGTGGTATGCCAGTAAAAGGGTCTTTAACTGCCGTAGTTCTGGCGAGGGAGTTCGAGTCGCAAAGAGGTCGACGAGCGTTTGCCCGATCTGCACGAGATGTTGAAGCGGAATCGAACGGTCGTCGACCCAAAGCATTTTGCGCGCCATCGTCGCAGCATTGAGCGAGTCCCAATCGGGTGCATTGACCGTCAACTTGGTCAACGCTTCGGCGATATGCTTCGTCATCTTCTTGGCCGCCGCTTTGGGGTCGATCTCGAACTCGTCGATGAAGGGTCCGACGTTGAAGCTCGGTCCGAATTCCATCACGACCGCGGACCGGTACTTGCTCTTATCGGTATAGCTAATCCCGGCGATGCAGATTGTCAGCTCTTGAGGATCCTCGTCGACGCTATCGACGCCGTTGCTGAGCAAGCGACCCTTTTCGCGGACGTTCTTGTGGTATTCGAGGGCGGCCCAACTTGCGCCGTCTTTGAGTTGAGGTAGCAGACCGGGTAGGGTAGTACTTGTGCCTTCCGGGAAGAGGGCGACGCATTCGGATTGTTTCAACACGTCAAACGTCGAGGCAAATAGCAAGGCGTTGTCCTTGTCAACAATCAAAGGGTGATCACCAGCATCAGCGGCTTGGGCACGAAGGCAAAGTGGGGTTCGGTGGAATGAACTGACCCTCGTCTTGCGATCTACGGCCAAGTTGCCGGCTGATCGGAGGATCGCTCCTGCAATCTTGTTGGTGAACAAGGTCGACTTTGCCCAATAGTGTAGCATCCGACCATGGGGCTGCCGGTGACGAAACACGGGAAGAATCAGCCTCGGCTCGGCCCCTGTTCTTGGTCCGGTCCGGTCGCGTGAGTTGGCTCGGCTTACGAATTTGATACTCAGGACAGAAGGCTGGGAGGACAAGAGTGAATTAGATAAAATGTCAGGCTTTGAACCTGAAGCCAAGAGTGGGTGTGCACACGCCAGAGCACGCCGAGGCCGAGTTGACGCATGCGGCACCGCGGAAATGCTATTGTCGTCTCCGTCAGAGCGCGTCGTACTAGCCCGATAGTGGCCTTCGAGGATTCCGAACAAACTCCGGATATGGCTTGGAAGGATGCATGCACCATGCAGAAGACGTCCATGGCGACACTGCGTCGTGCTCCTCCAAGACTCGGGGGACCCCCACATTCGCCGGCCAGTCCACACTGTGACACTACAACGACAGCACCCACTGCAGATCCTTCATATGATCATACGCGAAAGCCACAGGTCGTCGGCATTATACCGCGTCAAGGTGACAACTCACATCGACGGCACTGTTGTGGTGGTTGCTGAGCACGAGCACCGGCCCGTGTTCGGGCACCTGGTCGCCGTTGATCACTTCGATGCGCGAGTAGAAGGACGTCGTTGCGAACTGCGCGATGTATCGCAGCAGAGGGTGCGCCACACCGAACGGCATTGTTGCACGGTCGCCGCCAGAAGCCGCCTGGGTCGATGGTCGGTCAAGGGGTGTGCTTTCGTGGTGAGTGTGCCAGCTTGCTGGCGGGCCGAGCAGTGACCGCGAGCTGGCAGTGTTCGCCAAGCTTGGCGACTGCGTGACCAGCTTTCCACCTCGTCAGCAGAAGCGCGCAGGCACGGATCCCTCCTTTTCACAGCCCGAAGCTCGCCATAAGCTGTCACTCCTGAGTGCACTCGCGCCAACTTCATTTTCGGAGCAGCAAATTCTCCACAAGTCACTCGCTCATTTTTACCACCTGCACATCCCAATTCCTGGAATTCGTTTCCTGGCGCATGGGTAGGCCTGGCCAAGACAGAATTTGTGCGCCTCCTCGCGTACGGGCTAGCGGCTACTACTTCGCAACGGCAGCCCATTCGAGCTCCTTCCACAAAACGCTCCGGTATGGCTTGGCGAACTGCAGATTCCTTGAGATCTACAGGTGATCCATGTACCATGTGCTCTTGTCCGAGCCTCATGGCTCTTCGGGGAGACTCGAGCACTTGTCCGGCGCGGGTGCGGCGCATGTGCTCTCTCCTTCCCAAGTTCCAAGAGCCCCTTTTCATTTCAATTGCCCTCTCCGGTTCGATTATGGCGCCGGCCGCGGACCCCTCAAGTTGAGGGGTTGAGAGAGTGGTGTGACTATCCTCCCCAGGAGATGTGGCCAGTACTAATGACAAAGTTTGACAAGATCTCTTTCCCACGTGGATCTAGGCTGCCCATCAAATGAACTAGGGCGATCCGTCCAGCCAGCTTTTCTAAAGTTATCGGCTTATCGCATGCCCCGGTTCGCTTTAGCTTTCATTGAGTTGATTTGGATCATGAAAAGCCTAAACAGTAGGAAGCGTGTGCTAAGTCGTTATCGGCAACGATCATGTACACAATTCAAAGGAAGTAGGCACGGCCTAAGTACCTAAGTAGGCGCGCCAAATCTAAGCACAAGTCTGCAAGCCCGCCAAATCAAAGAAAAAAGGCCAGACCCTTTTGCTCCAGGCCCAAGGCGGCCGCGGTCGGGAACGGCGAGCGGCTGCGCCTAACTGCCTTCGGACGAAGAAACTTAAGTTAGGTACTTATTGCATTGCAGATTACCAAGTTCTTGGCCTGCAGGACTCTGGCCGGCCGTACTGCAAAGGTTTATATCGAGCTACCAACCCCGCAGAGAGACATGTACAGGGTCTTTGACCGACGTTCTCGCTTCCATCGACTGTGGTTCGGCATTTTTTCTCGCCCTGGCAGTGCACGAACAAGCCCATGCTCGAAAAAGGGGACCTAGCTTACCCCAGGTCAACCGAAGACCGCCGAGCTCGTCGAGAGCTTCGGAAGACTCGTCTTGTTCAGGTTGACACAAGCTCTTAGACTGCAATTCGAGAACTACTAAAGCTTGCAAAGCGTCTTGAAGATGAAGCATTTCCCAGCTGGCACAAAAGCTGAAAAAGGATCTTTAGCGCCATTCGAAAATGAGGTCGACTGGTAGTAGTGAAAACCTGTTCCCTAAGTGGCTTGTCCAACCTGGCCAAAGGCAATTTGGACGCAGCTTATCAGGCCGCTATGACCGCTAATTCGGTAGTGCGGGTGGCTAGGGCTGACTAGCCGGCTCGATCATGGTCGGCGCCGTCGGAGTTGTCTCGATGGAAAGGTTAAGTAGGTCGTCTTGCCGTGGGCCGCGCCACCACATCACTGGCGATGAGGTTGGGCGCGCCAGGCGCCGGGGCGCGGCTTGCTCAATGCGGCAGGCGTGGCGCCCGCTTCCGTGGCGCGCGCCTTCCGAGTTTGGCCTGAGGCTGATCCTGAGACTGTTTCGAGGGGGCGTTTATGATGCTCCCGCTCGCAGCAATCAGATCCGATGGCACTGGCCCTGCACATAACCTGGGTAAATGTTCGAGGCCGCCCGATTTGCAAACAGAGTAATTCCTCGAAAGCGCTCTTTGATCGCTCCGGGGCCAGGGAGTCCATCGAGCCTCTAATGCCTGTCAAAAGTCGGGAACTTTACCTCAAAACTGCCCTCCTCTGTCGTCCCTTCTGTCCTTGTCTCTCTCTTCCACTTACAACTACCCAGCAACACTTCGATTCAATCCTTACTTCATCTCACCTTCGTTGGAGTGGTTGCAACTTCGATTCCCTGTCCCATTCGTCTCAGAGTCGCCGACACAATCCTCCGAACCCCCCCCTGCTTGCCGATCCCCCTCGCCTGCCCGCTCAGGCCCGGTTCTGATCTTCCTGCGAGGCCCTTCAACTTTCAACTGAAACTCGACCCCGACTGTCTCAAACCCACCTCCTTACCCGAACTTCGCAACATCATGCCCGGTCGACATGCAGCTTCCCTCGTACCCAAGCACGAACACAGCCCTGCACTGCTCAAGTTGATGAAGTCTTCCCTCACCGACACCATCGTCGGTAAGTTCAACGTTCAAACGTCTGCCGCGTCCCGCCCGCCAGGCGCTGGCCGCGTCGGTCGCTTGGCACTGCAGGCAGTGCTACTAGGCTCGGACCCATCTTTCAACCCGCATTTGTTACCGAAAGTTTTCTGATGCTAACTACATCCTCTGCGTGTCCCACAGAACATGTGGCACAAAAAGCCATGAGTGTCATTCGATGCGGTGACGAGCCCCTAAACTCACAGGCCGAATCTTCTGTGGAACCCTTACCCGAGCTTGACGACTTCATACGCGACATCTGCCGGAAGTCGAGGTGCCACGTTCCGACACTTCTGTGCACGCTCGTCTACCTCGATCGACTGAAGGATCGGTTGACCGTTCGATCGTATGGCTCGCCGTCGACAAGACACCGAGTGTTCGTCGCCGCCCTTATCGTTGCCGCCAAGTACCTCAATGGTGAGTCACTTCAAGCACAAGCACACGTTCGTCGTCAATTTTCTTTTCACTTATACCGAACTTATACCGCACTTATACCGCACTTCACCTCATTCAGACTCGTCTCCCTACAACAAGCACTGGGTTCGATACGCTGGCCACTTCCGCCTCGAAGAGGTCAACCTCATGGAGCGCCAACTCCTTTGCCTTCTCGACTTTGACCTTCGCATCGGCGAGCCCGAGGTAAGCCACCCTGGATCACACTAATCAATTAGAGATCACAATACTCAATCGACATTTTACTTTGTTCTACCACAGTTGATCGAGACCTTTGCTCCCTTCCTTGGTCCCATCGAAGCCGGCATGGCCGAACGCCTCCTCCGTCGTCAATCAAGATCCATCCTCCAACATGCCGAGGCTTCCGACTCGGACTCGGACTCGGATGACGACTCGAATGACGACGATGCCTCTGAATGCGAAATGGACTCGGATGGCGATGGTGCTTCCCACTCTTCTGCTCCTTCGTCGACCATATCTCCCTCATCATCGGCATTGGTTGCCAAGACTCAAGAGATCCGGCTCAACTCGTCGAGTGCCAGCTCGGAATGCTCTTACTCGCCTCAAGCCGAGCATGAGGACGAAGAGGATGACCTCTTGAGCTCTAGCTCGAGCGATCCTTCTCGTCCCCTCTCGTGGTCGTCGAACGGTTCGGATTCGACAACAGCTTCGTCGCTGGACTACTCGTGCCACGAAGAATGTTCCTCGTCGCCGATCTACTCCCCACCAATCACACGACACGTCTTCGTCATCCCAAAAAAACCTTCGGTCATGACTGCCGATAACGATTTGAGGCAACACTTGCAACGCAAGCTCGAGGTCCAAAGTTGGATGTCGAGCCATGGAAGCGGTCCAGCTACCAACAAGCGCAACGCCGTCTTGCTCACCAGCGGCATCAGTCTTTGATCAAAGCTCCTCGCTACTATCTCTTCTCTCCCGGTCTACCCTTTGCCATTTTTTCTCTTCATTTTCGGTGCTCTACTCTTCTCCTTGTTCGCATTCGCATTGTTGTTGTTCCTCGTGGGGGCATTCCGGTACCTCTTTAAGGTTTTTTGTCTTTCAATCCCAAGCTGTGCTCATCCTAGATCAGCCGGCCGATGACGGTGTACTAGTGAGATACCATATCATATGGGATGTACTGGACAATTTCATCCATTTCAGTCATACCTATACCCTTCAAAGTGAAACCATGACTTTCCTCTTCCTTCTTCGAACCCGCACCGCACCATCAATTGCAAGCAAAAGAGAGCGCTTTGATCAAGAAGATCAAGCAAACGCTCTTGCCTGCAATGGTGCGAGTCGCTGGCCTGGCACTGCCCAGCCGAAGTCCTCATCTTCCCGATCGTTTTCGATCGCCGCGATCGCCCGCACCAGCGCCAGACCGGCCTGACCCTGCGGTTCGGTTCAACCGCTGGGGTGCCTATCTTGTTCCTTTTGAAGAAGACTTGTACGCTACTTCAAGGTTGAATTTGTACCTACCAAATGTCTGAGATATCTTTGAGCCGAGTTTGCAACCGGGGTCCGTCCCGGGGGGACCGGAGGGTGCATTTGAACCGAAAGGGTCAAATTGCCATCGTCGTCGGGGACGGGGCCAGTGGAGATGAGATGGTCGACGATCGTGGATGCGCTCATGCTCAAGGCCGGGCGAGTGGGTTTTTTCTTTATTCTCTTCGACATCTTTACACGTTTATACATGTGGGGGTTGCGAAATCTTATGAGCTACCCTACGTATGCGCGACAAAGTCGATCTTGACGAAGTCACGTACGAGCGCACTGCGTACTCGGAAGAAGCACACTTTAGTGCATGGATGGAAAAGAGAGAGAGAGAAAGTCCAGGTTGATGATCGATGATGAAAGGGGGGCAGGGGGTACCGCGCTGACCTCCGCTGGCGCAGTGCTGGCGCAGGCTTCTTCTGCGCGTTGCTCGACGGACTTCGCCGGCCAGCCAGCGTCAGAGACACTCAGCACCAGGCACTCACTTCCTCTGTCCTTGCTCGAACCTTGACACGTCGACGCTTTCCCTCCTCTGAATCTTCTCCCACGAAGACCACTTGCTTCCTAAACACCCGGCTCGAACAAGACATCACAACATGTCTCTTCAAGTCCCTTCCGAGAACCCGGGATCGGGCAACTCTGCCGGCGCGAACGTTCCCAAAAAGGTCGGCCTCGTCTTGCAGTCGTTGCCGCCTAAGAACGAGACTGGATTTGGCAAAGCGTTGGTGAGTTGAGGAGCTCGGTATTTGGTCATGTTGAATGGGTGATGTGGCCCGTCTTTGGTTGCTGTGGCCCCTTTTTGATCGACTGTCGAAATCGGATCGATCGACGACGTGGGAGCGAGATGACAGAGATTGCACGTTTGCGACCTCGTCCACATCATCGCAGCCATCTCAGGGGTGGTAGCCACCTCTACAAAGATGTCGAGCCGGCGTCCAGATCCGATCCGACTGTTGCATGTCTTATCGTACGTGCTCTGCGGGCCATAGGATCGGGAATGGGCCCTCAGCTTGGGGCTCGTTGCGCTCGACTGGATGTGGTCGGGTTTCGCTCAATCGTGGCTCGATCGCTTTTGCGTTGGCGTGCGCGCGCATTTTGGACGACGTCATCGCGCTCCATCGCAGCCGCATCGGAGTCGGCACCGTGCTCCATCGCGCGCAGCAGTCAAGGAGACTATCCATCCGCAAGGCTGGCTGCAGCAATTCTACCTAGAGCAAGCACCACGTTTGCAACAGACGGATGGACTCGAGGTCTGCTCAGAGAAGAGGCATTTTGAGCCCCGGCGTGCATCTTCGGCGACTTCTTTTGAGGCCGAAATCCGTTCAGCACCCGTGCTCGGTTCACGCTCCCTTTTCACTCTCCATCGCATATTCTTTTGCGCTGATGAATCGCGCAAGGCACTGACATGCCCTTCACCCCCATAGTACCCTCGAACGCCTTCCAAGGTCTCGGCTGACAACCCGCCATGGCCCGCGTACCGAGGCTACCACGAGTACTCGTTCGCTCACGTGAGTACTCGCAATCATGCCCAAAATGGCGAGATTAGCCAAAATTCTCAGACTTCTACTTCCAACAGGCCACTATGAGTCATCGTCTTCCTACCATCTTGGCCAAAGCCATTGACGATGTTAGGACAACCCTGAACGACCAGGTCAGCGTTTGCCAAGCTCGAGATAATCATGCCTCGCCCGATCACTTATCATCCGCCGATCCGCACAGTACGACGAAGAGAAGATCGTTGATCTCGTCGAATGTATGGAGAGGATGGAGGACTTGATGGACGACCTGCAGAGCAATGCGACTCTTCGACCCATCATTGATGACGGTGAGGGAGACATCCCCTTGTGGAACAAGGAGATCGCCAAGGTGTGTTGTTCGTCACTCCGCTGTAAATCTGCCGCGACAAGATGCTCATTCAGGTCCTGCATGCATGAATCCGCAGTACTTCCGAGGCAAGGACTTCATGAACGCTCCCTGGTTGTTTGCCGAGGCCTACAAGTACCGACGGTGGGTCATCATCATCCTATCTTCTAGCAATCGCGTGGCGAGATCGAGCTGACTTGATCATTCTTTAATATAATTAGTCTGCATGAATGCTTCTCGCTCTCCAAGTTCTGGAAGAGCTACGATGTCTTCTTCCGTCAAAGTCAGTGCTTGTCTCTTGACCGAGCCCTTCTTCGGAACTGACGATCCCATCTGCGTCTACAGAGTGCGAGACCTTCTCTCGCTCCGGTGATGCCGTCTTCGAGCTGTCGACCCGTTTCGCCGACCCCTATGTCATCGACGAGAAGCTCTCGGCCGAGGACCAGCTCAAGGCCAAGAAGCTCATCTTCCACGAGTTGACCCAAGTCGCCCTTTGGGGTAACGCTACCGACTTGTCCCTTCTCATCAATGTGAGCACGCTTCGAAGACGTGGTGTGTTGTATCGCGAAGTAAACTGACGAGCTTCTTGTCGATTGGGACCCGCAGATGACCGAGGACGACATCAAGAACCTCCAGTCAACCGGTGGTGACCACCTCGCCGCGACCGAAAAGAACATCCTCGGAAATCACCTCGAGAAGGTCTGGGACTTGATCTCGTCGCCCAACTTTGGTGGCGGAAAGAAGGGTGGCCGCATCGACATTGGTGAGTGTGGCTGAGAACGAACGGCACTTGAGGGTCAATCGGCTGACGAGTGTTGCGTTTGCGTTCGCAGTTCTCGATAACGGTGGCTTCGAGTTGCACTGCGACATGGTTTACGCCGACTTCTTGATCCAATCAGGTCTCGCTTCGCAAGTTCGATTCCACGGCAAGGTTAGTGCAGACTTCAACTGTGCTCCTCCTGGAAAGTTCGGCGTCTGACGCTCCCCTTGGTACTACCCTGCAGCGCTTCGCTTGGTTTGTGTCTGACGTCACTCGCCCCGACTTCGACTGGCTCATCAACCAAACCGTCTACGGCCACCTCTTCACCGATGCGACCGAGGACCAAATCGCTTCGCTTCGCTTGATGGGTCAGCGCTGGCAAAAGTATGTCAAGGAGGGCATCTTCGTCTACGAGCAGCACCCCTTCTGGATTTCTGGCGTAAGCATCATTTTCTGCTGTTTCGGCTCGTCCCTTCTGAGCCACAGCTGATCAGAACATGCATCATCTTTCCATTCTCAGTGGACCTACTGGCATTTGAAGCGCGAGGCCCCCGATCTTTTCCTCCACCTCGCCGACTCGGATCTTGTCATCTTCAAGGGCGATCTCAACCACCGCAAGTTGACCTACGACTGCCATGCGCCTCACGATACTCCCTTCGACATCGCCATCGGCCCTCTCGGCTCCGACGCCGGTGCACCCCCCGTCTTGACGCTTCGCACGATCAAGAGTGATGTCGTCGTAGGCATCCCCTCTGAAGAGGGTGTTCGTTTGGACAAGGAGGAGCCTGGATGGAAGATCTCGGCCAAGGTGACTTTCTGCTACTCCTTTCGGCTCTCCGTCAGACTCGACTGATGGATTTTTCTTCCTTCCCACTTGCAGTACGCGGTTGTCCTCCTCTCGGAGGGCCACAAGGGCGAGCCCATCGCTTTCGATTAAATGGGATTGATGTCCGATACAAAACGAGGCCTTTCAACAGGATCGTCGAGCCCCCAACTTTAGAACATAACGAATCTTTCACGAAGGTCGGTGTCTCCTGTCCCCACTGTCCCTTTGGCTCACATCCGCTCCCCTCTACCTTTTTAGATAGCTTTTGATTGCTTGGCTTTTTCGTGTAATGAATGGGATATTGTTTTGATTTCCTGTCTGTAAAGCGCGCCAAGTGAGATGTTTGTACTGATACCTAGCGTCTTCGGTTAGATAGGAGAGCCCGTCGCTCGACGGAGCAACGGTCCGTGTGAGGCCTGCGGCCTCGCCACCTCGGGCATACCCAAAAACGCACAGCCGAAGAAGGCGCATCGCGCCCCTCAAAAGTGTCGCTCCTTAGCGGGTTTCACGATGGGTTTTGGGTTCAGTACCGTAGTCTGGAGCTCCCATTCCTGGAGTAGTCAATGGTTATAGCAGTGCGTGTTGTACTGCCTACAAGTTGGTAGAGATTGTAGCCAAATATCCAAGCATCAAAAACACAACTAATGCTGTCAAGTGCTGCCATTCTGAACATACCAGTTTTTTCAGCGGCTCCTGCAGGCCACGCCTTCGTGGTCACGTGTCCCAGCAGGACCACCCTGGATGCCACGCGCCACGTCTTCAATCTCTGAGACTCGTTGAAGTCGTCGCGAGTGTGGTCGGTCGCGTGCGGTGCTGCAGGTGTCTGTTGCGCTCCCGTAACATCGTGGCCCAGCGCCCATACTTCTACACTTTACATTACCGACATGATGGGCCGTCGCGCCTCCGCTGGGCGGTTCAAATTGCCCACATTGAGGCCGCAAGACATGGAAGATCACCCCAGCGCGTCCCGTGCGCCAGCCTCCGTGAAGATCAAAGTGTACAGTCCCTTTGGCCGAGTCGAGATCGCGGCCAACCCATCCAGACTCAAAGCAGCAGCAGCAGCAGCAGCAGCAGCATCAGCATCAAAGTCGAAGTCGAAATCGAAACAGAAGCCTCCTCCCCTGGTCCGCCCCTTTGCCGATCTGGCATCCGCGACCGCATTCGCTGCTAACGCGTCTGGCGATGGCTTCGGCGGCGACGAAGATGACGGCGACGGAGATGGCGTCGACTCCGATGGAGAGGCCATGTACGAAGATCACGGTGGATTTGATCACGGCTTCCGTCAAGACACGCCTCCTCCTATCATCGAGCCCTGCCCTCTTGAGACTTACGAGTCGCAAAACGTCGAGCAGATGACGGAGGACCAGCTCAGGAGTGAGCTTGCCCCCGTCATTAACCCCCACTCAGACTCGGGAAAGGTTGGAAACGACGTACTCCGCTTTCCTTACGCGTGAGGCACGACTGCGCAAGTTCGAAAGACCTCGACTCTTCGTGCAATACCTGTCGTTTATGATCGACAGCAACTCGAGTCTCAACCCGCGCATCATCGAGGTCGAGAACGTCGAGAAAGGCATCACTCTATTCACTGTCACCGACAAGGTGCTTCTGCGGTCATGCGCGTGCGAGGGCACCATCACCCGTTGCATTCTTGTGCATGGCGTCACCAGTCGTAAGTACATCCAAGTCTTTATTTGTTATGGAACAGGAATAACTCAAGCAACCTGTGTCTCCATTTGCCAAAGGCTTTCCCCTCGACGTAACTTTCTGTCCTCTATCCAACACTGGCAACCCCTGCGTCACATACGCCGAACGACTAGCCCAGATAGGCCTTATGGGCGCAACTGCCTCGAATCTATATTCTGCTTTCACATTCCAGGTCCTACAGCTTGTCGAATCTTGCTGGGCGGTTGACCCTTCACCAGTTGAAGGGATGGCCCAAGGGATGGATGATTATTACGGAAGATGCGGGTGGGGAGATTCAGGAGCGCTGTCACCTCATCAATTTGTAAGTCGAAAGTCGACTCGAGCACATTTCATGATTCCGATGCGTAAATGGAGTTGCGCTCACCTCTGCACTAGGCGCTTTCTGTTCCCAGGATCGCGAGCCTAGGAAACAATGGCAACGAGCACTCGACGAGTTTCGAGCACTGGCGGCGCACGAGGCCGAATTCAACGATCGCCTTCTCAACATCAAGGATTCATACGCCTACAAATGCCCTGCTTGCTTCGGACCAACAATTCTGAGCCAACCCAACCAGGCACCCAAGCTTGATCATCTGATTGCGATCGATGAAACTTCCAGCAATGGCGCAACCAGGCGGCCAAGCATGACCCGCAAGCGACCACACCGGACTTGTTCATCAGCGCGGCAGAAATATCTGAGATGAAAGAGGCGGTCGAAAAAACGAAGACGCCCTCCAAGAAGGTAGTGCCTATTCGAGTCCGAGACAGGGTTAACGGATTACCTTAACGCTCTATTGTCTTCACCTGCAGGCATGTACAGAATCATGGATAGCTGCTGACGACGGCGCTGAGAAGTTCTGGGCCGGCAAAAGCGACACGGGTCTTGTGGCGTGCGTGTGTCGGCATGACGTTGTTCTCAAAAAGGTCAACCTTGAGAAAAGCGGGGAAAAGTACATTTAACTGTACAAGATTTGACGAGATGAGATGGGTGCACCGCTCATTTGCTGAGCTGACTTTACCGTTGGCGATGGCTCGATATTGCAGAATATACTATGCACTGGCTCTGATCAAGCATGTCTGAGAACGAGTGGGGCCCGAAGCAAAAATTGGGTCTTATATGACATTGCCTGTAACCTCAAGCATCACATCCAGAAGGTGAGCACAGCCATCGACTCCACAAATGAGATCGAGTAGACTAAGGACATTGTTTTTTTGCATGTTTACAGCGAGAACTATTGCCTGAATTGGCTCCGCGTCTCGAATTTGCCACGAGTGTCTTCCACGCCTTTGCGCATCAATGGTCCTGTCAAGTCGAGTTCAATCCTCAGCTTATTTCCAAATTCGGCTGCACCGACGGCGAAGGATGCGAACGTCTTTGGAGCTCTCTTCACTCCCTTATTCCGATCAATCGTCCCTCGACCCGCTCGCATCGCTTGGACAATGTGGCACGTCGATCAATAGAGCTCAATCGCTCCAGCATGGATAATCTCGGTGAGCGCAGCCATTTCATGATGTATCGGTGGAGCCTAAAACTCAGAACTTTGGCGTTGTTTCGTTTAGGTTATTGGATGCACCGAAAGCACACTCACGCCGAGACGAAGCTGGAACAAGCCCAAGCATGTCTCGATCGCGTCAAAGAAAGTGACCCACGATGGACGGAGTCGGCGTTGCTTCTTCAATGGGAGGATCAGCGCACTGCGCAAACGGCGAAGACGACCGCAGAACAAGATCGCGAGAATAAGACGCTGCGAATGAAAATGTATGCTATTCTCATCGAGCTACATGAGCAGGACCTTGCATTGTGCGTACAATTGCGCGTACTCTTGCACATGTGTTTACTCATGGCTGTAGGTCTCCTCAGTTATCGACGCGAGGGTATTCGTGCATTTGAAACAGGTTCGAAGTAGGCGAAACTAGCGATCCTGCAGTCAAAGCGAGCCATGAAGCGAAGCGTCGAGCCATATTGGCAAGATTTGATGCCGGAACCGCAGGCAATGAGCGGGCCTCGGTCTTGGGTGAGGCTGCCTCGTATCTGCGTCGTCGCTTCAACATCTCAGGCTGATATTGAATTTCTCTCAGATTTCAGGTGCATGTGCTCCTGTTCGATCGCTCTGCGTCATCTTCGATCCGAGGTGATTGCCTTTCAAATGAGCCAAGTCAAACTCAATTCCATGCGTCGCGGCAAAGGGGGGACAACACTCGGGCAAAGGAATGTCGCCAAGATCAAAGCAATGGGTTCCAAAGGTCAATACCAGGTCGAGAAGGCTATGAAGATGTATAATGCCGCAGTCGAGAACTTCCGCACCGAGGCCAGTCCTTCCTTTCAGTCCGTGCTGGATGGCCTTCAGCTCGCCGGTGGGTTCCAATCGATTATGTCAAAGCACGAAACGGACGCGTTCTGGCAGGATGGATTCTTCACTCACTGTTCGGCTGAATGGGCGATCGATCCGCTGGTGAAGGAGGGAATTCATGCCCTGCAGTCTAAGAGCCGTGCGCAAGAGGAGCTGCAGCGCCTCGGCGCCGACAAGCTCTCGCTTGGCTTGAGGACGCAGTCAAGAACCTCCGGACGGTCAAAGAAAGGTGGATATCCCAGGATGGCGAGTACTGATCTTTCGCATGCACCAGGCTATGAACGCGAAACTAACGTTGAATAATGAATGCTTGCAGCCTCCTTAGAAGATCGCTCAGCGGTGGGGGCATTCACAGGATCGAATGACGAAACTACGCAAGCCGCATGTGTCATGAGCATTATCCGCAGGACGCAAGACTTCCGCAGGCGAATTACAAAATGGTCGCGCAACGACTATTTTGCTTATGTGTGGTATCATACTGCTGAGGACAACGAACATGTACCCGAAATCCTCGGTTGCCTCGGCGGGTCTTTCAAGGAACAAGCGAACAAACGGTTGCTTCGAGTCAAGCTCGGCGTGCGAAAAGTCGCCACAGCTGAACACCATACAACAGAGAATTTAACAGCTCAGACACGTTGTTTAGGGGTGACAGACCCGGCCGCTTGGTTGATCAACGCACAACTCGATTATATCGATCAGCTCATTCGGTCAATTGACCGAGTGCCTGAGTTCGAATTTGAAGGAGTAAACATTACCCATGATGATGAGGATCCAGTCTCGGATGACGGTTCTGATGCATATTAGATCTGTCTAGTACCATGAGTGTGTTGGAATGCTTATTTCATGTCCTCGGCCTAGCGGTACCCCACCAGAGCGAAACTGATTTGCCAATGGTCAGCCTACCTTCCAAACCCAAATACATGTTGCCATCTTGGACACCTCTTCCCACCATCTTCCCACGTGCTATTCGACTCAATAACCTGTAGAATTCTGAATGGGAAGGTTTTTTGAGCGTGTACGAAGATCCTTCTTCGATCGTCAGAATCGCTCAATTCGGTAAGGGGCACCACTAGACTTTTGCTCGTTTTTTGGAGGTCAAAAACACTAAGTGCTTCAAACGGATTAAAACTCCAGGGCTACTTCCCAAAAAATATTCTCATACTCCTCAAGCGCTCTGCGCATGCATGAGATCAATGTTTCAGTTTCTATAGGGGCCCAAGTGAGAAAGTGCCGCATTCGGGCCTTCGTTGTCAGCGCTTTGTCGGTGCGAGTCTTGAAACAAAACAACGAAAAGCCGGGACAGGGCGAACTCGGTCATAGCACTATTCAGATAGACTCGGATGACCTCTCCAAGAAGTTTGGAACCGACATGCTCACTTACCACTTCAAACATTGCAGTCGCGTCTCTGGCTGAAACTGCCACCTGCTGCTCCTATTTCCACAAAGGGAAGAATATGCATTGACGCCGGGAGCTTGCGTTCGTTTCAAGATCGTCAACGAACATGGTTATAATGCTCCACTCGAAATTGACCCCAAGATCTGTTGCCAAACATTCAGTATATACATGCAAATAAAGGATTGAACCGCGACCAGTTTCGCTACCTGATAACCGGGGAATTGGCCGCTTGCGCGTACAAGCGTACTACTTACTACTAGTAGTAGCCCGATTGAGCAGGTACCCTGGCTCAAGTAGCGATATTTCTGATCTCAAACTGGAAAGGTACATTTTGGTCTTAGAAGCCTGAATCTCACCTATCCACCTTCAAGTGAAGATCTCTTCATGCATTCATGGATTGTACTGCGCTCAAAATATTCAGCTACGGACTAATGTGACCCTTAGTCGGGTGCTACTACAGCTGACAGCCGGTATTATGATGTTACATCGAAATGACAACAAGTCATTGTCGAAATTTGATTCATTGTTATTGTGGGATCTTCATCCATTACAGACAGGCGGATCCTGCCCTTGATAATGCTGTCCGAGAGTGAGAATTGGATGAGCAAGTGTGCAATCGTGGCTGCCACAAAGTGAGCGCTCACTGCACTGTCAAACAGTCCATCTGCTTATCATGGGAACAATACGATCTGCACTGCAAATTTAAGGATCTTGCTTTAGTTCATTTGAGTCCAACTCTGTGGGACTCATTATGGGGTTGTTAGTAATCGGCATTGGCATTCTGGACCCGTTTGCTGGGTTCCAATGCAGCTGCAACTTTTTCATGGTGCTACCGTGCCGCGATCGCACTGCCACACACCATTGCGTTTTCACCGGATGCAATACGAACAGGCACAGGCCTTGCTCCAGTAGATAAGTCAGCAGCTCAGCTGTACAAATCGAATGATTGGAATTGCAGTGCTTGATAGGTCCACCGGACCAACCGTACCGTCGACCCGAGCATGCCCCGCACATTCTTCTTGAGTGCTACGTCGCGATTTGGCGCTAGATTGTCGCTTCCCGTCGTGCACACTGCTCTCATGGGTAGGGGCTTTTGGAACGTATGGCAAGACGAGGTACCACAGTTGCGAGTTGTGCTCTCCAGTCATTGAGAGCTTTAAATCAAGCATTCGTGATTAGATTTGATGGTTCCGCGGAGGTAACGAAGGACTCGCCTCATCTGCCGGAAGTGTTTTGGTTTTGGATCGGCGCAGTGTCTCGACAGCTGAGTGACTGCGTAGGATATGTCCGGTCTCGTGCATCCGGAAACCCAGAGAAGCTCGCCAACGACTCGCCGATAATTGAGCTTGAGATGAGCGATCCCGCCATCGGCGTGCGCGTCGCTGTCGGATGTCGGCGTTGACGCAACGGAAGCGTTAGAGAAGCCATGGTTGTTCAGGATGTTCTCGATCTGATGCCACTGGTCTATGGTCATGATCCCGGACGCCTCGTCGGTCGTTATTCTCATGCCAAGAAACAGCTTGACCTCGCCGAGCTTGAGCTTGAACTGCTTGTCGAATTCGCTGAGAAAGCCCTCGAGATCATCGTCGCCGGCGAGGATGCCATCATCGACGTAGATTGCCAGCAGAGTCGTGCGATCGACGCCCCCAACGTTGCGAACCCTTCGGTAGGTGCCGAAGTCATCCTCCATGCGTTGGAAACCCCTATCGACGAGTGCAGCATGCAACACCTTGTTCCACTCGCGTCCCGACTGCTTGAGACCATACAAGGATTTGCGCAGTCGATGGGTGGAACCGTCCGGCAGCTTGATCCAGATAGGCTCGCTGATATGTCCATGAAGGTACGCGCTGTTGACATCGAATTGAATCCGCCGGTATCCTTTGACGTGGGCTATGACATTGAGCATCCTAATCGAAGCAATGCGGGCCGTCGGCGAGGAAGTCTGTCCGCGATGATTCTGGAGATCTCCACGAGCGATGATTCTGGAGATCTCCACGAGCGATGATTCTGGAGATCTCCACGAGCGATGATTCTGGAGATCTCCACGAGCGATGATTCTGGAGATCTCCACGAGCGACGATTCTCGCCTTGTACTTGATGTCACCTTTGTCGTTTCGCTTGCGGATGAGGACGATCGGAATTCCTCGAACACCAGGAGGTGGATCGCTAGCCTCTTGGTCCCAGGTCTTCATGCCGTTCAGAACAGCGTACTCGGCCATGAGCGAGATCGACCAGTCTTCGCTGTCCTCCCCGGCTATCGCCTGCTTGTACGTCGGCTCGTCTGGACTCCCGGTCCACACCTGATACGCCTCGAGCTCTTCGATGCCGTCGATTCCCTCAGTGGAGCCTTGGATGATCGACGAGAGATTGGTCCAACCGTCGCACTTGTCGAGATTGACGACCACGTTGAGGACTTGTTCCCATTTTGGAAGCTCGTTTTGTTTTGTTTTGTATCTAGCCTGATTAGATTTCACATATTCGTTGAGAGGTATGACGTCGTCGCCTAAGATGGTCCCAACGTCGAAAAACATGCTTTGCTCCCGTGCACCCCCTCGACGGCGGGACCCCGCGGGAGCACCCGAACGCTCGGCCAATTCGGAAGTGCGCTCGGTCGTAGGTACCACCGGCTCGCAGCCCTCCGGAGTCTGAGGTGAATCAGGTGGGTTGTTGTCAGCACCGTCATCAAGGAAAGGAGACGGGCGTCGGCCGGCGATAGGAGCAAGTGCTCGACCATCACCCTGTGGAACTCTACCTTTGTTGGCAGAAGTACGAGCTCGACCGGGAGCAACAGGAGGATTAGATGACTCACGTCCAGGAGCTATCGCTCGACCGACCGGAGTAGAGGGAATATCTCGACCGTTGTTGTCAGGAGCCAATGCTCGACCGGCAGCCGCAGGAGCTGGTGCTCGACCGTCGATGCCAGGAGCAGGCGCTCGACCGACATCGGCAGGAGCCGAATCTCGATCAACAGCGTCGTGATCGTCGGCGCCGTCAAGAGGTAGTGGAGAAGGAGGGTTGACAGGAGGCAGATCGCCGCCGTCGTCGTCTCCGGGGTCGGCTGTGCCGAACAGGTTGCAGGCGGATGCTTGACTGAGGACATCACTATCGGCATCCTCGCGACGGAGCTCGAACGAGGTTTCATCGAAGGTTGCATCATCCGACACAAAAACGACGTTGGTGTCGGGTCGCCAAAATCTCCAGCCCTGATCGGTGTACCCGATGAAGCGAGCTTTGATGCGCGGCGGCTCGATCTTGGAAGCTCGACGCTCCGGTGGAATTCGGACGTATGCCACGCAGCCCCAGACTCGGATGCGCGATACTTGGGTTTGCGGACATGATACGCCTCGAATGGTGTGGATGAGTCTGGTAGGGCGGCCGTAGGACGACGGTTGCTCACATAGGTAAAGGCTTCCGCAGCGAAGGACCAGAAGGATAGGGGCATGCCCGAGACGAGAAGCCAGATCCGCACCATCTCGAACATTGTGCGCCAACTCCTTTCAGCAACGCCGTTTCCGGTTGTTCCGTCGGCAAGCTTGAATTCCGTCTTGAGCGTACCCCGCCCTGCCGCCGGAGTGCGGTTTCCCGCTGCATCGATCATGTCAGTCGGAGAATCCAACGTCTCGTAATCACACAGGAGAGACTTGTCGTTGACGAGGGACGTTGGTGCTCCGGTGTCAAAAATCAGCTCGGGATCCTCGGCAGTGGCAGCTCGGAAGATCGTTTGCTCGTTGACTTCCGACACATAGTTCGTGAAGTGGATCGACGTACCCATGCGATCGGCAAGGTTCATCGGGATAGGGTCCTCCACGAAGTAAAACGCATGGTTCTGGAGCGGCACGTTGATGTCAAGCGACTGGAGGTACCGGAGCCGGTCGCCCGTCGGGTCCTTCGAGGTGCAGGCTGCCTTTCGGTGTCCAAAATCAAAGCAATTCATGCGCTGGTTGTTCGCGCATACGAACTTGCCATCTGAGATCTTTCCCCATTTCTCAGAGTTGGAGTAGTGCTCGGCCCGGCTTTTCGCGCCTGAGCGGCGGCCAAAACGTTCCGATCGGTGACTGTTCCTGGCGGGTCCGGCTTGACTCCCGGCTTGACTTCCGGCTTGTCCAGTGGCGGCAAAGGCCTGAGCGTGATTGGGGCAGGAACAGTTGCCGTTGCCAGAGTTTGCCTGTCCTTGAGTGGCTTCTCGGTGAGAGGCCGCGAACGCGCTCGCGGGTTGTTCGGTTTGTCGGTCGTTGCCAGCGCCGTTCATGATGACGTCTTCCTCGTAGGCGGTTTTGACCTTCTCGATGAACTTGTCTACGTCACTCTCCTCACGGAACGCGAAGGTGTTTTTGTCTGGAAGTTGCTCCATCAGGACGGTCTTGACGGCAAAAGGGTCGACGTGCAGTACCATAACTTGTAGAGCTTCGCCACGTTCTTGTCCGATAACCGAAACCATCGTGTCGTACATCGATTGGAGGTCCTTGTGCGTGATGTTGAGGGTCTGTAACCAATTCGCGAAATTTTGCCGGTTGCAGAGTTCGCCCAGACGCTCGACGTCGGTGATGAACGACGCGACACTGGTACCAGGTTCGTACCTCAGATTCCAGTACGCACGCAACGTCTTGGTCCCCACGAACGGTACCGAGTTCTCTCGTACATGCGGACGAGATCGGTCCAGGCTCGGTGGAGGCTCGCACCCTGGGCTCCTCCCTTCAGCTTGAACCACGTGTTGTCGTCCACGTTTTCCCTGATCAGCGTCCTCCCTTTGGCATCCTTTTGGTCGTAGTTGTTGTACAAAGAGGTGCAATCTTTGAGCGACTGGTTGCGGGGCTGGACGGCGGTCGGTTTTGCCTGCTCGCCGGTTGCGACTCGATAAGCGCTGATTGACTGAAGCGCCATTCGCATCGCAGGCGCCCAAACGGGCCAGTTGATCCGGGTGAGAAGACCCATCCCTTTTCAACAAAGCGTACCAAGTCTCCAAGACTGGCACTCTGATGCGCAGTGGCAAATTATACTCCATGCCAATTCCGGCAGAACCTCTACAAACGATCGCAGTGGACTTTCAAGGCCGACTTGTGAAAGTGAAATGGCAAGGAAAGGAAGTCGATTTTCTGTGCAATTGGATTGACACCTTCTCAGGGGAAGTCATTTTCGTGCCTTGCGAACAGACGATCACAGCACAAGGATGCGCAGAATTGTTCTTTCAATTTGTGTTCCCTCAGTGGGGAATACCGAAACAGATTGTGTCCGACCGAGACCCACGATGGACGTCCGAGCTCTGGAAATCCGTCTTTAAAGGCCTTGGCAACCCACTGCTCCTAAGCACGAGTTTCCATCCGCAAACGAACGGTCGCATCGAGAGGATGCATCGAGATCTCAACGCGATGATGAGGCAAATCGTGAACGAAGAGCAAACAAACTGGCCGGATCAACTACCATTCGTAGTCCATGCCCTCAACTCCATAAAGAGCTCCTCAACCGGGTTTCACCCTACGAGCTTGCACGAGTTGTAGCCCCGATAAGTGTCCCCGCTGGGCACATGCCCCTGACGGCACGCCTCCTGGCGAATTGATCACCCGTGCGGTGCATTGCATATGCCGCGCGAAAGACAATGTCTTGAAAGCACGCGGTGAGCAAGCCTTTATTGCCAATCGCAAGCGTAAAATCGACTCGTCTCCAGAGTCCAAGAGTCCAATTGGAGAACTTTTCCTTGTGCGAACGGCAAACATTGCCGGCGCAACTGACCGCTCTCAAAGTGAACGGCTCCCTGGGCCGGACCATTCGAGTGTGTTGCCTTCACTCCAACCACATCGACGTACACCCTGAAGCTTAGCCCGCATTACGCACAACGACGAATCCATCCCCGCTTTCACGCAGGGCAAGTCAAGAAGTGGTTCGCTACCGACGAAGACCGGTTTCCAAACCGACTTTTCAACCCCAAACCGCTGTTTCCGATAAACAGCGTGACCATGACGCCACACGACAAGGAAGCTAATGGGGAGACACCTGCCCATCACGAAAATCAAAGGAACAACGCCATCGACCTTGAGTTGAACGACCTTTTTGATCAAAATCCAAGCAACATGGATTTGGGAAGGAGGATTTGAGGCCTGCGGCCTCGCACACGAACCCAGCTGAACTCGTCCGAAACCCACCCGAATATTGGATACCGATTTTGGGCGCCGATTTTGGACGTTTCCCCTTTTGTTTAGTCTCAGTCTGGCTCTCCTCTCTCTCGGAGAATCATCTTTCGTAGGATCCACCTGATGCACCTGATACGACCAAGACCAGTCTACAATACCTCTCGCTACTTATCGACCGTCAAGAAGGGCAATCGGCTCAGTACTCGCGACCCTCTGAAGGCCACCCGGCCTTACAGTCCGGATGTCCTATTGGCTCCATCGATCATAGAACGCTCGTCGTTGATTTGAGCCACCATGTGCATCTCACTCGATCCGCTCAGTGTAAGGAACGGCGCCTCTGACATGCAACCAATATGACCGGTCCGTTTTGACCGCTGGACTTAAAGCAAGAAGTTATGACTAGAACTCGACAGTTTCAGTTACTCAAAGGCCATTCTTAGGGCCGTTCGTTTTAAGGCATCCCTTTAGGCTCACGGGCTACTTGAATGCTTGGTGGCTCTGGAACACAGGCACGCGCTTCTCAGTCTTCCGCACTGAACGACGGTATCTGACCTGCACCAACCATATTGTTTGATTGTGCATGGAGTGATTTGAGTGTTTCCTTGGCCAACGCAACATGAAGCCAAAATTAGCGCGAGTGCCATCTCGGCGGCTTTCGGCTCCGACTCGAGCGAGAATTATGTGCCAAGTTCGCAAATCTACAAAGTAGGCAAGGATTGCATGAAAGGAGTAACTGATACAATAAGTTTTACAGAGACACCGGATGGACAGCCCACATTGTCTGGAGACGGGATCCCGACTACCACAGATTCCGTGGTGGTTCGATCCTTGATTCGACAAGGGTTTCAGTGCCGTCGTGGAAAGGAGACGAAGCTAACGCGAGCATATCCGCCGTTCCGCAGCACAGCACCGCATTGAAGAAGCGCCTTAGGTAGGCCGAACGCAGCCGAATTGACAAGAATCGGATAAGCTACTCGCAAAGCTCGCACGAGGCATCCTGAGTCACCCGCATGGGTCTCGGGAGTCGGGACTGCAAGGCCGAAGCCGTCGGGCTTTCGAGCGGCGGTTCCGAGCCGGCATGGACACCACCTTATGTTAGGAAATGATGCCGGAAAGTGGGAGCCGATGCCGTGCTGTTGAACGAGTAATTCTGTCTTTGTCTAGAGGTATCGCAGGTCACTTGAGACACCGAGCCTCTTGAATCGCCGGCGGACAAGTTGATGCCGAAGGGAAACGCCCGACCTCTGATGAGTGCTTGGGGGCTTCATGGACCGAGTGGGTCCACTAAAACTCGCGTCCTTTCCTTTATAGGTGTCTTCTCTTCTCTTTCACCGCTTCACCTCTTTCCATACCCCGACGCACGATCCTTCCATTTTCTATCAAAGGTCGTGCCGCATCAAGTCATGCTCCAGCTCAAGTTCTTCCTCGCCTTCGCGACCTTCACAGGCGTCGTCATTCGTGCTTCTGGCGAGTATCCCTACATAAATAATTGTCACAGGCAGTGCCGTGGTCAAGCAGCAGATGTAGCCTTGAGAGTGAGTGTCATGGCCTGTCGGACAAGGCCGAGTCCCCTTCCCAAATGCTCAAGCTGAGGCTTGGATTCTCTTCACGTCGGTTGGTCATGCATGGAAAGAGCAAGGTAGACGGCTGCAGCTCCGATCCTTCGAACAATCTCTTAGTGTGCTACTGTACGAGCCCTACATTCAATAACGCGCTTACGCAGTGTGTCCTCCGTAAGTGCGAAGTAAATCCCCGTCGGCGGTCGCCGTGTCGGCAGCCACCTGGACGCTGTTGCCATCAACTAGGAGCTCGGTACGAAGTTTCGTCCGCTGTTCTTCTGCGATAAGGTGACTGCCCCAAAGATAAAGCTAGAATTGAGAGCAAGGAATGCGATACCTGCAAGAAATACGAAAGTGTGAGCGATCGTAAGTCCGATGGTTCTTTTGACTTGCGCGAGTTCCTTGTTTTTTTTTGTGGTCACTACGAAATCCTACTATCTCACCGGACGACAACTACGAAGACAGCTCGGCTTGGCAGTGTGACGTGGTGCGCCTCTCCCACCGATAGGACTCCTTAGGAGCTGTCTCGACACTGCCTGCGCAGTCACTGCTTTCTTACGTACTCACTGCTCCACACTGTCCCTCACCTTCAGGTTCTGGTCAGAGATAGAACGGTGCTGTTATCTCACTTTGCTGACGCTACATCACTTGACGGTTTCATCCCTATGCACAGTTTGCAACCGCACCTGATGTAGCCAATCACTCCTACCGATGCAACGAGACCTCGACTTCCAAGTCGGATCATCGTCGTCGCGGACACCCTCAAGCTGCATCCTCGCTCGTCAATAGCTTCGTCCATCAAGTGCCTTCTACGTCTATCCCCCTTTGGCTTCCGGCGTAACTCGTCATCTTCCTGCACAAGTCCCATTTTTTCCGTTTCGTTCATCCAGCCCTTTCTACGTTTACCGCCGCCCTTTCGCTTCCGGAGTACCTCTTTATCTTCATGCACAAATCGCATTCGTTCCCAAGGAGGATCGTTCCAAGGCTTTGGTGTCCTCCCATGCAATTTATTGGCTCTGTGATTATCGTTTCCTTTGGTCCGGGCCTTATGAGTTACTCACCCACCAGACCATGTGGGCTCTGGAACAGGCGTCAAGCGCCTGGTCCGCCATGAGCAAGCGAAGTCGCAACTTGGAAGCTTGCGAAAAGAGATCACGCGAGAAACCACTAGTAGGATCCTCGCGGCTTGATCCTTTCATCTTGTGGAAAAAATTAAGGACCACAACAGCTCGCTTTCGGCTTCCAATTATGCGTACCACCATTACCGAGGGTTGCCGATCCGTACAAAGGGTGCTGACGTGGGCGAGAGCGCTCATCCCCTATTTTGATCGATCGCCGGTTCAGGGTACGAGCCAGCTCACAACTTGCAACGCTGCCTGCTGTGCCCTGCTTTACTGAAGATACTTAATTTGGGAGAGGAGAAAATGTCATTGGAGTTTGGTGGATATGTATTGGATATAGACAACGTTCCACTTTGTGAAATACAACTCACGTAGGCCACGCCCCATCGGAACTGTGCGCCGACATACGGCGTAGGTTAGCCCACGGCTCTCTTCGACAGGAGATATCGTGGGGGATCCACACAACGACGAGTAACCGAACCGATCGCTAATAGGATGACTTTTTTCCTCTTGCACCTCACGTACTGCGTTCACTCTGAACTCTACCTCCGCCGGGAGACATGCTTCCTCGTGCAGTCCGTCCGTTCGTCCCTTCGTGGTCAGCCATGCTATGCGTCCTCGGCGGTGGCCTAAGCCTCGTATTCGCAGCGGCCGTTCCCAAATGCCAAGATACTCTACCCATCCCCCATTTGGACTCACATACCCTCTCCAAAGTGATCGAGAAGCTCGATTCGGTGGCTCGTGACGTGTGAGTTTGACCGACCCGGTTTGTCTGACGTTCCCCACACGTGGTCCTTGGAAAGCGGTCCGAGCGCGGCTCACATACTCGGCCATGTCCCCGGAAAATTCAACCAATCAAAAAGTTCCTGATGCGCAGCTGAACTCACTGGTATTCTTCCTCCATCCAGCTGGGTCTCCGGAACCCAAACCGAAGCCTACCTCGAATTCGACCATCCACAACTCACCGTATTCGACCCCAACGTGTTCCCTTTACCGAACGCCTCCTCAACCAAAGTATCAAGAGAAGCCTACCCAAGCTCTTCGAATCGAATCGTTTTAGAATGGTTGAAGAAACTTCAACCGGGTGACGAACAATTCGCCGTGATCGAAGGTGGTGCTGCAGGTGATCCGGCGAGTTTAGGCTACGCATGGATCGTCGCGGAGTTGACGGCGAGGCATCGACGGACGAAGGGGAGACTTGATGCGGCTCTTCAAGCCGAGGTCAATTATCTATTGACCCAAGTCCCGAGGACCGAAGATGGTGCGATGAGTCATCGGAGTGAAGAGGTTCAGCTTTGGTAGGTCGACTGAAAAAAAGATTTAGCTTAGGATGTCTCCGCGACCGGCGAATTCTGACCCTTTCAACTTACTTCTTCCTCTCAGGTCCGATTTTGTCTGTCAGTTTTGTGATGTTAGTCATCAAAAGTATCAGTATCTCAGCTGACCACCACATCCGACCCTCATAGACATGGTACCCCCATTCCTCGTTGCTCGCGGCATCGTTACGAAGAACAAATCCCTCGTTCTCGAGTCCTACAACCAGATCAAACTCTATCGCTCGCACCTGCAAGACCCTCAAACACGTCTTTGGAAACATGTCCTGCTCGGGCATTGGGAGGATACCAGTTTATGGGCGACAGGTTCGTTTCAATGACTCAATTACGAGCGAGTCCAAAGTTGACAAGGGATCGATGTTGACTCCGAGGTGTTTGATCCCACTAGGAAATGCATGGGTAGTAGCGGGTATCACTCGAGTACTCGCTACGTTGATGCATTCCCATCATGCCCAACTCTACAAAGATGAAATTCGGGATCTCACTTGTTGGGCGAACGAAATCGTTGATGCTGCGTTCGCGAGAGTGAACGTAAGCCCAAATGATCTTGAACAAAAAAAAGGGGGGGGCGTATAATCATAATGACCTGAATTTTGGTTTGGAACCCACGCAGGACGAAGGTCTGCTCCCGAATCACCTCAACGACCCCATTGACTTTTCCGACTCGTCCTCCAGCGCATTACTAGCAGCGACGGTTTTTCGCCTCGATCAACTCGGCATACTCCCCCAAAATGCGACGACGCTCAATACGGCAGAGACACTTCGTTCGAAAGTGTATAAAAAGATTGATAAGAAGACAGGATGGTTGAGCGGCTGCGTCGTAAGTGCTGGAAAACGTCGGCATGCGAAAGAAACGCACGCCCGAGGCTGTTAATCCGCACTCCCACTCCCCCCCCCCCCCCTATCCCCCTGGACTGAATTTTTCTTCCCCTCGCCGAACTCCTTCAGGACCCTCTCAATTGGTATCAACAAATCGATCACAGTCCCGAAGGGCAAGCGTTCGTAGTCTTGCTCCAAGCTGCGTCTCGTGATCATCGTGTTTTCCGCAAAACGCTTCTACGTCGGCTTCATCGACGACCGACGAGTTCGAGCAGGTCAAAGCAAGGCAAGGAGCAGCTGCACAGTTCAGGTGGGAATCATGAGGTACAGCCAAGCGTTCAACAGTGAAGGAAAGAAATAATGATCTAAACGTTCTATACACTCATTACCATCGCTATCACCACCCTTTACGAGTATCATCGTCGCCTCAAGAAAGAAGCTAGCCAGCCGAGCCTCACTCCCTGTGTGCTCTCCCATACTTTCCTCATGTAGTAGAAGTTCTATACACCTATACGTTCGCACAACACCTCGAGAAACGAACTGTTCTTATATAAAATTCATTCCGATCGGACAGTGGATAGCACACTGCCACTCGAAGCGACCCAATAAAGCTACACGAGAGCCTACTACTCCACTCTACCCACCACCCGAAACCTTCCCCCCCCCGCCCCCTCACCCACTCATGCCAAAAAGATAAAATCAATAAAATCACCTGAACAGATTTCTACTCAACTTGAGCGCCAACGTATCATCCCTTAAATTCTCCAACGCCGCGGCCCCTCCGCTCGTCTTCTTGGCCTTGCTCTTGACCACTGTCAAATTCGCCGCGTTCGAAGTCGTCGTCGTCGTCGTTCCAGCTCCACCCTCGATCACCGATAACGTCACTTGACCGACCTGCCAATCGACAAACTCCCCCCTCTGCAACCCTTTCTCCCTAGCGCACCGAATCGCGCCTTTCACATCCCCTACTCCTAAAGCATCACAAAACACCTGACCCAATTCGGCCTCGAACTGTTCGAACGATCGATTCTGATTCTCATTCGCCGTTCTCCCCCTCCCCGGTCCATCGCGTCCATAACCATCCAGAACGACGATTTCGAACGTGTACTTGAAGCTCGACATGCCTTGAGCTTTTTCCGGCGAGTCCAACGCGTCGAACGTGAGTAAAGGGGTCGAGTTGTTGGGTCCGAAGGCGTTGTGGTCGATCGCCCAAGGTTGATGCCTCAACAAAGCTTTCGAACTCGCCGATCGGTAACGCGAATACCATAAATGGTTCGCAGGTGGGGAAGGGTACCTTTCCCCTCCAAACAACCCATCGGGAAAGATTCTAATGATGAGAGGATGTCGGGCCTGCAATGCATCGATGAGACGAAGGCTCTGCCTCGCATCGGCTTTGGTATCCCCAAAACCCAACTTAATCATGACCCAATTGCGTTCGATCCGTTCCAGCCACATCCCTTTCCCCTTGGGTCCGACGAACCCTCCAGCGACTCTTCGGATCTCGGGTTCACTAGCTCCTGGACCGGATTCGGCGCATGTGACGACCGAAAGCGCTTTGAAGATCTTGGAGGCGTCCGTTTCATTGTTCGAGTCGGCCCAATGTTCGAAGGGGGGTGTCGAACCAGGGTTCGCTGAAGGGGAGACGATGGACAATCGACGGATGTAGGTCCAGTCCGAGAAACGGAGGCAACACCTCAACGCACAGCCTGGGCATCCACAGAAGTCGTAGAGATGGGACCATTCGACGGGGGACATGGATCGGGACAGTTGGATCTTGTACGACCATCCACCCAACAATTGCAAACCCAAGCCTTCTTCCCCAGGTTCGGTCTCGCCCGCTCCGGATTCTTCCCAAGCGATGGCTCGGAACGCATCCATGATGGCTTCCTTGAGTGAAAGCGACGAGGTTTGTTGCAAAGCCGCGTGCAACCTCGTCAACGCCGCGAGCGAACAACACGTCGTATCCTCGAAGAACCTCAACACATGATCATGACCACCCCGGTAGGCCTTGACCAACAATTCTTCGTCCCTCGAGATCAACCTTCGAAACAGGCATTCGATCACGCGCACGCGTTGGACGGATTTGATCGAGTTCTTGATGAAGGACGCGTGGCTCCCCGTCAAGGACAAGAGTTCGAGCAGTTCGGCCCGTTTGACGCGTTCGAGCGCGACGATGGGATCGGGTTCCTCGGCTTCGGTTTGGAGAGAGGGGGCGCAAGGCGGTCGCAAGGGGTTCGAGGTTGCATTCGGCGTCGAACCAGAAAGGCAGTTGGGGACGGGAGGTGCCGGTTCACCGTTCGGCAATGTCACCGATGCGTTCGCCGAGTGGGGTTGAGGTTCCAAAAGCCACAACGCGTCTTCGCTCGTCAAGATCAAGAGATGGCTGCGACGCGTGACCAAGCGAATGACCCCATCCGCGGCCCTCGATCTGAGCGTCAACTCTTGGAGACTCATGCTGCCCATCAACGACGCGAGGTCCAAGGCCGATGCGGCAAAGTGAACCGAATAGTATTCGCGACAGGCCAAGGCCTTGTCGGAGAGCGAGGCGTGTTGACGCGCTATCTTTTCCCAGGCTTCGAGGTCGTCGAGGTCGTCGCAGCTGGTGATCTCGCTCGCGTCGGGAAGGGGGAGGTGCTGCGATGCTCCGGGTAAAGCGGCGATGCATCCTGCAGTGAACCCTTGTGGGTGTCAGATGACAAAGTCGTACGCCTTGCCAGAGTGGAGCTCGTACGTACGGAGAAACTCTTGCTTGACTTGAGCCTGTTCAATCTCGTGGACATGGCACCAGTCGCGGTTGACCTTGCCCTTGTGGCCACCGACGACGACCTCTGTACATTGCTCGTGCCATCGATCTATCGCTTCGCACGTCTTGATGGACGCATCGGAGGGGGTCGGGGTCGTCGTCGTCGTGGGTGTGGGTGTGGCACCGTTGGAGGACGAAGCATCGCAAGGTTCGATCGTGCGGGCGTTCGTAGTAGATTGGTGCGATTCGTCGTGGTCGTCGTGATCCCTGTGCGCGTGTAGGCTTGCAAGGGATGTCTTGGGTCTACGTGGAGCCTTGTTTGGAGTCGATCGTCGTCCCGGTTTGCCCTTTCCCTTCGAGGTCGAGGAGGTGGATTTGCCGGTCCCCATGGCCGTCGTCGATGATGTTGGAGGAGCCTGGTGGTGATGCGCATTCGGGCGCGCATGATGATGATGATCAGGTACAGGATCACACGCTGAAGTCGAAGGGATCGGAGGTGGCCAAGGTGTGGTACGACGGAGGAACGATGGCTCATGGGGTGAGGAAGCTGGGGTCGGTGAGCGCGTTGCTGAACCAGGAGTGGATACAGTGCCATTCACGAGCACGGCCATCGAAGCGCCGATCGAGATCAACTGCAAGAAGGCGAGGTCGAGCGTGTGATGACGAGCGGCAGGGGTGTGCAGGCTGAGCCGGCTGAGTGGAGCCAAGTCGGCCGCCCGAGTGCAGCCTGGCAGGGCAGAGGCAGAGCGGCTCACTTGGGCCTGGGTTGGGCACGGGGGTCGGCACCGATGGGGCAACAGGACGGTGGGCAAGGCAGGCCCGTTGCCATCAAACACGGCAAATCATTTTTTGAGCACTCGGATCAAACGTCCTAAAAGAGATGCTGAAAGTTTCCATCACGTTTGAATGTAACCTGGACGCTCGCCCACTCACAGTCGCACAGCAAGTTGACAGCGGTCCTGGGTGGCTCCCGGCGACGATCGGCGTGCTGGCGCTCCTCTCCTCTCGTCCGTGGGTTGCTCTCTCTTTGCTCATCAACTCGCTCTCGGACTGCGACGATACACCGCGCTCGTGAGTCGCTCGACACCGACCAGTCTCATCTCCGAGTGCACCTACTGACCAACGTCTCACACAACAGTCGTCTTCTGCATCTCCTCCTTCCCGTCTGTCACCCATCCCAGACCCAGTCGCCTCCCCTCCCCTCCCTCTCTCCCCCAATCCCAATGGCCCCGTCAGTCGAGATCGAAGTTGATACACCCATCGCCCCCGACGATCCACCACGAGAACAAGACGCACGACGTCAAAGGGACTCGCGTTCCTTGTCCTTGCTCAGGGACGACGACGACGACGATGATGGCACTCCACCACCACCACCTCCTCCATCTGCGCGTGCCTCCGAACCGACTCGTGCCGATCCACTCTCCCCTTCACCTCCTCCCCCTCCTCGAGACAGTGATCGAGAACGGGAAACGGAACGTGATCAAGAACGTGAACGTGAACGTGAACGTGAACGAGATCGAGATCGAGAGCGGAATCGCGGTGATCCTCATGGACCTCGATTCGCTGCCATTCCTCCTCCTCCTCCTCCTCCTCCGCCTGGCCCACCTGCCAATAATCGATGGGCCTCGTCGTCATCAGCCTCGACGGTTCCCCCACCCAGGTCCAGCACCTACGACGACCGTGATCGTGACCGTGGTGACCGTGGTGACCGTGATCGTCGATTCGCTCCGACCTCGTCCTCGTCCTCGTCGGCCTTACCCCCACTCGCACCCCCGCCCTCGTTGGCTCCCCAACCTCGCCTGTACGGCTACACCCTCCCCCTCCCCGACGATGAGCTTGTACCTCGTCTGATCGGCAAGTCCGGCCGAGTCGCGCGGCAGATCCAACACTCGTCCGGTGTCGCCCGCATCGCCTCCGGTCATCTCCCCTTACCCGATCGAAGAGACCGTCCCGTCCCCGTGCTCGAATTCAGAGGCACCTTGACCGAGGTCCATCAAGCCGTCCAAGGCGTACGTCAAGCCGTTCTAGACACCGTTCGTCCTCCACCCCATGGCCCTTCGAGTGCAAGCGACGACATTGCTTTCGGTGCGTTGCATTTGGACGATTGGTGCGTTTTGGATCCTCGTCACTTGGTCCTCTTGTCCGGTCCCTCCGATCGGTCGTCCATGTCCGATTTGCTCCGGGCCAAGTTACCCTGGAACCATCAACCCTTGTCGATTGAATTGAACAACCGCGTCGACACGATGAATTGGAAACCCGTCGTCGAAGTAGGTGGTCATCGAGGGGCTTCACCTCCCCCACCACCTCCTCCTCAACAAGCTTTCAGTGGGGGTGGGGGTGGTTGGGGTCGAGCGCGTTCACCTTCGTCTTTGAACGAGCTCTCAGATTCGTTCAACAAGAAACGAAGGGTCGATGACGATCGGTATGCGGCTCCTCCCCCTCCCCCTCCTCCTCCGGGAGCAAGACATGTTCCCGATTCGGTACGCAACGAGTCGTACGATGTTGAGATCCAGTAAGTAATTCTTATCTAGTTTTTTTTTTTTTTTTTTTTTTTTTTTTTTTTTTGCCTCTCGTACTCTTTTTGAAAAGGTCTGAATCACTAACGGATGACCCCCCTACTTCCCCCAAAACTCCCGTTCAAAAAAAATATCAAAAGACTCCCCTTTGACGCCGCCCCAGCCGTCATCGGTCGAGCCGGTCGTCGGATGCGCGAAATCCACGATCAATCCAAAGCGCGTTGTCGCGTCAACGCCGACGACCCTTCAAGGAACCCGACGTTTTGTATCTCGGGTTCAGTGCAACAGATGAGGCTCGCGTTGGGGATCGTGCAGGAGATTGTGAGGAATGAGGTAGATAGGACCTGGAACGCACCTTGGTTGGATGAGGAGGGGAGGATCGTCAACGAGGGGGGGAATGGAGCAGGAGGAACCGCGGGTGGGAAGGCGTTTGGTGGTGGTGGTGGAGGAGGAGGTTTTGGGGGTGGTGGAAGAAGGAGGTCAGTTTCCCCTCCCCCTCCTCCAAGGAGAAGTTCGTTAAGGGATGAAAGGAGGAGATCGCCACCTCCTCCTCCGCCTCCACCACCTTATGCTTCAAGGGATAGAGGAGGGTGGTAAGGGAGGGAACTATCTTTGCGCGAGTAGGGGGAGATTGGGAACAAGAGGGTGAAAAGTTGAAGGCAAAGAAAAAAAAAAAGGGTGGTTCAACGCTGAGGGAAACGGGGACAACGCAAATATCAAAATCAAGTCGTGAAGACTCGGCGGTGTGTAGAGCTTGTGGGGGGGTGGGATGGATTGTGAAAAGGTCTTCGCTTGGTGGGGAAATTGAGCTTATCTTGCGGCAGATTGAGAGACTTGAGGGCTAAGGGTAGTCTACCGACTTTTGAGTGTCGTGAGTCGGCCTTGTTCTCGGCTTCGGTGTAGCTTCGGCACTGTTCGGCGCGTGGGGACAAGTTTCACAATCAATTGGAGGGAGAAGACTGGGATTTGGAATCTGGATCTCTTTCTCTCTTGTAAGTACTGGTTCGTTTTCGTGTAGGGTTTTGCCGAGGGAACTGAAAGATTGCATCGACAGGAAAAAACATAACCCTCGTAAACAAATAACAAACAAGGGAACGCATTCTCCCACCGAACACCTTTCCCTCTACCTGTGAACGAATTCATCCCTCACTTCACACGATTCCACCAAAAGAGATGCATACGTCATTTTCCTCCCCCCCCCCCCCCCCTTTTTATTTTTTTTTTAAGCCTCAACAGCGGCCTTCTTGTTCCCACGCGCCGCTCGAGTGCGTTGGACCTTCCTATCCTTGTTCTGAGCCTGCAACACCGCCGAAGCCCTCGCCTGAGCCTCGGACCTCAAGTCCAAACGACCGGCTTCGGAACCGTAATGCTTGGCCACCTTTCCAGCGACTTTACGACCCGAAGTCGTCCTGACGCCACTTTGCTTGTAAGCCGAAGCGTTGACGAAAGGGGAAGCTTTGGGGTCACGGAAAACGAGACGCACACCGCCACCTTGGACGCGAGATTCGATGTGCAACGTCTTGGCGTTGGCCAGACCCGAGTACTTGAACGCGTTGATGTTCTTGAGGTTCCCCTTTTCGTGACTAAAGACGAGAGGGGTGCTGACTCGCTTGTGTTGGAACGAGGTGTGCTTCTTGGTCAAGAGCCAGACCAAGTCGGGTGAGGCGATCGTTCCGGAGGACATGGTCGAAGCAAGAGGGGGATCGAACTGTAGAAGATGTCCGTATAGAGTAAAAAGGGGTGAGGTCAGTGAGGTGTGTCTCGCGTGTGTGGCTCTCGTAGTGCTCCTGCGTCGTCGTCGTCGTCGTCGTCGTCGTGGAGCTCCCACAGCTGAGAGCCGCGTCATGTCGTGTCCTCTAGCCCCGAATTAATCCCCTTCTCCACTTCCCGAAAGCCCCATCAAACCTGTCCCAAACCCTTCACCCCCAACGCCATCAAACCCCTCTCCAACTTCATCCCTCACCATCCTACATCAACCCCCAGCCCCCACAGCCCCCATGCGTTCCCATCCGCAAAGGCAAAAGCCGTGCAAATTACTACGACCCACACTTGCAGCGACCTCCACACCCTCCCACAACTCTCTATGCGGGTGTCCGGGTTATGAATACGAACGGGCTTACGTGGTGGGGGTTTGGTAAGAGCGGTGGTGCGGTGCGTGCGGTGCGTGCGGGAAATTCGAGGAGAGAGAGGCAAGAAAAGGCGGACCTCGCAAAGAGGCGGTCAGAGCCCCGCGAGCGGGGGGGCGGCGTACGTAGGCAAAGCTGGAAAGGTCCTGGGGCTGGTGCGCGCCTGGACAAGCTTTTTCTTGCACCCCCTGTCCTTTGACAAAACGCTATCGACCCAGACTCGGCTGGACGGACTAGTAATCGCAATGCAAGGCGAGGCGAGAATGTTGACGGACGCCATGCTCGAATGTAATATCAACAAATTTGGGATGATCACCAAGCTCTTGTACACGACACACATGCACCCGCACGCACACACAATACAACATAGGCGCACACCCGCCTCACACCGAAAGCGCTACAACTCCGGCTCCCAAGATCGTGGGCCAAGACAATCACGACCGCCTCCACGTAATCCACGCTAACTCTCTAGGTGATCTTCTTCTTCTTCGACCTAGCGAACGGATCGAACGCTTTGGTAGAGGGTCCTCGAGCCGCCGCATCGCTCATCTTGGCCTCACTCGAAGTCACCATCTCCGCGACGGGTCGTTTCGCAACTCGACCCCTCTGCGCCGTCGCTCGCTCACGTTCCTCAATTTCTTTCTGTGCGCGAGCAACACACACCCGATACAACGTGTCAGATTTTTCGTTCCCCCTCGTGCCAAGTGTCTGGAAAGTCGCTAGGGAGCTCACAGCCATCGCTTCGGCTCCACGCTGGGCTTCAAGTTTGGACGGTCCTAATGCACTATCGGCGTTGACGGTCGTCAAACCCGAGAGGATGCGGTCGATCTCGACCTCGACTTCGGTCTTGGCTTTGGACTTGGGGCCTGTGGGGTTTCGAGGCAAGAGTTTTTTTTAAAAAAATGAAGCGCTGTTTAGTTTTTGGGTCACGACAAAGCCTTGGAAACGATTGGGTCCACCCCAACTCACCTTCAGCCGTCTTGCTCATGATCTCTTTGACGACCTCGTCCGCACCTTGCCAAGGCTAGAAAGAAAAAATAGGTGCGAACCCACCAAAGCAGGAAAAGTTAGTTGAATCACGCAAGCTCAACCTTCCCACCTGGATCATGACTCACCTCGGCCTCATCCGTTTCCTTCCCGACGACTCCGTCCTCGTCCTCCTGCCCCGCCCCATCCTTGGTCATAGCAGCAAAGTTTGCATCCTCCTCCGCAGCCGTCTCGACGACGCGATGGGTCAACGACGACGTCTTGAGCGTCAGCAAGTTGCGCACGCCGAACAGTTCGCCCTCGTGGCCTTTACTGCCTTCGACACCGGTGTAGAGACGAGGTTGGGGAGCGGCGTCGTAGGCGACGTTCGCGAGACCTCGTTTCATCTGTTGGCGGTTGATCATGATTTCCTCGATGCTGCGTTGATGGGAGAAATGGATGATAAGTGACTCGAAACCCGTTCATCTGGGCTATGCCAAAGTCATTCGGCAATACTCACGTCCCCGCTCCAATCAAACGATAGACATTGACCTCCCTCGTCTGCCCGAAGCGATACGATCGGTCCATGGCTTGCAAGTCGTGCGAAGGGTTGAAGTTGGGATCAAAGATGACGACCTTGTTCGCCGCGGTCAAGTTCAAGCCCACGCCACCGGCTTTGGTCGAGATGAGGAAGCAGAACGCCTCGCCGCTCGGGTCGTTGAATTGATCGACTCGGGCCATGCCTATGAAATTGAAGAGAGAAGCTTTCAGCGGGCACGTCCCGAGTAGCCGTGAAATGAGGTTGCATAACTCACGATCTTCTTGCTTCGTATCACCTGTGAGCGTGAGGGCCGGGAACTTGGAATACTCGAAAAGGTCTTCGAGGAGCTTGAGCACTGCGCAAGGAGAGAGCCGAACCCAGCTTAGCACCAACGCCTCAAGCCTCGACCACCCCATTCCATTGGAAGATTTAACATACCCCTCAGCGAATTGGAAAAGATCAAGACCTTGTCTTTGGCTTCGTACCACACATCGAGCAGTTCCTCGAGCACCTGTACAGGACGCGGCCCAATGCGCCCAGTCAGCACAACACAACGTATCTTATCACCCGCACGCACAAGACGGCTCACCTTCCATTTGCCGCAAAGGCTTTCATCCAACGCCGTTCCCGGGCCTAACGACCTCCTTTTCCAATCATCAGGGAACGCGGCCCTCAGTATGCCGACGTCCAACGCGTACTTGGTCGGGTTCTTCTGAAAATCATCCTTCTTCGGGTAGATCAAAGCTAGGTGGTTCGACACTTTACCGAACGCGTGCATGTAGCGGAAGATCTTGTCGCTCCAATCCTGGTTGCAGCAATTGCCTCGTTTCAAAGGAAGGCCTTGCGGATCGCGTCGACCGCAGGGACAGGGGTGATCGGCGGTCAGGATCATTTGCACCTCCTCCGTATCGGTGATGTTTTGGTAGGCTTGGTGTTGCAGAGGCGTCAGAGGGCAGAGGACGAGGTTGTCCGTCTTTTTGGGCAGTTGCAACTTGACCGTCGGTTGGTGCTTCGTACGACGCAGGAAAAAGTGAGGCAGGACGCCAGTGACGAGTGCCCATGCTCGCATGCGACCTCGACCGAGCGTCTTCTGATCGGCTTCGGACGATTGAGCGAATTTGAGTGGCTTCTCGACAAGGTCTCGCCTGCATGCAGGAGAGAAGGGAGTCTAGATGAGCCATCGTGCCTGGCACAAGCTAACTTTTCAAAACTCCGCATCAAGTCAACCTACCACTGCTGCCACGTGCCAAGTTTGCCGGGACATGACCAATCGAGGATGGTGTGAAACTCGCTGATCCGATTCTGCACCGCTGTTCCCGTCAGGCCGTAGCGAAGCTTGGTCGGGAACGCGTGTAGACTGGCCGTCGTATCGGCTGAACGCGACTTGGCGCGATGCACTTCATCCGCAATGATGATCTAAATGGACCCAGAATTTGACTCGTGAGCAACATCACTCGCGCATCGAGAAGCAGGGGACGAGCTTACGCAAAAGTCGAGCGCACGATACACCTCAATCTGTTTCTTGACGTGCTCATATCCGCCAATCACTGCACAAACGGATGCCGTGGTTAGCACGTGATTGGTCAGACCCACCCCAACAGCGTACAACCGGACTCACAAACGTCAAGATGGCCCGACCTGAACATGGTCAACACATCATCAGTCCTCTTTCGCCCCGAACCAACCATGCCGACCTTCAAATAGCTCCACGTCTTGATCTCGCGATACCAATTCTCCGTCACGCTCGCGGGGCAAATGATTAACGCCGTTGGGCCAAAGTCACTCGGTTTGGGTGGATCGACGCCGCTCCACTCGTTGACTTTTCGTTTCCTCGCTTCGGCATCGACTTTCTTGGTCCCTGATTTGCCCATGACGGCGCTTAGGAAGCCGATCACCTGGATCGTCTTTCCCAAACCCATGTCATCACCCAGGATACCGCCCATTCCGGCCGAGTATTGCTTGTACAAAAACTCGATGCCTTCACGCTGGTAGTGTCGGAGGAAACGGTTGATGGGTGCAGGGATCCTGTGGCGGGGAGAGAGGACGTGGTCGCCAATCTCGAGCTGTTGCGGCGACGCAGCGAAACGCGGTCGACACCCTCTGACGATGCGATTTTCATCCGTTGACCGCGACATGGACTTGGCGGCGCGACGACGGTCCTTGACGACTATTTGACTTTCGAGCAATGACATCTCGCCGGCCTCTTCCGTTTCCTCCTCTTCTTCTTCTACGACCGCATCGACCCCCACACGTTTCTGCGAATCCTCTAGACCTGAATGGTTCGAAGTCTGAGAAGTGATCTTGGTCGACTGAGAGCTCGTGACGGCCTCAAGTCGGGTGGCCATCCAAGCCTGCTTCTTCTCAAGTTCGTTGCGCTTCTGTTGTTCCAGGAACTTGGCGGTGAACGCGTCCACTTCTTCTTCTACTTCCTCCTCCTCCTCTTCGGTCTTGGGCACTTGAGCCGGGGGCCTCGCGATGAGCGCATCTTCGGTGTCGTCTTCGGTTTCTGGCTCCGAGTCTGATCCAATCTCGGTCACGGCTTCCGAGCTCGGCGCAGATTTGTCGTTCCCGGTGACATGGGCCATCAAGCTCTTGGACAGGGTACTGGGAACCGGATCGATGCACATCGAGTCATCCTCGGTTTCAGGCTCAGTGTCGCTCGAGAGATGGATCGTCTCCGTCACCGGAGCCAGCGGGCGATGATCCTCAGTCGTTCGAGGTCGTCCGACCATGCCTTCAGGCCGCTTGCCTCGTCTGCGCGATCGTCCGTCGTCCGAATCCGAGTCCATCTCGACGGCATGATGTTCGGACAGTATTCGACGAGCAACGCGGTGCTCGGCGCTCTCGTGACCTTCGTGGCCGTCTTCGTCTTCGTCCCAGCTATCGTTCTCGACCATGTCCTTGTCGGCAACGATGATGGGCGCAATCTCTGTTCGCGCAGCAGTGAGATGGAAAACAGTGTCTGAGTCGATGGATCAATGATCGATCTGGAAACTTCTGTAGGAGAACCGACCTAGCATGACAAAGAGCGGGTTGTACCTCTTCTCCATCTCGTACCTGCTGCGCGTCATCTGATCTGGATTCTCCTTGGAAACCCACAGCCTGTTGCAATGTTCTCGAATCTCGGACTGGGTGAGGTCCATGCTGGCCCTGATACGCGCCTCCTTTGCCTTCTCCCTTTCGATGAGTCGATTGCTCCAGTACTTCTGAACCTCTTTGGCTTTCGAGTCGGGGTCAAAAGTTGGTCGGGTCGATTTGGCCCTCGAACGATTCTCGTCCTCTCCTTCCTCCCCTTGTTCCGCAGAACAAGGCTCGTCCTCCTCCTCTTCGACCGCTCTCCGTTTCCCTTCTCTAACCTTACGTCTGCACGCCTCAACCTCATCCCCAGTCCCACCCCTGGCCTCCTTTGCTTTAGCCTTGGTCTTTTTATCCGCTTTAGGCATCTCCTTCAAACGGGGTCTCCTTCCCTCGGCCTTGGCCCGAACCTTCTCCTCCCTGTTCCACTGCCTAATCTCAAGCGCCTTCTGAGCCTTCTCAGCTTGTCGTTTCTCCATCTGGGCCTGTTGGTGCATCTCTCGACCGAAGTCAGGGTCGTCGGAATCGTCGTCGGAGTCGGACTCGGTCCGAACGTTCAAAGGCGGGCGAGGGCCGAACATGGATGAAATGGGGGAGGACCGGGTTCCGTTCGCGGGTGGTGGAGTCAGCAAGCCCAGTTCGGGTGATAGGATCGTTCGTGAGGCTTCAACGGGCGCTGATGATGGGGTTGATGGTCGCTCCTCTTCGTCGGCGCTACTCGCAAGATCACCGTTGTGAGCTCCAAGATCCGATCCACTTGCGTCCGGGTCCAAACGGCGCCCATGACCTGACATACTGGCTGTAGGAGGTGCTTCGTGGTCGTTCCCAGCCTCCATAGTGGTACTCCGTGCTTGCTCTGAGGCAGGACGAGCTTTGGTACGTGCGGGTGCGCTGGCTGTACTCGTGCGCGATCGAAAGGCCGACATGAGCGCCTGTCCCTTCACACCACAAGGAGTTGCGGTACCCTCGTGGTGGGTGTTCAGAGGTGGCGGTTCTCCATTGAGTTGACCTGTGTCCCCAATTGACGAGGCGATGGTGGGAGGGATGTGGTGGCAGTTGTGGAGTAAAGTCAAGAAGAGGCGCGTGTCCACGCGGCCCGTGCGAGAGAGGTGATGCATTCATGCGCAGTGACGCGAGGTTACGCGGCTCGCGATGTCAACTTGCGGGACGACTCCGCTTCAGCGCTTCAGCGCTCACCCCACACCGCTTACCGGAGACCACCTGATTGACCATGTCTTCCGCAGATGGACCACAACAAAAAGACTCGACAAGTGAAGCCACCTCGACGGGTGCTCCTTCTCAAATCGACGCCTACGTCCAGCAAGCCAAAGGCACCCTCTACAACGCAAGTACCCGAAGCCATCCTCCCTCCTGATGACGTACTAGCCGCCTCAAATGTCATCTACGAGCCTCATTAGCTAACTCCACCCGCCTAGTCCGCCAACGTTCTCACCACAGACCATCGGTGCCGTTTCCTCGGACCCAACATGGAAGGAACAAGGGCAAGAGATGCTCGACCAAGGGACTCAGGATCTTGAAGAGGCGCAACAGAAGGCCAAGCATGAAGCGGCGATCCAAAGTGTCGGGGGAAAGCTGCAGTCGTCAGTCCTTGCGTGCAGCGTTCAGCCTCGAAGCAGCATCATCAGACCATGGTACTCATCCTTCACCCTCGACCGTTTCAGTGCATACGGTTTCATCACCGGAGATCAAGAGATGGCTTCGCAAGGGAACAAGAAAGCTGAAGCCGCCGAATGGAAGGCCGCCCTCGCCGACGGTCAATTGCCCAAAGTCTCCCTCGAACGTGCCAAGGGGAAAGTCGAGAGGTATGTGCTCGGAACCAAGGGTCTCAAGTCCCTTCAAATCTAGCGCTGAATTTTTGAACCTGCTGTCTCTGGTCCCTGGCCTTAGTGCATTCGGGATGGTCACGGGGGATATTGAGAAGCAGCAACAGGGAAACATGAGAGCCGAGAAAGCCGCATGGACGGGCGCATGAGCCGCGTAGTGGTTCGACATTATTATTATTATTTTGAAGTCAAATATTGGATATGTATTGTATCTCATATGGTCCAAATCTTTCAATTGGGCCGGTAGGGTCGATATTCGTGAAATTCAGCCTCCGTTTCGGGGCTGCATTTCCGTCGAGCTCGAAAAAGGTCCTTCGTCAATTCTACTAGTCTAAGCGTGGTCGAAAAAGGGGCTCTATGAGAGCTTCCTCTGAGAGGGTGCGCTGCTCGGGATAGTGCCCATGGAAATACCTACTCGGTAGTCGAATGATCGTGTAAGTATCCATCTACCTAGGTCGTATTCACTAGTATTTAGCTGGCCGAGGGTTTCGATTGGCGGAGATCACCGGATCCGTCACCCCATGCGGCCCCTTTTTCTTTACTCAACTCACACGTCAGGGCACAGCCTCACTGCCATCCATTCGGCAGTGGCGCCCATCTACCTTTCCTCGGGACCCTGAACTATCGTATTCAACGCTTCCCTTCGCTGTACATCTCCAATCTACCTGTCCCCACCCCAACACTGCATCAACTATGCTTGCGGACCCAACTTCTTCATGCCGACATCGTCGCGTGCAGCCTGCTCCGAGTCTCCACACCCATCCGTCGCGGAGATTTGAACCAAGGGACCCTGGCCGCTTAAGGAGTTACATACTATGCCGCTTTCGGAAGCCCAAGTACATGAGATGGCATAAACGGACGGGTCGATCTCCTGATACTTGATGCCGGATATTCTCGAAAGCCGTTTCCGAAAGCTGATTTATACCCTTAAGCTCGCCTCATCCTCACTAGGCCCAATCAGCAGTGATATCTTTCTAGGAATTCTCACATTCGGCATGATCACGGCACACCTTGCCTCATTCTATTCTCCGCTTCGCCAAATCAGTTCCCAAGCTTCATAGGACGATCCAAGCGGCAATCATCCTCGGCCAAATCTCACTCGTCGCCTTTCAAGCCTAGCTAAATTCGCCGAATTTGGGTAATGAGTCCTCTCCCGTGATAATTTTCGCAGGGGCAGTGAGCTCATCGCCAGCCGGATTTTTCGTTCCGAGGTCGAGCGTCGAGTCGTTTCTTTCGGTTCGAACCACCATTTCAGAGGGTACCCATGTGTAAGGGCATGCGTGATAGAAAAACCCAATAAGTAGCCTCTGAGTAACTGGATCTGCCGTGTTCTAATTCCGACTTGCTTTTAGTCAAGCGGTCAAGACGGACAGAGAGCCATGATTGTAGCGTAGTCAGAGGCGCATGCCTTACACCCTGATTGATGTGCTGCGGTCTCACCTTTCTCGTTCTCGAATCAAGGATTTGGAATCATCTTCCGGAGGCACTTCTCCGAGAAACACATGATCCGGTTCCATCCTAACCGTCGGCACTTCGTGGTCCATGAGGCGCATAAGCGTCCGCCGCGCGAGTAAAAAAAGGAGTGCGGCCGGCGGCCGATGCCGAGTGTGTTCTAACTTCTGACCGAGTGGGCAGCGCAGCACAGCCTGCAGGATGCAGGATGCTGAGCCCGAAACAGCAGTCGGGCCCGCCGCGAGCTGTACGGATTGCCCAGTACATGGCGTTAAGCCTCTCATTCCCATTCCTTGATCACTGCGGAAGTTCTTCATACATCGGGGAGACTTGATGCTCCGTAGTGTGCGAAACATGCGGCAGTTGCCAAGTGCCGAGTTCTCGCCTCGTGAGCTAAACATCACACTAGTACATGATCACATCGGAAATGTCGCCGAATCGGAGCATCCGGTTGAACACTGCTGCAGGCAAGATGATGGACCCTTTGTGTACATCAACCTAGCACACCTTCCCGTTCCTCAGATAGAACAATCACCCTTTGTGACTGTACTATCCCTGAAGTAGCTGCATCAGTCCCTCGGCTCATCTGGCACTGCGAAAAGCCGCTTGACGTCCATTCCCCCTCGCCTTCCTTGCCAACAACTTCGGCCCACTCAGGCACGGCTGCGCCAGCGTCCACATTGAAGGCCCCGATAGACATCCTTGAGAGATGGTCGCAGACAAGGTACAAAAGGATGGTGAGTTCATAGTGATATGGATACGTTTCGGTGCAGTGCATTTAGCTGCAGGCTGCAGCTTCGCACCAGCCCAATTCGACCCGCGACCCGACCATCGGCGCTTGAGATATTGAATGCCGAATCTGACCGTTGGCTCGGCCTTCCATTCAGCCCCTTTCATCATCGGTGTTTCCTTCGAGTTGTTGCTTCTCGGCATGATAACGGCGCACATATCGCTCTATTTTCGGCGAGGTTCGAAGGATCCCAAAATTATCAGGTGCGGCGCTCCTTTGCTCAGCTGTACCTCTCCCGACAGCATCCAGTCCGAATCACGCCAGAGCTGGTGGGGAAACTGTCGTCTGATCATCGGCCGAAGAATCACAGAGCGCTTCTCGGTTTCGTCGTCTTTTGCCTCTTCATCAAGTGCATGCTCAACGTCAAGAGGGTGTATTGCCACGTAAGCCTATGTAAACCTCCTACTCGTCATGTGTGCTCTCGGACTTTATGCACCACGGCGGACAACTTCCAATCTCGTAGTTCGTATTCGCATATGTCGGCGGCAAACGGAGGCCGGTCCTTCCATGGACAGACCTGGTAGCAGTATTCTTGGCCGATATCCCACTCGTTGCCGCCCAATCCTATCTTTGCTACCGCCTTTGGGTCGTAAGTGTCAACCTGTTTGCCTCTCAGCTCTCGTTGTTGACTTCTGTTCCACTGACTGAGGTCACACTCACCAACAGGCGTCCCAGAGGAAGAAATGGCCTGCGGCGATCGGTGTTGGGGGAATCATCCTCTCCACCGTGTCCTTCTTAATTCTATTTGTCAGAACCGGTAAGCTGCCTTGAACTCATGCTGGAACTGTGCGGCACAGCAGACCAGCTTTGTGACAGAATCAAACCATCTGACCGATCGTCGCGCTACTTGCAATGACCATCGATGCAGTCATACAAGTGCGAACCCGGAAGTGGCCGTCGCAGCCTGACATCTGGGCACCGCTCTGGGCATTCTCTCTTTGCGCAAGTATTTTATCTGCTTTACAACTTAACTTCACAGCAAGACCCGGTCCCCAGCTTGCTGACTCGAATTAGGAGCTCTCACTCATTCTTTTTCAGGCGACGGATGTCTACCTTTCCGGCGCACTTGCTTATTATCTTCTTAGAACCAGGAAGCGAACGGTGGCTCAGCGGTACGTTAGATATGTGCCTATATTTGTGAACAAGATTACGGTCTGGAGTGACTGAAATTGATCTCATGCAGCCTCGACTATACACTCCTCCGTCTGGCGTTGCTCGCAATCACGACGTGTATTCCACCTGCACTCGTTTCGGCCGCCATGGCCATTCTGGAAATAACGGCGGCAGCTGGAGCTGGAATAGTGCGTGAGGTGTTGTTTGTTTGAGAAAAGTCGCAAGAGTTGATAAGGTGACGGTGCTGAACAATTCAACGCGGTGGACCCTCCTCCGGCTTCTCGACCTGCAGTCGTGGCACTTTTTTACCGTCATCCTCGGAAGCGTCTACACGCTTTGCATTCTATACTCTTGTGAGTACATGTCCGTCTAGACGATCTGTCGACCTTTCAGTCGCTGAGGTGTGACATGACGTACTTGATTGCCTTAGTAAATGCGCGCAAGGGCATTGTCGAGGACGCAAGATCGGTGACGGGGATGAAGACCTTGACGGCGGGGGACAAGCTGACAATCGCATCGACCGAGCAACACCCAACAGGATCACATTCCTCCCACAAGCCCTCGCGACTGTTTCGCCCTCGCGACCGATTCGAGACATCTCTGGAACACGATATCGCTTTACATCGGTTCTCGTCCGCTCGTCCCCGGCCCTCGATGGACTTGTGCGATGAACGCAAAGAGTAGCCGGCGCACTGGTGCGGCCCCGGCCCTGCTGACTCGAGATTTGGTCAGCAGCCAGAGTCAGTGACCGGTCAGCACGGTGGGCCCGCGAGGAGGACCAACTGCTTTCATTTCACCACTGAACGCGAGAGGGAGGAATCGGTGTATAGGTGTTGAGCTAGGAATCACCTGTGAATTGGGAGCTGTTGAAATTCGACTCCGATTGAACTTTCATCGACCCTTTGATGAGTGGCGTGCGACCGCAGCGGGGCCGTTCAAACGACAGCGACATGACTGGAGAAGCAGAGCACTTGCGTAATGCCATGCCAGAATCCATTCATGTCCAGTTGATTCATATAAGCCACAAAAAGGATACCAAGGCCGGAAGGATTGGACTTTACGGCCTGCGCTTGGGATGGGCAGCAAACTTGCGAGGTTGCGACTCGCCCCCGCCTTATATCTCGCTTGAATTTGTAACTTAAACCGGAAAACGCAGACCGCGGAGTTCTGCAAAGAGCCTCTGCTGAGATGCTTGACCAAACCCATACTCTCACATGCCAGCAGTGGGAGAGCACTTTCTGTAGGTCGTATTCACCAGTATTTAGCTGGCCGAGGGTTTCGATTGGCGGAGATCACCGGATCCGTCACCCCATGCGGCCCCTTTTTCTTTACTCAACTCACACGTCAGGGCACAGCCTCACTGCCATCCATTCGGCAGTGGCGCCCATCTACCTTTCCTCGGGACCCTGAACTATCGTATTCAACGCTTCCCTTCGCTGTACATCTCCAATCTACCTGTCCCCACCCCAACACTGCACCAACTACTCTTGAGGCCTGAGGACCCGCCTCCTTCCTGCGGACATCGTCGCCTGCAGCCTGCAGTGCCCGGCGTCTCTACACCATGGCATCCGACACAGAGATTTGTACCAAGAGACCTTGACCGCTTGAGGCGATACGTATCATGCCTCTTTCGGTAGTGCAAGTACCTGAGATGGTTAAATACGGCGACGAGACAAGTGTGAGTACAAATGGAGACGGTCATCGGCCCAACTCGACAGTGGCAGACGCGCTTATGAACGGGTCAATTTCCTGACACGTGATGTCGGATATTCCCACAAGTCGTTTCCAAAGGTGATTTTTACTGCTATGCTCGACAGCTCTCTTCCGCACAACTCCCAATCATCATCGGTATCTTCCTAGGAATGCTCAAGCTTGGCATGATCATTGCACACTCTGCCTCTTCATTCGCTTCGCCAAGCCAGCCAACGAAGCGTCATAGGACGACCCAAGCCGCAATAATCCTTCTCCAGATCCCACTCGTGGCCTGTCAAGCCTGGCTATAGTAATTTGCCGACTTTGGGTGATGAGTTCTTTCCCGTGACGATTTTGTAGGGCAGTAGGCTCGTCGCCAGCCTGATTTTCGCTCCGAGGTCGAGCGTCTCGGAGTCGTTTCTTTCGATCCAAACGATCGTTTCAGAGTGTTCCCATGTGTAAGGGCATGCGATACAGAACAGCCCTATAGGTTAGCTTCTGAATAACTGGAACTGTCATGTTCTCGTTACGACTTGCTTTTACTCAAGCGGTCAAGACGGACAGATGTTGTAAAGCTAGTAGCGTAGTCAGAGGCGCATGCCTTACACAATAATTCATGAGCTGTGCTCTCACCTTTCTCGAATCGAAGACTTGAAATCATCTTCATGTGAACTCTTTTGAGGAACACGTGATCGGGTCCATCCTAGACCTCGGCACAACGTGGTCCATAACTCGCATAACCGTCCGCGCGGGTGAAAAAGGAGTGTGGCCGCGGCCGGCCGATACCGAGTGTGTTCTGAGCGAGTCCGGATATGGGCTACTGAGCCCGAAACAGCAGTCGGGCCACCGGGAGCTGTACGGATTGGCTGGCAGTAATTCATGGCGTTAGGCCTCTCTTTCCCAGTACTTGATCACTGCGGAAGTTCGCCATAAACCGGGGAAACTTAATGATCCGTGGTGTGTGAAACAAGTTGACTGCCGACTCGTTCTCGCATCGTGAGCCTTGAAATTTCTTGAAACATCATATCGGAAATGTCGCCAACTCGGAGCATGCGGTTGAATAGGCATTAAGTTGATGACCCTGTTTGTACTTCAACCTAGCACACCTCCCCGTTCCTAAGACAAAACCATTACCCTTTGCGGCTGTACTATCTCTGAAGCAGCTGCATCAGACTCTCGGCCCAGAGCTCATCCACTGGCCTCTCAGCTGCTGGCACGGAAAGCCGCTTGACGTCCTTTCCCCCTCGCCCTTGTCGCCAACAACGGCCCACATTCGCGCCACTGGCAGTCACATCGGAAGCCCTGACAGACATCCGCGAGAGATGGTCGCAAACATGCAACATAGTGATGGTGAGTTCATAGAATTATGACGTTTTGCGGTGCATTTAGCTGCCGCTTCGCATCAATCCAACTCGACCTCGGACCCGCCATGTCGGAGTGGTCGCTCGAGATTGATGCAGAACCTGACCGTCGGCTCGGCCTTTCATTCAGCCCCTTTCATCCTCGGTGTTTTCTTCGAGTTGTTCGTTCTCGGCATGATAGGGGCGCACATGTCACTTTATTTCCGGCGGGGTTCCAAAGATCCCAAAGTTATCAGGTGCGCTCCTTTGCTCTGTTGTACCTTTCCAGGCAGCATCCACTCCGAACCACGCCAGAGCTGGTGGGGGAGCTGTCGTCTGATCATCGCCCGAAGAATCACAGAGCGCTTCTCGGCTTCGTCGTCTTTTGCCTCTTCATCAAGTCCATTCTCAACGTCAAAAGAGTGTATACCCACGTAAGCCTCATCCGTCATATGTGTTCTCGGACTTTATGCACTACGGCGGACAAGTTCCAATCTCCTAGGGCGTGTTCGCACATATCGCCGGCAAACGGAGGCCGGTCCTTCCATGGACAGACCTGGTAGCAGTATTCTTGGCCGATGTCCCACTCGTTGCCGCCCAATCCTATCTTTGCTACCGCCTTTGGGTCGTAAGTGTCAACCTGTTTGCCTCTCAGCTCTCGTTGTTGACTTCTGTTCCACTGACTGAGGTCACTCACTCACCAACAGGCGTCCCAGAGGAAGAAATGGCCTGCGGCGATCGGTGTTGGGGGAATCATCCTCTCCACCCTCTCCTTCTTGATGTTCTTTGTCAGAACCGGTAAGCTGCCTTGAACTCATGCTGGAACTGTGCGGCACAGCAGACCAGCTTTGTGACAGAATCAAACCATCTGACCGATCGTCGCGCTACTTGCAATGACCATCGATGCAGTCATGCAAGTGCGAACCCGGAAGTGGCCGTCGAAGCTTGATATCTGGGCACCACTCTGGGCATTCTCTCTTTGCGCAAGTATTTTATCTGCTTTACAACTTAACTTCACAGCAAGACCCGGTCCCCAGCTTGCTGACTCGAATTAGGAGCTCTCACTCATTCTTTTTCAGGCGACGGATGTCTACCTTTCGGGAGGACTTGCTTACTATCTTCTTAGAACCAGGAAACGAGCGGTGGCTCAGCGGTACGTTGAAGATGTGCGTACATTCTTCTACAAGGATACGATCTGAAGCGAGTCAATTTCTTCTCATACAGCCTCGACTATACGATCCTTCGTCTGGCGTTGCTGGCGATCACCACTTGCATTCCGCCTGCACTCGTTTCGGCAGCCATGGCCATTCTAGAAATAACGGCGACAGTTGGGGCTGGAAGAGTGCGTGAGATATTTTTGTCGGAAGAACAAGTCACAAGGATTGATAAGGTGACCGTGCTGAACAACCGACGCGGTGAACCCGTCTCCGGCTTCTTGAAGTGCAGTCGTGGAATTTTTGTACCGTCATACTCGGAAGCGTCTACACGCTTTGCATTCTATACTCTTGTGAGTACATGTCCGTCTAGACGATCTGTCGACCTTTCAGTCGCTGAGGTGTGACATGACGTACTTGATTGCCTTAGTAAATGCGCGCAAGGGCATTGTCGAGGACGCAAGATCGGTGACGGGGATGAAGACCTTGACGGCGGGGGACAAGCTGACAATCGCATCGACCGAGCAACACCCAACAGGATCACATTCCTCCCACAAGCCCTCGCGACTGTTTCGCCCTCGCGACCGATTCGAGACATCTCTGGAACACGATATCGCTTTACATCGGTTCTCGTCCGCTCGTCCCCGGCCCTCGATGGACTTGTGCGATGAACGCAAAGAGTAGCCGGCGCACTGGTGCGGCCCCGGCCCTGCTGACTCGAGATTTGGTCAGCAGCCAGAGTCAGTGACCGGTCAGCACGGTGGGCCCGCGAGGAGGACCAACTGCTTTCATTTCACCACTGAACGCGAGAGGGAGGAATCGGTGTATAGGTGTTGAGCTAGGAATCACCTGTGAATTGGGAGCTGTTGAAATTCGACTCCGATTGAACTTTCATCGACCCTTTGATGAGTGGCGTGCGACCGCAGCGGGGCCGTTCAAACGACAGCGACATGACTGGAGAAGCAGAGCACTTGCGTAATGCCATGCCAGAATCCATTCATGTCCAGTTGATTCATATAAGCCACAAAAAGGATACCAAGGCCGGAAGGATTGGACTTTACGGCCTGCGCTTGGGATGGGCAGCAAACTTGCGAGGTTGCGACTCGCCCCCGCCTTATATCTCGCTTGAATTTGTAACTTAAACCGGAAAACGCAGACCGCGGAGTTCTGCAAAGAGCCTCTGCTGAGATGCTTGACCAAACCCATACTCTCACATGCCAGCAGTGGGAGAGCACTTTCTGTAGGTCGTATTCACCAGTATTTAGCTGGCCGAGGGTTTCGATTGGCGGAGATCACCGGATCCGTCACCCCATGCGGCCCCTTTTTCTTTACTCAACTCACACGTCAGGGCACAGCCTCACTGCCATCCATTCGGCAGTGGCGCCCATCTACCTTTCCTCGGGACCCTGAACTATCGTATTCAACGCTTCCCTTCGCTGTACATCTCCAATCTACCTGTCCCCACCCCAACACTGCACCAACTACTCTTGAGGCCTGAGGACCCGCCTCCTTCCTGCGGACATCGTCGCCTGCAGCCTGCAGTGCCCGGCGTCTCTACACCATGGCATCCGACACAGAGATTTGTACCAAGAGACCTTGACCGCTTGAGGCGATACGTATCATGCCTCTTTCGGTAGTGCAAGTACCTGAGATGGTTAAATACGGCGACGAGACAGGTGTGAGTACAAATGGAGACGGTCATCGGCCCAACTCGACAGTGGCAGACGCGCTTATGAACGGGTCAATTTCCTGACACGTGATGTCGGATATTCCCACAAGTCGTTTCCAAAGGTGATTTTTACTGCTATGCTCGACAGCTCTCTTCCGCACAACTCCCAATCATCATCGGTATCTTCCTAGGAATGCTCAAGCTTGGCATGATCATTGCACACTCTGCCTCTTCATTCGCTTCGCCAAGCCAGCCAACGAAGCGTCATAGGACGACCCAAGCCGCAATAATCCTTCTCCAGATCCCACTCGTGGCCTGTCAAGCCTGGCTATAGTAATTTGCCGACTTTGGGTGATGAGTTCTTTCCCGTGACGATTTTGTAGGGCAGTAGGCTCGTCGCCAGCCTGATTTTCGCTCCGAGGTCGAGCGTCTCGGAGTCGTTTCTTTCGATCCAAACGATCGTTTCAGAGTGTTCCCATGTGTAAGGGCATGCGATACAGAACAGCCCTATAGGTTAGCTTCTGAATAACTGGAACTGTCATGTTCTCGTTACGACTTGCTTTTACTCAAGCGGTCAAGACGGACAGATGTTGTAAAGCTAGTAGCGTAGTCAGAGGCGCATGCCTTACACAATAATTCATGAGCTGTGCTCTCACCTTTCTCGAATCGAAGACTTGAAATCATCTTCATGTGAACTCTTTTGAGGAACACGTGATCGGGTCCATCCTAGACCTCGGCACAACGTGGTCCATAACTCGCATAACCGTCCGCGCGGGTGAAAAAGGAGTGTGGCCGCGGCCGGCCGATACCGAGTGTGTTCTGAGCGAGTCCGGATATGGGCTACTGAGCCCGAAACAGCAGTCGGGCCACCGGGAGCTGTACGGATTGGCTGGCAGTAATTCATGGCGTTAGGCCTCTCTTTCCCAGTACTTGATCACTGCGGAAGTTCGCCATAAACCGGGGAAACTTAATGATCCGTGGTGTGTGAAACAAGTTGACTGCCGACTCGTTCTCGCATCGTGAGCCTTGAAATTTCTTGAAACATCATATCGGAAATGTCGCCAACTCGGAGCATGCGGTTGAATAGGCATTAAGTTGATGACCCTGTTTGTACTTCAACCTAGCACACCTCCCCGTTCCTAAGACAAAACCATTACCCTTTGCGGCTGTACTATCTCTGAAGCAGCTGCATCAGACTCTCGGCCCAGAGCTCATCCACTGGCCTCTCAGCTGCTGGCACGGAAAGCCGCTTGACGTCCTTTCCCCCTCGCCCTTGTCGCCAACAACGGCCCACATTCGCGCCACTGGCAGTCACATCGGAAGCCCTGACAGACATCCGCGAGAGATGGTCGCAAACATGCAACATAGTGATGGTGAGTTCATAGAATTATGACGTTTTGCGGTGCATTTAGCTGCCGCTTCGCATCAATCCAACTCGACCTCGGACCCGCCATGTCGGAGTGGTCGCTCGAGATTGATGCAGAACCTGACCGTCGGCTCGGCCTTTCATTCAGCCCCTTTCATCCTCGGTGTTTTCTTCGAGTTGTTCGTTCTCGGCATGATAGGGGCGCACATGTCACTTTATTTCCGGCGGGGTTCCAAAGATCCCAAAGTTATCAGGTGCGCTCCTTTGCTCTGTTGTACCTTTCCAGGCAGCATCCACTCCGAACCACGCCAGAGCTGGTGGGGGAGCTGTCGTCTGATCATCGCCCGAAGAATCACAGAGCGCTTCTCGGCTTCGTCGTCTTTTGCCTCTTCATCAAGTCCATTCTCAACGTCAAAAGAGTGTATACCCACGTAAGCCTCATCCGTCATATGTGTTCTCGGACTTTATGCACTACGGCGGACAAGTTCCAATCTCCTAGGGCGTGTTCGCACATATCGCCGGCAAACGGAGGCCGGTCCTTCCATGGACAGACCTGGTAGCAGTATTCTTGGCCGATGTCCCACTCGTTGCCGCCCAATCCTATCTTTGCTACCGCCTTTGGGTCGTAAGTGTCAACCTGTTTGCCTCTCAGCTCTCGTTGTTGACTTCTGTTCCACTGACTGAGGTCACTCACTCACCAACAGGCGTCCCAGAGGAAGAAATGGCCTGCGGCGATCGGTGTTGGGGGAATCATCCTCTCCACCCTCTCCTTCTTGATGTTCTTTGTCAGAACCGGTAAGCTGCCTTGAACTCATGCTGGAACTGTGCGGCACAGCAGACCAGCTTTGTGACAGAATCAAACCATCTGACCGATCGTCGCGCTACTTGCAATGACCATCGATGCAGTCATGCAAGTGCGAACCCGGAAGTGGCCGTCGAAGCTTGATATCTGGGCACCACTCTGGGCATTCTCTCTTTGCGCAAGTATTTTATCTGCTTTACAACTTAACTTCACAGCAAGACCCGGTCCCCAGCTTGCTGACTCGAATTAGGAGCTCTCACTCATTCTTTTTCAGGCGACGGATGTCTACCTTTCGGGAGGACTTGCTTACTATCTTCTTAGAACCAGGAAACGAGCGGTGGCTCAGCGGTACGTTGAAGATGTGCCTATATTTGTGAACAAGATTACGGTCTGAAGTACGTCAATTTGGTCTCATACAGCCTCGCCTATACGCTCCTCCGTCTGGCGTTGCTGGCGATCACGACGTGTATTCCACCTGCACTCGTTTCGGCCGCCATGGCCATTCTGGAAATAACGGCGGCAGCTGGAGCTGGAAGAGTGCGTGAGATAATTTTGTTTGAATAAAAAAAAAGGTCACAAGAAGTGATAAGGTGACGGTGCTGAACAACTCAACGCGGTGGACCCTCCTCCGTCTTCTTGACCTGCAGTCGTGGCACTTTTTTACCGTCATCCTCGGAAGCGTCTACACGATTTGCATTCTATACTCCCGTGAGTACATGCCCGTCTAGAAGATCTATCGACCTTTCAATCGCTGAGGTGTGATATGATGTACTTGATTGCCTTAGTAAATGCGCGCAAGGGCATTGTCGAGGACGCAAGATCGGTGACAGGGATGAAGACTTTGACGATCGCGTCGACCGAGCAACAACCAACAGGATCGCAATTCTCCCACAAGTCCCAGCGCCCGTTCCACCCTCGCAGCCGATTCGAGAGATCTCTGGAAGACGAAGTCGCTTTATCTCGGTTGTCTTCCGCTCGTCCCCGGCTCTCGATGGACTTGTGCGACGAACGCGAAGAGTAGCGCACTGGTGCGGCCCCCTGACTCGAGATGTGGTCAGCAGTCAGACTTGACCGGTCAGCACGAAGGTGCCCGCGAGGACGACCAACCGCATTCATTTCACCACTGAACGCGAGAGGGAGGAATCGGTGTATAGGTGTTGAACTGGGAATCGCCTGTGAATTGTAAGCTGTTGAAATTCGACTCGATTGAATTTTGACCGGCGCTTTGTTGAGTGGCATGTGACCGCCGCAGGGCCGTTCCAATGACAGCGACAGCTGGATAGTAGAGCACTGGCGTAATGCCATGCCAGGATCCATGCATGTACGGCTGATCTACATAAGCCACAAAAAGGATACCGAGACCGGAAGGCTTGGACTTCACGGCCTGCACAAGGCATAGGCAGCGAACTTGCGTGATCGCGGCTCGCGCCTTACTTCTCGCTTGAATTCGTGATTGAATCCGGAAAACTTAGACCGCGGACTTCTGGAAGGAGCCTCTGCTGAGATGCTTGACCAAGCCCATACTCTTACGTGACAGTGCAAAGTTCCGTCAGAGGTGACTGCTTCGCTGGCTCACCTCGCTCGCGATCACGATCTGTCTCCCATCGGCGTTCATATCGGCAGCGATTACCAGTGTGAGCTCATCACTCCCACTGAAACCGTGATATCCTTGTGTGCCAAAGCTCGGCTCCCAACAAACTTGATTGAGGTCCTTCTGCTTCCTGACTTTGTTTGCAGAGCTGGATCTTCTTCCCTATTCTCATCGGACAAGTCACCATGATCTGCATTCGCGTAGGAGACCCGGCTCCCTTTGTGAGTGATGATTCTGAGGACCTTGAATGCATAAGTTCTTCATCTGCTTCCCTCTCAGTCAATGCGCACAAAGACATTCTAGTCGAAGCGAGACTACGATCCACGATGAAAAGTCGCCGCCCGGCGGCCTTTTCCCCAAGTCGAGTTCGACCTCGCGCCTCTCGGACCAGATTCTCGGAGGGATTTCAAAACTCAGCAGTGGTCCTAGTCTCGGTACCGTTCAGACGACTCGCAACAAGTTTCCCATCAGTGCTCGGCATCATTTCGATTCAGGGTTGGAATTGCGATGTGGAGGGGGGTTCGGGGATCACGTACGAAGTGGAGGTCATGGCCAAGATCGAAGTGGGCCGGGGGGCGAGAGGGAGGATCCGAGCGATAGTTCATGATGTCCATCCTCTGGAATTTTGTCGAGTGGCACCAAAAGTTGATCGATCAATTGTCAGGCCAAAAGTACCCATTTTGGAGTTTATCATGCAGCTAGTCGGGCTTCATCTATCCCCAGTCGGGAGTTTACTAAATCTGCGCAGTCAAAAGTCCAGTTGAAGGCGCCGCCAGCTGGGGGGACGCCGGTGCTCGAGTCGCGGATCCAGCGTCCAGCCTCGTCGGCTAATCCAATGACGCAATCGTGCCTCGTGGCTTCCTGGGAACGGCTCCACTACCTAGGAATCTGCCAGCTTGTCGTCGTGCAAAACGAGGATCCATAAGAAAGCGTGCCATGAATTGGCATAAGTACGAAATGGCGACTCTCCGCTGGCAAAGCTAATGCTCAAATTTCAAAGGCCACTGAACTGAGTCCCAGCGTGTGCGGCGGCACAGCTTTACGATGGCTTGTGCTTCTGCTGCCACCACGCAAACGCCCGCACTCAACTCAGCCATGGCCGATTCCCAAGGTCAGCAACCGTCCCCACGCTCTACCACCTTACCCGAACTTGTCCTCTACATGAACCCAGACGTCACGCACGACCGTTCTTTAGCCCTACGCGGGGTCATGTGTATGCACCGCACCGCACCCGCGCGATAAACACCGCTGGCCCGCACTCGCACTTGCGCCTCCGCATGTCGTTCGACGGTCACTCACACCTTTGTCGACCCTGACTACGTCGATGCCCATGTCAACTCCGCTCCTCGCTGCGAAATCGCTCGTAGCCGACTGAAGGTCGCCCGCCTGTCGCTGTCGCTTGTCCCGCCTCCCACCCCGCGCGCTGCCTGCTCCCAGGCCCGTATGACGCACCTCACTATTGATTGGCCCCTGCTCCATATCTATCGTCAACGTCGGTCCCTCAGCGCCCTCGGCTCGCAGCGTTGTCCTGTCGTCTCGTCTCGTGTCGTCACCTTGCTCGCCCTTTTGATTTAGTCATGGACCTCAGCGTCTGCCCATCAGCGCCCTCCTTCGTCTTCCGTCTCAGCCTCAGCCCCAGCCCCCGCCCCAGCCCCAGCCTCAGCCTCAGCCCCTCAGCCTCTCAGCCTCAGCCACACTACTACTCACCCAATTGACCGCGCACACGTCCGACTGACGCCTTCTTCCGACCTTTCCTCACTTGACACACCTTTCCGCCATCTCTTCGTACTCCACCTTCACCTACCTCACCTCGCTCACGACAGAATTCCGCAACGACGAGCGCTCCCCCTCGCCCCGCCGCGAGCAGCGTGATGAGCGCTCCCGCTCCCCCCCGCGTCGTCAAGAGGAACGCCCCAGGTGCGTCACATCATCCAACACACATCACACATTACACACCACACCGGACGCTAACTCTCTCGGACCTACCTGTCACCCAGCAGGCCTTCCAACAACGGCGGCGGTGACACCAACCCGGGCAACAACTTGCACGTATCGGGCTTATCGAGCCGCGTCGAGGACCGTGACCTTGAAGAGGTCTTTGCCAAGTTCGGTCGAGTCCGTCACATCACGCTTTCTGCGTTCGATAGAGGGGTTGTGGTGGAGCCTGTGGCTGACCCTCTCCTTCCCGTCCCTCCCAGATTGCCAAGTGTCAAGTCGTCCGTGACCCTCACTCCAAGGAGTCGCGTGGATTCGCCTTCGTGACGATGGAAACGCCCGAAGAGGCCGATGCCGCCATCGCCGGACTGAACGCGACCGAGCTCATGGGCCGCACGATGAACGTCCAACGCGCCCGCCGAGCTCGTGCCCGCACCCCGACCCCGGGTGAATACCACGGTCCCGCCAAAGCCCAGGAGTTGCGAGGTGCCTACGGTGGCTCCGACCGAGGTGGAGGATACGACCGTGGCTACGACCGTCGTGCATACGGAGGAGGAGGAGGAGGCTACGACCGTGGTGGACCTTACTACAGTGATCGACGACCCCCTCCTCCCCCCGCGGGCTACGGTGCTTACGATGACCGTCGCGGCGGCGGAGGCTACGACTCGTACGCCCAGCCGATGCGTCGCTACGACGACAGGAGGCGTGACGACTATCCTCCCGCTCCCCCACGAGACCGTCGCTACGACGACAGGGACCGCTACAGGTATTGAGAAGCGCAAGTCAGATTGGGCGTTTCATCGCGTGCTCTCGGTGCCACTTTGTGATCTTCGAAAGCAATGGCTCAAAGAACCTCTCTTGTCCAATCGTTGTTCTCGCCGTTGTTCTCGCGGTGTCACATGTTTGCGCGGCCCCCAGAGTGGGCTCCTGTGAAATATGATCATCAATTTCTGCCCCTGGGCTCCGACCGTCGAGGTGATCGGTAAAGAGGGGCTGCATTAAATTGACACGCGAGTCACAGAAAGCTATCAAGCAGATGTGGCGATACATGGACTGGATAGAAAAGAACTACACAAGCGAAAAAAAGTCACCTACACACGCGAACTGAAGCTACATTGATCTACAGCGTCAACCATGGAATCTCCTCCTTTCCACAAGCTCACACCTTTGGCACGGGAGACGGAGCTTCGCTCCCGAGGCTACCGGCCGAATCGGGCGTACTCGCTTCGATCTCGTTATCGTCCTCCTCCTCGTCGCCATCCGTATCACTCCATTTGCTCATCATCCGCACCCTTTGCCGCGCCATGACCATGCGCTCCTCCTTCCTCGTCACGCCGTGAATGACCCCTTCTTCGGCCGTGTCGTCGTAATCTGAGTCCTCCGACGACTCCTGCGGGTTAGGCGTCGGGATCTCATTGAGCATCTTCAACGACTCGTCGACATCGTTCTCGGGCACGCCCAAAATGCCGGCCATAAAGATCGAGTCCTGACGCGAGCGAGCGCCCATGGGGTCGGGGAAGGAGATGCGACTCGGACGCGTTCGCGGGTCCGATTCGAACGACGTGTGCGACCGTTCTGCTAGGGAAGGGCGAGTCATCGTCGGCCCTGCTGTGGAAATAGGAGTAGGGCCCAGCGAGAAGCCGAGGCCCAGTGCGCCGGAAGGCGCGCCGTTCTGTTGCATCAGGTACTTGTCGAATCTCTGCTTCGTCGGACTGGACGAGATCTTGGAATGCGCCGAGCTTCGTCGCTGCAAAACGGCATCGGCAGGCGTGATGAGCCAAGGAGCATCCAGCGCGATTGCACTGGCTGCATCGCCACCGAGAGCCTGAAGGGGTTCAGAAACTGAGTCGTCGGGCAACACGGCGCTGTTCGGGATCGACGTCGATCTCGGTGATCCAGGATCTAAACTCTGTGAGGGGGATGGGTCGAATGCCGATTCAGAGCTGAGCCTGTACGAGAACAGCGATGCTTTCGTCGTGCCAACATCGTTAGGTGCCGCAGCACGTGCGACAGGCTGAATATTGCGCGAAGAACATGCAGAGGACCTGCGGCGGACGAGGGATACCATTTTGGGCTTGAGCGTCAACGAGTACGTCGAGTAAGGGACACCATTCTCGCCAATACCGCTCGAGCAACTCCACCCGACCTCGAGATCTTCGGGCCGATAGTTGCTCGACAACAACAAAGTGATGCCATCGTTGCTCAGCGCCGGTCGTGCGATTTCTCGCGATGCAGCAGAGGTGGTGGCCGCTTTGAGGTTGATGCTGACATGTTCCGCGCTCGGCACTTGGGGCGCATGAGCGGTCAAAGGTCGACGAGGCGATGAGGTCCCTGCGGGAGGCGGAGGGCTACCGCGTCGCTTGGACGACAAAAAATCGTCGACTCGCACAGTACCACGACGCTCCGGGTTGAAGATTCCCAAGAGCGAGCCCCCAGAGGACGATGTCGTCGAGCTCGACCGCCGACCACCTCGCAGAACAGCCAATTGGTTGGGCTCGGCCGTGTTTACGGGCGGTGAGGTCGGAGGCGAGTGGATTGTTTTGTGCGATATCGCGATCGTCTCATTTGGAAGTGGGTGCGACGAAGACGTACTGATCGAGGGACCGTAGGACGTGACGGGCCGGTCCGCGAGCTGCGACCGTTCTGGAGCAACGAAAGTTAAGCGCTGCAGCAGCTTGGGTGACGACTCATCGGCCGACGCTGAGCGACGATGCGACATAAGAGTTGGCCGCCGAGGAGCCGAAGGAGGTGGAGGAGGCGTAAGGACGGAGGCCGGCACGGCTGTCGAAGGCGTCCGCGGCCACTGGGGGCCAGGTACTCGTTCGGCTAGTCGGGGCGGAATCGTATGCACAGGAATTCGAGGTGACGTGGTCGCTGGGAGTGCAATGTTGCTGGTATTGCTGTAGGGATAGCTCGTGCCGTTCTGGCGCGTGAGATCCTCGCCGCCTTGCGACTCGATGGCGCGCGCAAGCATCGCCTCGGTGCTTCGTGTTTCGTCCGCATACGGATAGTTAACCGGGCTGGGTCTCTGCGGACCACAATCGCAAAGCATGCAACGGGTTCAGTCAAGTTCGAACATCGCTACAACAGACGAATGCGATCTCAGTCGCAATCAACTCACATCGGCAGAAGTCGGTTTGGGCTCGCCACCGTTCGTCTCGAGTTTGGATGCCCTCCTCGCGGACCAGGTTCGCGGTGTGGTGGCCCGGTCTGAAGATGCACCAGTGGTGTCCTTGCCGGAGCCGAATCCCAGCTTGGTCGAAATGCCCGTCTTCTCAAACAACGGCGTGAGGAATGTGTGGTTGCTCGGGGTGATTTTGAGCGGCGCTGGTCGAGTCTTTGATCCTCGCTTTACGGTGAGAATGGCGGCTTGAGACGGGTCGTCCTCTTTTGTATTGTAAAGGTTCTCTCTCGTATCCCTGATCGTCAAAATCGGCTTCGACGTCGACGTCGATGTCGGCGTCGGCGCAGGACCACTCGGCACAAAGTTCGAGTGGCCATCCGAGCGCGCCATGATCGTCGGGTATGATACGCCCGCGGCGGTCAAGGGAATCTGGCTGATCGAGTTGTTGCGATTCGAGCTCTTGTGGTGTGGATCCGCCAACAAAGGTGCGAGCAATGATTCCTTGGCAAATTTTGTGCCTCCCAGCGAAGGCGGCGACGAGAGCGAGGGCGAATGGTGAACCCTCTTTGGCCCAAGAGCCGAAGGTTTGAACGACGACGACGAGGCTGCGCAACGTTCGAGGACGGGGGCCGTCAAGTCGTCATTATCAGTCGCTATTTCCAGAGCTTGTTACGAAGAGCAGCAGAAACTCGTTGACCGAAGCAGCGAGGAAAAGAGAATGAGCGTGCCGATATATAAGGGGAGACGGAGAGGAGTTTCTGATGTAGGGCTCAAGCCTCCGAAGTCCAGCAGCACCTCCCAAATCGGAGCCGACCCGGACTTGCGGGGATGATAGATAGCCCGTGGGGGCTGGAGAGTGCCTCCGCCGCGGAAGGCTCACGCCCTCAAGAAGGAGCCTGGAGGGACTCACTTTGGTTCGTGTTGGTTCGAACATCGAAGCCTGGTTCGACTGTCCTGACTGTGGTGACGGTCGCCATGGGGTGCCGCCGGGTCGTGATGAGCACTTGGCGAGCAAGCGCGGTAGAGGCGGCTGGCGTCTCCAGCGGCGTGACGTCCCGAATGAGTGTGAGAGAGAGAACGACGACTCGGACGGCGAGGTGGATCACTGCACGCTGTGGCTCGCGGGTGGACGACTTTTCAAGTCAAAAGGACTCGCAGTTCAGGTTAACGAGTGGTGAAGGTGAGAAGGCACAATAGGTCCTCGGCCGTGAATGGAGGTTACAAGAAACTCCGAAGCCTTCGAGTCGGCTAGAAGCTCGAAGTGATCGAGGGCTTGCGCTAGCGCGCGAGTTCGTCCACCGCAGGCCGGCGTGCGCGCACGGTCCCATTAGATTTGTAATTCGCAACGTTTGAAATCGTTCGTCTGATTTCACTTCAAAGCCACTTCCAGATGCGAATCCACAAACGTGGCGAGAGGGATCAGCTGGCGAACAAACGTCCGATATCGCTCATCAATGCCGATGAACGCATCATCTCCCAGGCCCACAACCAGCGTCTCGCTCCCTTGCTCGAATCCCTGATCGGTCCGACCCAGCGCGGTTTTGTTCCGAACCGTTGGATCGGCACGAACATTGCCGAGGTCCAGTGTCTCATGGATCCAGGACTTCCGGGCTCGGTCCCCGTGTCCGGTCTTCTTGCGGTGATGGATTTCGAGAAGGCTTACGATCGGCTATCCCACACTTACCTTGATGCAGTCCTCCGCGCCGTTGGCCTTGGTCCCAAAGCCCGCCAATGGTACCGAGCGACATACACCAACCAATCCGCCTCGATCTTCCTCAACGGTTGGCTGTCTGCCGCTTTCGACGTCCTGTCGGGGGTTCGGCAAGGCGATCCTCTTGCTCCGTCTCTCTTCGTGCTGGCGATCGAGGAATTTGCCTGTCAAATCCGATCAAGAGTCAAGGACATAGAGAGTCCGGGCCTACAAACGATTCGTGAACTCCTCTTCGCCGACGACGCTTGCTGCGCGCTCCACGACCTCTCGGACCTCGAGCACCTTGATCGGGCGATCAGGCTGTACGAACGGGCAAGCGCCAGCAAACTCAGCACCACCAAATCGTTCCTCTACCCTCTCGGATCGTTCAGGGACCATCCGGTCGCCCCACGCCTCGGGACCTGGCGTCTCAGCGCCTCGCATTTCCGCTATCTCGGTATTCAGGTCGGGGTGGACATTGCCGAGGATGCGGGTTGGGAGGAGGTCAAGTCCTCGACCATTGCTCGTATAAACTCTATCCCGATGTACGACCTTCCCTACGCAGCCAAGTGCTCGATCGTCAATATCTACTGCTACACGAAGATCCTCTACTAGAACCGATTCCTCCCGGCTCCAAAGAGCGTCGTCAAGGAGATCGAGGATGCCGCCATGCTCGCCATTCACGGTCGAGCCTCGGACGGCACTCAGAGACGCCCGAGGGTTTCCGGGTCGCGCCTCTACACCCCCCATGATCACGGTGGCTTTGGTTTGATTGATCTGCCTCGGCGCCTAGCGATCGATCACGCCAAGTGGGTCTTCCAACTCCGCGACCCCGACGGCTGTTTCACACGCCACCTTTTCGACATCCGCATTCGCCTCCAGGCGGCGAACCAGCGTACCCCCTTTACCTTGCGCAAACCGCCCCCTAACCAGCATCGTCGCCCTTGGATCTGGATCTGGTGGGCATACTTCTGCCATCCTCCACCAAAGTGGGACCACGCGGTGAGAAAGACGAGGGAACTCCTCCCTCAACGTTGGGTCCGCTACTTCGAGGCCTGGGCGTCGGTGACAACGCTCAATCCACCCGAACTTTCCAAGAATCAGAACCTCGAGCGATGGGCGAACCACGTACTCTTCTTCCCGGCGGGCCACGGGATTCAACTCTCGGTAAACCCGACGCTCTTTCGAGGCCCCGATGGCGAGGTAATGACTCCGTCCTCGTTTGTGAACGCGTCCAAACGCTACCACGCTTTTGTCTACCCTCCCATCGTCCCCGAAGGCCATCAGAAGATCTTCTCTCTTCCCGAGCAACGCTGGAACTCATGGTGGAAGGCTTTGCAAAAGGTTCGCAGGGTTCACTCGGATGCCGAAGACACCGCCCACCTCCTCTCCCTGGGATCCCTCCATCCAGGTGCACAACTTGCGTCCCCAGTCCACGCCCAACTCAACAATCGGTCTACTTTCTGCGTGATGTGCCTCTCGGAAGCAACCGAGTCTCTGGCACACCCTGCAGTCGGCTGCCCGTTCGCCCGCCGTCTCTGGGGTGCTCTTTCCCCGGCCCCACACCCCACCTTTCTTGACTTCGTATGTCCGGCCGTCTCTGGCTCGGAGCGTCGACTGGTCGAGCTACGTATTCTCTTCTTCCATTCGATCTGGAAGCTCTCTCGCCGCCGCCGATTCTCGTCAGATCCTTTGGAGCCGATCACCGAAACGGCTTTCGAGGATCTTCGGGCGTCCATTCAGGAGTCCAAGGGTCGCCTTGTGTCTCTTGGATACCACCCAAGGGGGTTTTAGTGGGTATGGTCGATTCTGATGCAGGGTCGATGAGTCCTGCACTATTGGCCTAGCTAGTGTGCTTCAAGCATTTCCTCCGACTTTTCCGAAGATTTTTAGGTACTAAGATAATTGTGCTGTTATTAAAATCTATTAAATAAAAATAAAAGCGAATACGCTTTGTTATCTGATGGTGTCCGTGTCGATGACCTCCTCATAGTCACCCCCAAATCAAATCCCATTCGACGGGGCCCAGCGTAATCGGGCGATTTCACACGCACACAGAAGAGCTGAACTAGCGAGTGCAGCATGGCTGCGGGCCTGCGGCGAATTACCACTCGCTGTCGCATCTCGAGGACCTCAGAGGGGCTCACTGCACTGCAGCAGTCCCAAATTTCCCCCTTTGGCTTGGCCTCACCCTCCGTCTTTACCGTCTCGCGAGGTACTCGCTGCATTGAAAGTGTATTACTGTCCTGGACGGCGTGGATGGGCGTCAAAATTCGTGGTGCAGGGGCTTGGCGACGCACGACTCCATCGCGATGCCCGGAGTCGCCGGGAAGCTACCGGCCCGCGCGCCTACGACCCAAAGAGGAAGGTGGTGCAGAATGAAAACCGGCGTGGACACGCCGACAGGGGGATAGTTCTAGTGCTTGCTGCCGATTCTAGGCGCATTATTGTCACGCACTTGTTCACAATAGGTGACGTTTGCAGTAGTGCGACACCCAATGTTCGTAAGAAGGTCGCTCTCATGACTGGCCTCATCTTAGGGGCTCAAATTGATTCGCATCGATCTAGACCCCGAGAGCGGCCATGTGAAACCCGGCTTGTTCGTGTCAGTCATCTGATCGGTTCTTGATGCGTGATGAGAGGCGGAACATGGAAGGAGGGAAGAAAGCATGCTCCTCGTCTCAGAGTTGGAGCTCCCATGTGAGCTCGGACGTCTCGGCTTCCAAGGGAGTCTTGCTCCCTTCAGCAATGATCGTGGAAACACATAATTTCACACATCGACCACAACCCCAAAGTTTGAGGCTTCCCGAACCGGAGACCCGTATCAATCCATGCCATGTTCAGTGCCTCCTGTCCGCGCTTTGAGCGCGCAGAGCTTGCGCATCCACCGTGCCGCTCGTCTGCAGGGCCAGCGACTGTCCCTTGGGGAGGACTGAGTTCTTTGCGGGGATGCGGAGTTTCAATCAGTTCTTTGATGGGGACGATGATCGTCAGGCTGCCGTTCCCTCTCCGTGACATCCTTAGAATCTGCGCTCATCGAGACGGCCCCCCTTTCGGGATGTGCCACGTGATCGAACTGGAGGTGGCAGGCATAATCGGGTTGGAAGAAAAAGGAGGGGCACAAGACAGCCACTGTACTCGAAAACTCCCGTACCCAAGTTGAGGGGTTCCGCATTTGCTGACTCGCAGCTCCTGCTTCTGCAGCGTTGATGAAGAGCAGAATCCTCCGTCTCGACTCCGAGATCGAGCTTCGTCACTTGTCTGAAGGGTTCGATAAAGCCAGCGAGCCTCCCAAATTGTGTCGTGTCTTCTTGGAGGCTTATACTGATTACCACACAAGGTATGCTTTGGACATGATAGTCCTTGATCCCATCATATGCGCGCCAGACTGCAAGGGGCCGGTCAAGACTGAAAGCATGATCATGCAGGCTCTCGTGACACTCGATGATACACTGTGCTACTATTGGTGGCCTGCTCGGATGTCACGACAATGTTCTCAAGACCTACCTAGGTATGTACTTATACCCTGCTCGGAAACGGGAGCTAGTCTCGTCAAATGCCCATACTTGCACGTTGGAGGGCTGAACACGATCGGACTCCACACGGGTTGGTCCTATGGCCATGTAGGTTAGGATGCAAGGAGCTCTATACCCGCAGGAGGAGGGCATACACAAAAACATGATTTTATCAAGTTTTCACCAATAGGTGTGGGGGGAGGGTGCATTGACATCGTTTTGAGCATGGGAATGCTGGTCACCCGGTATCGATCGGCAGATTTTGCCCATGGACGATTCGTCCTGCCGGCATCGCGGATTCGCCAACTCACGCCGAAGTGATCTGCGAGGCTCTGGCTTGGCGGCAATCGTTTCGAACCGACGAGGCGACAGAGGTCTCGGTCGAATTTGCCAACGACGACTAGAGAAGAACGGCGAAACAAGGTGTTTTAACCATTAAACTAATCTCGCAGTTCATTTACTAACTTACGTTATCTTATATGTTTTCCTGTCTAGGGAGAGCTTATTTTACTTTTCTCGAAACAAGAACGACTTTGATTTCATCGGCATTACAATAAGGAACATGGAGCATAGGTACTTAGCAGGATATGTCTTCATGAAGAGTCTAGATCTATCTCACTCACGCGAGCTTTGCTGGCTCCGAAACCGAGGAGTTCGGAGATCGTAGGCAGCAAGGTGCTCTTGCTCGCTACCGAAGTAACATCGACTCGTGGGGGACAGTCAGCTGACCGATTTGCTGTGGGACCGACGGCGGGATTTTTTATTTTTATTTGATAGATTTCAATTACAGCAAATTTATCCCTAAGGTGTTAATCTTAGGTTTTTATATTAGTACCTAGAAATCTTCGGAAAAGTCGGAGGAAATGCATTAAGCACACTGGCTAGGCCAGTAGTGTGGGACTCATCGACCCTTTAGACGAGTCGATCGACGATGGGCGCTCAAATCGACGATGCTCGAGTAAGGTTGGCTAGAACAGGTTCGGCCACGCGCTGCCGCGTTCGGCCGCTTAGACCCACGTTTAGCCAGTTAGCCACGCTTCAACTTGCTCGCTCGCCTTGCTGCCCGCGGATCTCGTCTCAGGATCTCGGTCTTTTATTCATCAGCGACTTCTGACCAATGATCCGGCAATAATGAATCCTAGCTCTTTTGTACAACGGAAGAAACAACGAGCTCAAATCGGGTCATAATTGTGCCTAGGTGTTCCCAGACCGTTGCCTTAACCTAGGTACATGCATATGCACGCCACTAGCAAGCGCCGTTCCGCCGGAGTGCACACACGATGCTCCCCCGATTCACAAGATCACGAGATCCTCGATCGGCTATTAAGGACTACCATAGGTACTTTCCCCTGACCCCTCCCTCCCTTGCGCCTACAGTCCCCTCCTCGACTGTGGTTCATGCCCCCAACTGTTGATCGGATGGCCAGTCCCTAATAACCTGCCTTGCTCACACAATCTAATCGTTGCCTTCTGCTCAACGTCCCTGATCCTCGCTGACACCCAAAGCTACTACTACCTACGTGTTAGGATCCATGCTCCAGCGAGCTGGCGCAAAGAGCAAATAGTACCGCACGTGACGGTAATTTGTGATCGGACGCGCGCACGGGCCCCCGCTCGCACGTCCCTTGGGCTGCTTCCCGGGGTTGCTCAGCAGCCTTTTGGCCTCGAAGCTGCTGGCTCGATTGGCCTAGGTAGACGTCAGCTCTGCAGCGATCGAGCACCGAGTCGCGACCTCGATCCTCGCTGTCCGTCATCACACTTGCAGACCATTCATTGACAAAGCCCTAGCTCGATGCGCATCGGTCGTACATCTGTCTTTGTGCACCCATACCTGAAAAGGGCTTCGATGCATGCCAATTTGACAAACCCAGCCTGCAGTTGCGTATGTTGGGGACAATGTGCAGAATTCTACGCCAGCGCGAGAAATTTGCTCAAAAAACACTAGTGTGACGGTATCGAGACGAAAGTGGTGAGTATCTGCGATACCACAAGTACCAAGAAAGTCACTGGAAGACGATGGCGACTTGGTTATCGAAGTCCATGAGAGTGGGCGTTCCCTTCGGATCGGACGTACTGCGTTGTATGCGCATACATTGAAGTTGGCCCCCTTCTATGAAAACCGATCGACAGCACAGGGCGTGCCTGGCCAGATGAAGGAAAGGCCCCGTCTTTGAGCAGACTCGACGCAGGTTCTGCTTCCTACAGCGTCAATCACGGGAGTGTCCAAGACACATAGGTGAAATTTCATGTTTCTTTCACAACATCGGATAAACAGCAAGCGAGTCTCTTCCATCGTGTTACGTCAATTGTCCAGGCCGGCCCATTCTGGCCAGCAGAATGAACGAGCCTTGCGGCATCTCGGACCTCGGCGATCTTCGATCGGCCATTTGCCCATGTGCCTAGGTGTCTACACATGTCTTGTAGGTAGGAAGGTCAGAGATTTGCTGCGAGAGAGGCATCGTGGAAAGAGATGATACTCTGCCAAGTCGCATACACTGCAAATTGGTGGTCTGGTAGAGGCAGAATTAAGCTCATCAACCGCCAAAAGCACCAGCTTCAGCGACATTTGATCACAATGCAAGGACAGTGGCATCGGAAGGTGAGATTCCAATCACCATTATAAATGGATATACATTGCGATGCGCTAAGATACGAATAAAAGAAACAACAAGCTATACGGCGGGTGTATGAGTTGCGAGGCAGAGCCGGGATATCAAGGGGTTGCTCTTCAAAGGAGCGGGCTACATTGTTGACAACGAAAAAAGTAAAACCGAATGCGAGACGAAATGTCGTAGAGCGGGGAATACAGTCCGTGTGCCTTGTTATGGGTGTTGACACAGTTGATATTAGCTTTGATACAGGTATGAGGTGGGGTGGATTCGCGTCGCCATGGAAGCGGGATGGATGGACGGCAAAGTTGTACGTCACCGCCGCGAGGGGTTCCCCGCGGCCCTCCCTAGTAAAAGGATTCGAAGATCTCCACTCGAGGCGTCTCACCCGCACGAGCGGGTGCGCGATGGTAGTGCCCGGTCGGGGGGAGAGGGAAATTGAAAGGCGTCCCGTCGGCGTTCTCAGTGCAGCTCGGCAGCAAGACCGGCGGGGGCAGCGTGACTGTGTAGTGGCTCGCTTGTTCAGCTGCAGCTTCGTGCCAGTCTGTAGGTTCGAGAAGAAAGACAAAATCAGTTCGGCTCACTGTCTTGGCGCACAAATGTGATCGAGATGAGTACGCACCAGCAGAGAAAACGGGATAGTAGGCGGTAAGAACATCTGGCGGCAGCTCGCGGGGCTGCTTGGCGGCGTCGACTTCACCAACGTGCGCGTAATTGCTTTCAAAGCTGCCATATTGCCCACCGTGGCCATAGTGTTGGCCTTGCGAGTAGACCGGAGGTCCAGTAGGCGTCGGAGGCTGAGAGGCCGAGGCACCCGACGACGAGGACGAGGAGTCAAACGAGGTCTTGCGCTGCCGTCGCTGACCACTGCCCGTGACTTTGGCAAGACGGGCGGCCGCTGAGCGCGGGGAGGCAGTCCTGGACCCTCGCGTGCGACGGTGCGTTGTCGGAGTGACAGGAGAAGGTGGCCGCGGGTCGTCGAGGCTCGGTCCGGCCGAATCGAATACGCTGCGAGTGTGCATGGGCGGAGTGAGAAAGACGTCTCGGCGGCGGCGACGAACGTGGGGAGTTGCCTCTTCGTCGGAGTTGGGGCAGTCGGATGACTCTTCACTGCCACTAGACCCTCGCGAGTACAAAACCCTGAGCGAGTCCTGGTGTGAGACAGGAGTGATATCGGCAGGGCGGTGACCGCGTCGAGGCGTAGCAGGAGGGGTGATGAGGGGTGCTGCGCGAAAGGGCTGGGTCGGTGTCGCTGGCAGTACATCTTTTGGTTTAGAGGAAGCGCTTTGAGTGAGTGAACAAGCCTCAACCGCGAAGTCCCCGCCCAGGTCGCACTCACCCATCGGAGATTGCTGCAACAGCAGTTCTTCGCCTTGATTGACGGCATCCTCAACGGTTTGGTCTTGCGACATCAGGTCATCAGAGTATTCCACGGCCTCCTCCTGCAGCACATCGTCGACAATACCTTGCGCAAATGCTCTTGCCGCCTCCTTGGTCGCCTTCGTCGCGTGACGCAACTCCTCGTCGGTCATGACGAACGTCTTGACGCTGAGGATCTCACGGCGCAGGTCCTTGAGGGTGATGCGGGCTTTGGGATTCAATGCAAAGATCCGCTTGAGGATACGGTTCGTGTGCTCCGAGATGGGCAAGATCGAACGAAGGAAGTCGGGGTTGCCGAGGTATGCACAAAAAGTCTCGTCCGAGGGGCAGGCCTGCTTCCAAGGGTTGCGCCCGCATGTGAGGTTGACGAGGATGACTCCCAGGGACCAGATGTCATTGTGGAGGGTCGAGTAGGACGTCAGTCGTTGGAAAAGTCCGCCTTGGCATTCTGGAAGGACAAAGGGGATACGAAGCAGTGTCGGTAAGTTGACAATAAATGGTACGAGGCACCCAGCAGAAGATACAAAAACTCACCAGGGCTCATGTAAAAGGTACTGCCGCAGCCGAAATCGCCCGACGTCTTCTCGTGCGTCGCTAGTCCGAAGTCTGCCAGTACCATCTTCTTCCCGTCATCAAGACACAGGATGTTCTCGGGCTTGAGGTCGCGGTGGTAGATGCTGTTCTGGTGGCAAAATTCGACGGCGTCGACGATCTGGAGGAAAACGCTGCGGATGAGCTCGTCGTCGCCTAGGTATCGTTGGCGTTCTGTTATCATCCCGAAAAGGTCGCCCTCCTCGCAGAATTGTAGCACGACGTAAATGCAGTTCTCTTCGACGATGTAGTTGTGTAGCGTGACGACGTTCCCGTGGGGTGAGGCGAGCGAATGCAGCAGGATCTCGCGACGTTGGAACTTGAGTTGGCGTTCATCGAGGCCGAGTTTGTTGAGGCACTTGACCGCGTACAAAGGCTGATTCCCAAGTCCCGGGTGTGCTCTCGAAGAAGGGAACGCGGACGGCTGAGCCAACACATCCCGAGCGAGGTAAACGACACCGTACGCGCCGAGGCCGAGGATGGAGATAAATTCGAGCTGGGACGGGTACCCTTTCGATGAGTTGTCAATCATGTGGCCGATCAGGTTCTGCGAATGGGACGAGTTCTGTGCCGCCATCGCCGCCTGAGCCGAGGCGAACGAATTGGGCGGTGGCGTGAGGGGTTGCAGAAGCTGCTCGGGATGCAGGATGGGCTCATGGACAGGGGGTGAGCTCGAGCTCGGTCTCGAGGCAGGTGAGGACAAGCTCTCCGAGGTGAAAGAGGAGGATGTAGACGACGAGGACGACGGAGGCGAAGACGAGGTCGAGGTCGACGCTGGGGGTTGGCTTGTTGTGCCGAAGAATTCATCCTCCTCGTCGTTGCTGTCAACCTCGATGGCGGTCGAGGCGCGGCGCGCGGTTGGGGCGTGCACGGCAGCGGCGGTGCGCGCTTGGACCTTTTTCGGCGACTCGCGCCGTGGGCGTTGATTCGAGGGGTGTGACATCCTCGGCGCGGCCGGCGTGGGCGAGACCATAGGCTCTTCCTCGTAGGCGGCCGGGGCTCGGCACGACGGGTGGTCGAATGTCGGGGACATCGAAGATACAGGCGAGCCTGAACTCGACGACGAGGCCGAAGACGATGAGGACGAAGACGAAGCAGCCTCGTCCTCAAAGACCAGGCTGTCCGAGCAGATAGCGGTGGCAGCGGCGACCGTGTCGAATGGACTGCCAAGAGCCGCCGACAGGTAATGCATCAAGTACTGTCCAAGATCGACAGTCGTTTACAAGGTTAAGTGAAGGTGTGGAACCTGTTGGGATACAATTTCGGTCGTGATGAGTTCGCGATGCACAAGCACTAGGCGGCCTCCGTCGAGAGAGAGGGAGGGGTGCGTCTATGTGCGTACACTCAAGAGACCGATGATGCGAATGCGTAGAGGCTCGTGCGGACGCCGTGCGCGGAGTGCGAAGGCTGACTCGGACCGGAGTGAAAGACGTGCAACGATGAGATCGTTGGCGATGTGTTTGTGGTGGTGACAAGTCGAAGATGTCGCTGTACAAGGAACGGTCACGCACAGGTTGGACGTGCTCGCGGGCTGGCTGGCTGGATCTATGTAGGTATGGGGCGGGGTACAAAGGGGGAGGCTGAGCGAGAGGAACGGCCGATGCCCTGTAGCTACAAGAGGCAGGCTTGCGTGCATGCGCCCGCGCCCACCAACCCACTTGGACTTTCTGCGGGCCAGATCGCGATTCTCTCCAAAATTCGCGGACCTTTTTTGACCGCTATTCCAATTTCGATTTCGGGACCCCTTCAAGCCATTTCTCGACTCGCCTCGCCTGTTTCGGCCGATCGCAGCCGAATCACACTTAAAACCCTTGCTTGTCTCGGTCGAAGTCGACTTCTCGGTCCCCAACAGGATTGTTTATATCCGCACGGCTACGTTACGAGGCTGAATAAGAAAATCCTATCTTCCCTCGCAAAGATACCAATGCGGTGTGCGCGCAATAATCCTTTTCGTGATGCTGTGCTTCGAAACGTCGTAGAGCAGGTATGTCTCATTCTAAAAGAGCCCAGCCAGCTGGGGCCAAGCCGACTGGCGGCTGGCCCGCAACGCTGACGCTCGAAAATTGCCTGTTACGGCCTGCCGCCTCAGGTAAGACGAGACATGGCGCATGGCGCTTTCTGAAGAGAGGCGCGCGCCGGCGAACAACGCGTCGTCGACGCGTTCATTGCGGTCCAATAAATCTCGGGCGGCGAAATTTTGATGAGTTGTCGATGCGGCGCCGGCCGGATGTTGCTGTGGTGTCAGAATTCTCCTTTGACGTCGCCTGGTCTCCTCTGAAACGGACGAGATCCGAGGGCTGCTCGATTTGTCTGTGAGGATTTTCAAACGTTCCGGGTACAGGCTCTAACACTATCCGATCATGCACACGCTGCAGCACTTGCATCGTTCTCCATGTGGAACAACCGTTGAGTCTTCGATTGCGATGCGAGAGGATTGATTTCCGTGGAGGGAACACTCAAATGTCGCACCAGAACCACATGCAGTACCGCGGAAATCGAAGCGGTGAGGTGCATCGCAGCTCCTTTTGCAAGCTCTTCTCGTATGGGAAGCTCGCTGATTGAGGGGCTGTGGGCGGCGCGCATCCGGCCTGGCAGGGCAAGTCTGGATTAGCGCATTCCATCCTGGCCGAAAAAACGTAGGCTCTCCACCCACACAATCATGGTATTCTCTTTTTCGACTTTGCTATCAGGAATTCGTCTACTCATTCAAGTTGATCACAACGCAATGGAGCCCAACCGCCCGCGATCCCGTGATTTGAAAAGGCCTTTAACACGGTAGGCTGGATCCGGTGTCGCTTATGGCTGGCTATTAGGACCCGCCGACCAAACCTCCTAGTGGGTACCTCTCAGCATCGAGACTAAGGACGGCCGAGTCGTCCACGTTTTCATGTGGTCAGGTATTCTAGTAGATAGTTTGATAAGCAACTTCATGGGAAATATCATGACTTGACTGTCCTGCAGCGCGGGTTGAAATTATGTTGGCATAAGTTTTGGCTCAAATACGATTGGCAGGTCATTGTGCTCCCGAAATCAGAAGTTCAGCACTGCCAGGTGCTTGATTGCAACACAATACAGTCCAAGTCAGAGATAGATTTCTGCTACTGTCTGTAGTGCAGCTCCCAGTACGAGCAGCCCTCGCAGCGTGTGAGCCACTGCCGCCGCGCCGTCGGCGATCAGCTAGTACCGGTCCAGCAACGCCAAACAGTCCATAATGTCTATGCCAACAAAGGGTGTTGATCTTGCTACGCTCAGCCTCTGCCACTGATTGCAATGACCCTGGGCGTGCGACGCTCTCGAAGCCCATGCCATGACTTACTGCTGGTAGCTCGTCGCCATCAGGTTTCAGCGACTAGGACCGTGATAAACTACGAGCCGCGCTTTATGGAATTATCAGCTACGTTCCTCATCAGGTATCAATCTATCAGGTAGGTAGGTTTTCTCACACGAATGATCACCTTACCTCTTCCAAAAAACACCTACGAATAGATAAGCACTATATTTGGGTATGTAGATAGGGGAGTCCGTGCTCCAATCACTCTATCATCTCCGAGAAGAGGCCACGCCGTCTCGGAAATCTCTCGCCATGAGAAGAGCAATCGAAATAGTGTCGACGAGGGCATGACAGGTACTTACTTGACATCCAGCCTACAAAATGTGAGAACCGGCACCGGTAAGAGTCCCTTCCTACCTAACTAGGTACAGGGACAGAACTCGTCGAATAACACTGGAAATCCCTCCGCTGCGAGCCCTAATAGCCGGCGGCCGGGGCGGCGGTTGGGCAAGCCGTTTGCGACACGAAATTGCCGACAGCGAAAACCTTTCGTCACGAGCGGATTAGGCGCCTAAGTTATCGATATTGACCTGTGCTGTTATTCATTTAACAGGACATATAGATACTTGGCAAACTGGATGCCATCACTCCCATGTACAATGTTTCTCATTGCTGCCGATAAGCCAGTACCGAAGGACCGTTGGGTTAACCAAGACGAACTTGGGCGCTTGCCCGGATACGATGAGTTCATTATCTCGCTCTGAGGTGCCATCATTGGATCGAAGGAAAAGCCAGAAGAAAGGAAAGCACAAAAATCTGATGGTCGTGACAAGTCGAGGGTGACGCCGTTTTCCTCACCCACGTCTTCAAAGGTGCACGGTCCCACGTCGACCGTTCTGACCCCTAAACGTCACTGCGGCTCGAGTCGACGTCGATCGCCGCTGCGTAGTGCACTACGTCTGAGCAGCTCGCCTCTGGACTTACGAAAATGTTATACCCATTTGTAGTGCTTGAGAAGAGTGGCCTATCCCAAAATATCAACTGAAACCCACCTCTGCACTCAAATGGTGGAGCACGGGTTTTAATACGTTGACTTGTGCTGGACTGAAGAATTCAACCGAGTGTGGCGGACCTTTTCGAGTTCATTTTGCTCAATTGCTTTGGTCATAATGCCTTGATGAGTTCCAATTCGGACGAAGCAAGGACCTCTCGTGATAGAGTTTCCAGGAACTCGACAGATCGGTGCAGCATCTGATCGACGAAGAGCATGCAACCGCAGGGACCTGGGGGCTCGGTGTCCTGTCAAGATCAAAGAGTCAAGATAAGCGACTCGGCCTTAAGCTTCATTATCGACCAAAGAGATGAAAAGGCTTGGAACCTTGATGATAAACCATCAACTCATCGAAAGATTGAATTTGTGAGTTTGAATGGGCTAGCGTAATCGGTCGGCGGGTGGTGGCATCGACGGTACCGACGACGGAAGACCATGCTCTTCGATCGAAACTATCATCTTCCATCGACTTTTCGTCCTTGCCGACTTATGGTGGATCTACCGGTCTTCCCTTTCGACCCCGGATCCTTGAAAAGAAGCGAGCAAAGTTGTTGACATCGAGAAAGATCGAGAAACTGCATGCAGGTTCCCGCGCCCGCGCGCAATCGATCGAACAAATCGACGCTCGAATCCCAAGCTCGGCGTGCCAACTCGAAGTGAGTTGCTACAGCGACTCCATGATCGCTCCCGCGACATGCATCCTTTTTCCACTTGTATCGCCCCTCACTTTCCTCATGCTCGTGCAAAAAAAAAAAAAAAACCCGTTCGTCGTCTACCCCACAGCGAACTCCATCACATCCCCTGCCCAAAGGCAAAATGGGACCGTGCCCAACTTGAAGAGTGCGCTGCACCAAAATAAGCGCGTCGCGACGCGTCGGACTCGCGCGCGCCTCTGAGCGTCCCGCCATCGTAAGTGAGACGTGTCATTTGTCTCTCTCGCCCAGCCAGCCAGTGCGCTTTCTTCTCGCGGCTGCTAGCCTCAAGACTCTCAAGAGGCGCTCAACATCCCGCTTGCAACTTCCGAGTCTCACACCCATTCACATGGAGATCCAATTGATCAGGAGCTGTAGTCTTTTTCTTCTTCTCCAGGCATAACAAACCTTAATTGGCTGTTTGATTGTTTTTTCTTGTGGCACTAGTCTCTGCCAGGCTTGCTGTACCCAGGCTGGCCTGAGCGCGCCAGCTAGCCAGCGCCTTTATGAAACCCAAGGCTCCGATCCGCGGAGTCCGGAGCGCCCAGCAGTAATACCGCAGACACGGTCCTTCAATTGTTTCAGGAACTCCTTGAGCCTCAGCAACTGATAATTTCGAAGTAGAGCATTGTGAACCCTCACTACTACCTAATGGCACGCCTGCTTCTGTTCCTGCAGTAAATGCTCCGGCACCGTGTATGCAGTGCTCCAGGCTCCAACAGTCGTGCAGTGGCTTCGACTGATCTTCTATATGCACGCCACTAGCTATTGGTACCACCTACCTAGGCCCTGGTTCACCCCCACACCTCGAGCTCGTGGAACTCCTCACCTATCAGCCGATCACTGTCTTGTGCATCCGAAGACCAGCTTGAAGCCAGTGTACCTACCGAGATACCCAACTGAGGCTTCGAAAACCCAACCAATGCAAAGACGGTCGAGTCTTCCTCTTCGGTTTTCAGGTCTGAGGGAGCCAAAAAGTTTTCGAACCGCTCCACCGTTCATAAGTTGACGGTTGGGGTTTAACGTAAACGGTCCGAGCGGTGGCGAGCAAGGGTTTTCTGCTTTCTCTCTGTGATTTGAAACGAGGGAGGTTTTCTGTAGGTGTTGAGGCGCATACATCGAGATAATGCCGAAACATCAGCCGCCGGCAGCCAACACGCTGCCGAATTGATCGAAGATTCGCTTTCGCACCACCGATCTCGAAAGGCTCAAGCTCAAAGAGCTCCAAGAATCTTGAAGAGGCACCCCTGAGAGTATACCCCGCCAACGTAGGTACCTCATACCATGTGTACCTTCTCCGGCAGCTGTCATGGAAGCCAACCTAAAATCGCCCAAGCGTTTTTGGCTCGATATAATCGGTGGGGATCGATCGAAGGGGGGGAAGTCTACTCTTCAATTGTGCCATCATCGTCGCGCAGTGCGCACGCACGGTTTGCGGATGGACCCAGTGGCGCTTGCCAAGCCCATAGGTGTAGAACCAAGCGCAGCTGAGGGGGTCTTGGCAATCCGAGAAACAAGGCGAATTGGCCATACTGCTGACTCCTGAAGTACCTGGTGAGGACAGCGCAGTACGTAGTAGGATCTCTTTTTTTTTTCTGTTTTCCAACCTGATTCTCTGAAATCTAGAGTAGGTAGGTAGGTACTGCGATTTTTTTTTCGTGGTCTTGCCGCGTCGAAGTAGGTACGGTAGCGGATTTGTTCCTTGACGCTTGACGCCACGATCATTGCAAGCAGCGTGAGTTTGATCGGCACCGACATCTGCACCGATGAGTGATCGATCGTCAAGGCGTTATTAGGCTTTCGACCGTCGAACGACGTCGAGTCGCAAATGCGCCAAGTGATTTGCCTGTAGTCGCACTCATGGGCAAAGTCGCTTCTCCCCTGAGGTAAAGGTACCTAGGTAGGTACATGCCCAATTTCCCATTGACATCCCGCGGATGTCTGTCAGTTTATGGGTACCGCTCCATTTCAACGTTACGGATCTCGGGTCGATCGCAGCACAGACCATGAAGGTTTCAGGTAGGTATTATTGGACCCCCACATTTTTCTTCTTCTTCAATCCAGCCTACAGTGGCTTCAGTTGTGGTTGTTGCCATTGCATAATGAACACACACGATCCTTTTACTCAGTTCGCCTTGGTCTACAGGTTATAGACCAATTGTCGTTTGAGCCCTTTCCCCGCCCGCCGGCGCCTCCTGTCAAGCGCACATCCCGTGTTCTATAGCTACCCCTCTCTCCCATCTTCTTCCGCTTCGTCACATAAGAGGTCTGCGTGATGTACATGTCTATTGATACCAAAAACGTATACAAGTATGACGAAACGGTCCCTTCCGCCAGAAACTCACAATCCAATCCAAATGCACACTCACACATACTCTCCTAAATCTAATTAAGCTAATGCCCCGACCCGACCTTTACTTCCCGGCGGAAACTTGACCAACATCAGCACCCCCGCCGCGACCATGGCAATCGCCCCATTGACGACAAAGATCAACAGACCCTTCCCGACCTCACTGAGCATGGCGAATGCGATCCCCAAGACGGAAACGGTCGAGACCATAGCTAAGGATTCGACGAGTGCGATCGCTTGTAAGGCTAGGGATTGTTGAGACGGTTCGACCAGTTCCATGATCACGCCTTTGGCCGCGGGTGCGGTCCCACTCGCGAGAGGGAGGATGAGAGCGGCTGTGAGATACATGGAACATCCCAAAGTCAGCTTCTCGATGATGGTTGTCATGTGCTGAAGTCATGAGTCCGGCCACGAACTCACCAAGGTAAACGTGCCACCCTTGCGTCGTGAACGTGACGCACGCGGTCAAACACGCATCGACGAGCATACTCATACGCAAGAAGAAGAGATCGAACAAACTGCCATGGACCTGATCCGTCGGCTTCGGTAAGGGCGCAGGCTCGGTCAGTTCGTCGGGGTTGAGTGACAGGGGCTCGAGATCTTTGATCTGCGTCGGAGGTCGTGGAGGAGTCGCACGAGCTGTGGGGGAAGATCCTTTGACCTCGACTTGCGGTCTGCTGAGCCATATCCTTCCTCGTGCGATGGCTCGTGGGAAGGCGAAAGTGAGGAACGAGGCTCGAGAGACGGCGGTCAAAGAGAGCAGGTAACCGTTCTACAGGAATCACAGGAGGTCCTCGATCAGCTTCTGGGATCAAAATCACCCGCTCAGGCGAGCCAACGTACCTTCTTGGGTCCGAAACCAAACATGTTCGTCGCCATGAGTTGCAGAGCGAGCGGCACGAATGCGGTCGCAAACACGCCCAAAAAGCTGCCGATCGCGAGCCAGGTCATGCCCCAGTATTGTACCGAACGACCCGTCCCTTCCACTTCGACGTATCGAGGCCAAAAGATCTTGAGCGGCGCCAACACACCCTCCACGTTGGTTTTGGGCGATTGCGCATTGGGTGGGATGTAAGGGAGGAAGAAGACTGAGAGCAGAGTCGAAAAGATGAGGAGGCCCAACGTCATTTCGAAGGGAGCAGGGGCTCCGAACATGTCGTCGACGAGTCCACCGACTGCAGCGAAAACCGGTCAAAGATTAGGGCGTGCAATCAGATGAGGCGATGGTCACGATGACTTACGGGTATACCCCAGAGCAGTTCCCAGCATCAAGAACCCTTGCAGGATCCCAAAGCTCGCGGTTCTCTCCTCGGGCGTGACCAAAGCGGCGGCATAACTGTTCGCCGTCAACATGTACCCTCCACCTCCGCCAAAAATGGTCAAGAGCTGGGTCCATTGGATTATTTGAATGCCGAGGAGACCGCCGTGGAACATTGCGTAGATCTGACACACGTTGCGCACGCAGGGGACTAGGGTTTGCAAGGTCATGGCGAGCTTGACGCCTCGACGACGGATGATCCAGCTCGTCGTGAAAAGGTTCAGGAGGCCCGAGCTGTGGGATAGTCAAGCCGTAAGTATTTGTCCATTTGAAAATTCTCAGAAGTGCCCAACTCACAAAGTGGTCAATGTGACCATCAGCGAGATCGCTGAAGCGGTTGTCGAATCAATCTCTTTTCTTGCGCATCGATCGCCGGTGCCTTGGTACGGCGGGTTGCGTTCGTAGTAGATCTCGCAGGACATGATCCGAAAGGCAAAGATGATAGGTGTGGCGGTCGCGACGAACGAAAGCGCCTGGAGTAATGCGGCGAGCAGCAGTCGTCGAAAGGGAGAGAGGAGGGATGAGGATGAAACGATGGCATTGGGTGTTGTTGTAGGTGTAGGTCGAGATGATCCATCTGTATTGTCCGGTTCGGGAGTGGAGAGTAGCGGAGTACGCTCTGTGGCACGTGGTGAGCTCATGGTGGCGAAGCGGCGAGCGTTCGGTTTGGCCGGTCCGAAGAATTCTACACTCCGAGTCAACGTGTCTGGGAGAGATGGGAGAGATAGGAGAGCTTTGGCGTGTTAGCGGATCAGCAGCATTTCCATGACACTCCCCAACATGTTGTGTTTTTGGTGAATCTTTGCAATGCGACGGAATGACGTCGTAAGCCATTCAAGCTCCTTCCGAATTGAGAGGTATGGTTGACTCGTCGTCGTCGTCTCGCGAGCCCTAAGAACAATCGAGCGAGAAGTCCGAGCGCCTCATGCTCTCGCATTCTTCTTCGTGTCGCCACCGACAGCTCCAACGAGACATTCGACCAAGCGTAGATCAATCTCGACGTATGCTCGCCTCGATGCGTTGATGGCGCTAGTTGCCTCCACTGAGAGCCTTGGTTGAGCTTACGCGACGGCTATCGCCGAAGGGGGATCAGCGGCTGCAATTCGGGACACCGCTGACTGAGCGCTGAGCGGCAAGACCGAGGCCAGTGCGTTGAATGGTGGGATCGTACAAGCAGTTGTTGTGAGCTGTACGCTGTGCTTGGTCCTGAGGTTAGGCTTGGTGATGTGGACAGACTAGACTGGAGTCTGAGTCGGAGGCGATGGCGAGTGCGAGCAGAGAGTAGTGTGAGACTCCAGTGGGGGCGTCGGTGCACAGCGGGCAGCGGGCGCCGAAAAAGGGTCTGAAAAGCGATTTGAAAGATGCGAGCGATGCCCTTTCCGTTCGAATCGGGCAATTGCTGATCATTGATGAATGCGCCCCCCGCCTTTCGCAGCCGCGCGCAGACAGACACGCGCCAGTTTGGAGTTTGGGTCCTTCAACGGCGGTGCGGATGCATTCGAACTAGGTCCCATCATTTTGACGACGGATCCTTCAGACGAGAGACAAAATTCACTCTCGAGGAGCTCATTCGTAGACCCCCCGAGTCAAATTCCGGAGCACTCCTCCCCCCAAGGTCAGTCCTCGACTGCTCAACTGTCAACACTCAACGCTCTCCCTTCTGCCTCCTTCCTCCATCACTCGACTCACCCACCTCCGACCCTCCACACAGGCAGCCGAACCACAAGCACCACCATGACCAACACCAAAGCCAAACGCAAGGCCAAAGCCGCTTTGGCCGCCGCCGCCGCCGCCGCTGGCATCGAGCTCGCCCCCTCGACCCTGAGCAAACCGACTCCGGATCAGGATCCAAGCCTTTTAGCCGGTGCAGCGACGACGGAGAACGGTATGCCTCGCAAGAGGTTCTATCGCCAACGCGCACATGCCAACCCTTTGTCGATCCACCATCTCGATTAGTGCGTACGCTCCCCGTGGTCCAGCAGCTCGCTCGACGAGCAAAGCTGACCGGTCCTACGAGGCATTGCTAAAACATCCCTTCTCAGCCCCATCTCACCTCATCAAATGGACTGGTCGACCCATTACCCAACCTACTTCTCCCCACAGACCTCCTCCGAAACCGGTTCTCTCCCCATACTTGGATCGCGCGCTCAAGCGAAGCGCGTCGAATTTGCCGACATCGGTTGTGGTTTCGGTGGACTGCTCATCTCCCTCGCCCCTCTCTTCCCCGATACACTGATGTTGGGGATGGAGATCCGTACCCAAGTCACACAATACGTCGCGGATAAGATCAAGGCTCTGAGGTTGAACCCCGGCAGTGTCGATCCCGATCGACCGGACGAAGTTCCCGTACGAGCTCTCGTCGAGACGGTGGACGAGGGCGAACCTCTGACCAAGAAAGCCAAGATCGATGAGGAAAAGGAAGGGGATGCGAGTACAAGTAGGAAAGTGATCGATCTCAGTCCTCCGCACGGTTACGCGTACGGCAACGTCAGTGTGCTCCGAGCGAACGCGATGAAGTTCTTGCCCAACTTTTTCGAAAAGGGTCAGGTCAGTCCCTCCTTCCACTTTTTGACAATGCGAGGACGTACGAGGTCTTTCTCCAGATTCTGATCCATTCATTCGATGCATCGCAGCTGTCCAAGATGTTCTTCCTCTTCCCGGACCCGCACTTTAAAGCACGCAAGCACAAGGCCCGAATCATTTCGTGCGTGTCTTTCCCTCCAAGTCTCCTCATAACCCCCCAAAGAAACTAATTTCCTCCTTCTTTACGCCTCAAGTCCGACGCTCTTAGCGGAATATGCCTTTGTCCTCCGACCGGGGGGTCTCTTGTACACCATCACCGACGTCCCCGCCCTGCACATATGGATGTCATCCCATCTCGCGTCCTGTCCCATGTTCCTCCGTTTAACCGAAGAGGAAATTAACAACCTGGGTTCCCAAGGTGGGGAAGGTGTGGATGGGGAATTGGAAGGGGGTGTGAGGGGTAGGGAAAGGGAAAAGAGGTTGATGGAAGCGGTTAGGAGGAGGACGGAGGAAGGGAAAAAGGTCGAGAGGAATCAAGGGGGAAAGGAATGGAGTGTTTGGAGGAGACTGACGGACGAACAGGCCCTGGGTAGGAAAGGGTTGAGACCTGTTGTGGATGAGGAGGAAGTGTAAGGGCAACCACTTGTGGAATGAATGTTTTGGATCCTGATGATCGTATGGAATTTTATTCTTTGGGGTTGGAAAGCGTCTCTTGCTTCTAATCATCTCCCTACGCAAATCGTTATACGTCGTTCACTTGGCCGAAACGAGCCCTACCAACCCTTTGAACTTGTTCCAAGGTCCATCCGCATACATCGTATTGACCAAACCTTGCACGAACGTCCAGGCCCCTAATCCGCTATGGATCGGGTAAGCAAGCAAAGGTGGGATCCCCGTTTGGATCCAACCGTGTAGACGATCCTCGGTCACGGCTTTGGGGTTGCATAACCCTCGAAGACCTTCAATCCCGGCGAAACGACCGTATCCCGAGGCTTTGCACCCTCCAAAGGGAAGGGCTTGGTTGAGGTAGAAGACGCCGAAATCTGTGAAAAAATATCAACATGGGAAGGTCGATCAGCTTGGGGTCCAAACTAGACCCTCTTTTGCAACCCTCGCCCGAAAATGAACAGACCATTCGTACAGACCATCCCCGCCTCGACCCTATCAACGACGTACCGACAATCCTTGTAATTCCTCCCAAACACACTCGCGCCAAGTCCATACCTCGTCGAATTGGCCAACTCGATCGCATGATCCAAATCCCTGAACTTCATCACCGTCATCACCGGCGCAAACACCTCTTGGTTCGCAATTTCCATCTTGGTCGTCACGTCGACCAACAAAGTTGGTTGGAAATAATGCCCCTTTGGAGAGGTCGGATGTTCGACGATCCTTTTCCCTCCAATGATGCATCGAGCCCCCTCTTGAACGGCCAAAGTGATGAGCCGTTCCAATTCGCCAAAGAGACGATCCGAAACCATGGCTCCGACATCGACTCGTTCTTTGGAATCTCGGTCCAATTCTTTGGCCAGGACATCGCCAACTTTGAGCGCCTCGACGCGGTTCGCCATCGAAGCGACGAACCGATCGTATACTTTCTCATGAACGATGAACCTCTCTGCACCGATACAGTTTTGACCTGCGGCTTGGAACGCGGCTCGCATCCACGTATCCTCGAACGTTCGCAGATCGGCCGAATCGAGAATGATGCAAGGGTCTTTACCGCCCAATTCGAGCAAGACGGGCGTTCCAGCTTCGGCACCTTTGAGGGCGACTTTTTGACCGATCTGTTCGGACCCGATGAAGGTGATGTGCTTGATGCGTCGGTGACCGGTGAGGTGTTCAACCGTATCGGGGAGGGGGACGACGATCTGGACCAAGTTGGGGTCTTCGCCGCAGGCCGAGAGGCAGGATCGGACGGCTTGGACGTAGTGATGCGAGGACCAAGCGACGAGTTCGGAAGGTTTGACGACGATCGCGTTGCCGGAAAAGAGGGAAGCGATGATGGGTGAAAGCGCGTCTTTGACCAAAAAAACAATTTCGCGGATGATCAGCGTTTTCGACTCGTCATCTTTTCATCCGCTAGTAGAGTTGAAAGGGGACTGACTGTGCGCAGGATAGTTCCAACTGACGATGGCGGCAACGACACCCAAGGGTTCGTAAAGGACCTTGGACACTTTGTGGGCCAAGATCATATTCGTCCTGTGAGGGAGGGAATCCATCGTCAAATCGCTTGACAACCAATTCGGAAGGGGTTTATCTTGTCGAAAGCCCAGCACTGACCGTCTCGCTTCAGGCTTCAAGCACTGCTCTCCATTCGCAATGATCCATCTCAACTTTTCGCACGTCGTCAAGATCTCACCAAAAGCCGCGTCGACGACTGCAAGCCCGCGACCAAGCACCTGGATCAGCATCCTTTACGACAACCGCCATGCTAAATAAAACTCGCGCGTTGGATGAAAAAAAAAAAACAAAAAAAAACGTACGAGTCTTTCCCGTATCCCTACTCGCGATCCTAGCGATCGCCTGCATATCCTGCGTACACCACCTCAACAAACTCCTCATCACCTTACGCCTCCTACTCCATGCACTCGTCTTCCACTCCTTTTGCGCCTTCTCGGCTCGGGTGATGGCCTCATCAATCTCGGCTGAAGTCGTGGCGGGAAGGGTCGAGAGATGCGCTCCTGAAGCGGGGGCGTAACAGGTGATGTACTTGCGCCCTTGGTGGGTCTTGGACCCTTGGTCTCGAGATGGGAGTAGAGAAGGATCGGATAGGTGGGAAGCGATCGAAGCGTGTGATAAGACTTTGGTAGGCGTCCATGACGGTCTTGTGTTTGAACGAACGCGAAAAAAGATCCCTCCCCCCCACCCACGCACACGTCAACAAACCACGACTCGAAAGGCGATTCTGGCGCCACACCAACTCTGAGCGACCCAACTCACGAAGCTTCGTCGGGGACGTTCCATTCGAAGCTCTGTGCGCTCTCGTTCCAAGGCACATGGATGAGCTTGGTGTAGAGCCACACCCCAACGAGCGGGACGACCAAGGACGCGATCGTCGTCGTCGTCCAGCACGACTGTCCTCGCGAGCACCACGAATGTTGCAATGACCTGGGAAGAGGCGCTATTTGAGAGATGTAGAAATCGATCCTTTGTCCTAGGGTCATCGTCGTGGGTGTGGTCAGGGTGAAGTGAGGGAGGTAGTTCAAGTACTCCATCTTGTCTTTTGCGCTTCGGCGGGAAGGAGGGCAAAGAAAAAGAGAAGCTTCTGAGGAAAACATCCCCACTCGGCGCGCTCCGAGACGAAAACAAAAAAAAAACCCGCATCCACGCCACTAACATTCGCATCATTCCAACAAGCCCACCACCCCACCCTGCATCACCAACGGCACGACGACGACGAACGTAAAAGGCATCGACCACGTGCCCATCATCTGCCAATCGAGCAACAAACCTTTCGCCCATTCATCCGCTTCGTTCCTCTTCCACACCCGAATCAAAGCCCACGCGACGGGAGGGGAAAATACAAGGATGAGGAATTGTTGCATCCTTTCAAGAATGGGGTTGCGACGAGCTGAGACGAGGGTCAACGGTGGACAAAGCGTGAGGGATAGAAGCACCGAGGCGCCAAAGTTGAGACAGGCGACGACGCCGATCGTCATACCCCCTAGTATCAACGACAGCGATGCGAGGACCATCGAGGAAGGCGCTCGACCTTTGCGACGACGCGTTTTGAATACGATCGAAAGAATGAGGGGCGCAAAGAGGAGGATGAAGACGAGGGTAGGAGCGAGACGGGACTGATAAAACAAACACCCACCGACATGAGCCTTTTTTTGACGCTCTTCGACACAAGCACCGATCCGACATGCTCAGCTCACCGAGATCTCCCTCGTTGGATCCAAACCACTCGCATACGTAAACAACCCCAAGCCCACCGCATGCGTCAACCCAATAATCGCGATCGGTTTCCCAATGAACCTTTCCCTCCTATCCCCTTTGAGCGAACGCCCCGCTTGTTCCCATACGCTCAAACCCATGATCGTCATACCCGCGCACACCAGAACGGGCGCAGCGAGGTAGTTGCCAATCGCGACGAACGTATCGACCGAGGTCATGATGTACAAAAAAAAGGATTGGTGAAAGCGTTCGAGCAGGTTATTGAGCGAGCGGAACGTCGATTCGACGATGCTAGTGGGACGTTGCGCCAACATCAGTTCATATTTCTTAGTACACTCATCTTGAGATTGTATTTCACTCACCGACCAAGAGCATAAAACCCATGAGGCCCTTCAGCAGGGACCCCAAAGAGCGCCAACGCATCGATGCGATATTTGCCAAAAACCGCTTCCGGTCCTTGTGCTTTACCCGAAGCCGTCAACGCAACCTGATGTATGACCGTCTTGGCCGCCCTCATATACGTCCTAACAACATGGTTGTCCAAGAAGCTTAAAGGGGTATCGTAAAAAACGGAAGGCATCAAATCGGCAAGCTCGACATCGGCATGCAAGACGGGTGCAACGCCCATGGCTTTGGTGATGTGCGATGCCGAATTGAGGAAATCGAGGTTGGCGAGATGGCCATTGACGCCTTCGTAAAAGAGGCCGAGGTGGGAAAAGGAGTGGTAAGGGTAGTCGAGGTTGAGAGCAGCCCAGATGGGCCCCGTGGTGCGGGAGAGAGGCGCAGCTCGGATATTGCTCTGTTGGTTGCCGTGGTATTCGTCGACCCAGGCTTGAGCTCCAGCGATGTAGTCATCCGAAATGAGGAAAATGATATCCTTGGACCAAATCGAATACTCTGGGCCGCGGGGCAAGACGATTCAAATCAGTTGGCCCTGCCATTAGTCGAATCGCGAACCTGCCCGGTGGAAACTCACTCTTGAAAAAGTTCGCCAGAGCCAGTGTACTCGCGACACCTCGGATGTTGACCCTCCTTTTTTTTGTCCCCTCATGATAAGCCCTGCTCAACCACGAAGCCCCAAGGACGAGTGATTCGGCGCCGTCCGTTTTCGGGGCTTGAAGGATCGAATAGACGTTCGTCCCTTGCAACGTCTGTTGGCGTCAATGGTCCCAGTCAGCCTACAATATCCAGCACTTGCTTCTGGAGTAGAGAAAGGACGTACACTATTCCTCGATCCTATATCAAAGGCATAGTCCTGCGTCGCGGTGGCATACCCCAACTTTTGGAACGCCTCTCGAAGCTCGTTTGTTCGTCTGCTCAAAAAAAGAAAAAAGTTCCAATCAGCTCGCATTATTTCTCCACCCCAACACGAGTGGGAGGCAACATACTGGTGTAAGGGCAACTCGATCCACGCCTCGACTTTTTTGGCATACGCATCCGCGATATGCACATCGGCCCAATTCCAATTCGTGTTGACCTGCACGCATGACGACTCGAACTCCTTCTCAGCTTTCACTCATTCAAAGCCAACCCCCACTGCCATACTTGTTCCCACTTTGAACTGACCTGACCAGGCTGCAGCGCATTCTCACTGATATAATGCCTCCTACCCAACTGTGGGGCCGGGATCGCAAACAGGTACAAGAAACCAACGATGATGAGCCCCGATTGGAGCAAAGGGACCCAAACCCGAACTCGGGTGAGAAGCTTTTCTCGACGGATCAGGGAGGTGCGTAGGCGGCGAGTTTCGGAGGTCGGTGGCGAGAGCTGGGGGATGACTTTGGAGCGTATTCGAGCTAGGAACGACATGTTGGTTTGGGTGAGGGTAGGTCTGGTGAACAGGGTGAGACTGGAGGAAAGAGAGTCGGGGTTTAGTTTTCTTTTGAAACTCGTGCGGTCGATGGAGGATGAAGATCAAGACTCGAGACACCCCGTTCATGGTCCATCACACCCCCTCTTTACAACACTGCCTCATCAGACACCTTGTTCATGACCACCATCCCCAGTCATACCTCCCCCTCTCTACGCCGACCTTGCACGACCGTCTCCGTCTCCCACTCACGACCCTTTTTTTGAACCGACGTGACGGCGATTTTCCCATCGTCCTATGCCCAATCCACTGCAGGACCACTCTCAGCTTTGTTCTGACCCTCACCTCTTTTCACCTCCCGAGCTGTGCTCCGCTTCGGGGTATATGACAACCCCGTCCTCTCCCTCGAGAGGCGGCGCCCTCGGTGGACACCTTCACCCAGAGAACGCGGATGGCTCCCTTGTCGATAAGGGCCCAAACAGCTGCTCTCTTGAACGTACGCCAAATCGAACTTTTTCTTCTGCGTGGCCTTCCCTTGATGATCGTTTCTGAGCGCAGGCACGTATCGAAACGAGTGAAAGCCCAAGGCGCGCTCGTCGCAGCTCGCTTTCCCACTCCCCCACTTGACTCTCCTTCGCTCTGCGGCGTCTGAGATCCTGAGACTGTGGCCCCACCCCAATCGCACTCACTCCGAACATTCCACATGACCAGAACCCTAAACCCCAAGTCATATCATATTCTTCCCATATCCTATCCAACACAACAAGTGAACAATCGAACAAGCCAAAACCAAAACATCCAATCCCACTTCCGCTCTAAACCAACCTCGAGAAATCGTCCCACCCATCATCCTGCGTCCAAAACGGATCATAAGGGAACTGGAACGCCTGCAATCCCGTCATAGCACCCGCACCCGCACCCACACCCGTAGCCGCATTCCCATACTGCAAAGACTGCTGCTGCTGCTGCGCTTGAACACCCCCACTCGTTCCCCAAGCTTGCGCGGTGGAGAAATCCAATGCCGTTTGATTTCCCGAGGAGAGATGATAGTTCGGGGCTTGTTGTTGAGCCATGGCGCCATTGTTGGTGGGTGACAGTCCCGACATGGACCCGACCGTCGTTGGACTCGCGTACGTAGCAGCTCCTCCATTCGGAGGAGGGACGACGAGCATTGGTGCGCCGCCTCTTGAATGACTCGTCGTCGACGTCTGAACAGCACTCGCCGACGTCGTTGCCGCAAGTGCTTGTTGTTGCTGTTGTTGCTGCAGATTCGGAGGCGGGATCAACTGCCCAACCTGTTGTTGCTGTTGACCCCCCTGTTGCTGCAGTTGTTGTTGCTGCTGCAACACGCTCTGAGGCCTAGGTTCGAAATCGTTCCAATGGTCGGCTAGATCCTTCAACCTCAACGTCTCCCTTTCGGCGACGCACATCGTCGCTTTGGCGACCACGTCCATCGCAGCGTAGTACCTCTCTGCATCCCTTCCCGATAAATGACGTCCCCCTACGGTCGCTCGTTTCGCATTCGCGACGATGACGTTCTCTTCTTGAAGGAGGAAATCGATGATGCGTAACCCCTGAACGGTATGAGGGCTCAGAGGTGGGGTCCCTCGCGTCAAAGTGAGCGTCGTCAAGACCTCGTGACGTTTCGAAGCGGCGTCATTGAGTACGGACGAAGCGACCGGCGTAGTGGACGACGTGAGCAGCTGGATGTTGCTGAACAATAATGCGACGGCCGCGAGCGTCATGTACGAGTTGACCCACCACAACTTGTGCGCATAGTCGGTCTTGGCGCGGAACTCGGCGACGATCGAGAGCAACGTACTCGCCGAACTGCGTAGCGTCGAACGAGAAACACGAGCTTGTGCCGTTCCCAAGTCGTCACCAAACAGGGCTCGACGATGCAAGCGCACGTACTGCGGGTACGAACGAACACGATCAGCACCTTCCCAAATGCTTCTTACTTCCGTCGAAGCCCGTACTCACCCGACAATGCAACTCCTTTGCAAGATGCAACCTCTGAATCGCGACGAGCGGGTGCGCCTGTTCGAGCGCCCTGACGGCCGGATCGTCCTTCTTCTCCAACTGCAGATAGAACGGGAACCGCACCGACATGCCGCGAACGATCTCATCGAGCGAGATGACGGTCTCGACGCTCAGATTGCCGATGTTGCCCATCTCGCGGTGCGGTTGACGCCATTGTTGCGAGAGGTAAATCAGGTCCTGCGGGGGGGGAACTTTAGAAGTCAGCTCTGGGACATAGCAATCCCCAAATGAAAGTCACCCTCGGGACCTACCGAGAAGCAAATCTGAAATGTAACACTCGTCGGCTGAGTCAAGTTCCTCGACGGGACCGGCCCATCCATCAAATCGTCATCGGTCAGATTGAACGGCGAAGGCGTCGAAAAGTCCTGCGTCCTCAGGACGGACACATTCCTCGTCCTGTACGACACGTCCCAATCGTCGGCGCACAGACTCCACCATGACCTTTTGCCCATCTCGCGACAGAAGAAATCGCGGGCATAGGTCTTGATCGGGAAGTCGTCGTAAGGGAGGTGCAGGATGCCCGTCTGTTCGGCATTGTGGAGACCTAAAGACTGGGCGACGCGAACGCCTGCTCCGATCCAGATGACGAAACGATCAATCTCGCCCAAGTGGTGCCAGAACTGGCCCATCAGCAGAATCGTCTGAACCGTCCTCAACTGGGGTCGACCAGACCAATCCGCAAGGCCAAGTGCCTTTTCCGCCGCGTCCAACCATTTCCAAGGCATCGCCGCGGCCTCGACGGCCGAATACGGCGATAGTTCCGGAGGGATGAAGTACAGCCCCAACGCAAGCACCATGAAGAAGGTGCCCAATCTGGGTGGGACCCACGCCTCGAGCGACTCAGGTCCCGTCGCCGGCGCGGGCGATCGCAACTTGTCCCACATCGTGCGATAGTCGTGTTTGAGCGTCGGGATGTGGAGGATGTGCAATTGCCAGTCGACGCGAAGGAGGTATGACTCGAGCAAGAGGTCGCATATCGCTCGTTCCGGGATCAGGGACAGGATGTGGTCGAGCTCGGGCGATCCACTCGATCGGAAATGGTTCGACCCTGCACCCGCTCTTGCGGCCATCGCATTCGCGGCTCCTTCAAAGAGCGGTGATCGCGCATCGTTCGTGCCGCCTTCGCTCAGTTTCTGCAGGGCTTCGGCGACGTGGGCTTCGTCGTTCTCGGCCTTGTGCGGCAAGAGGTGCGAGGTCGGGGTCGAGGTCGAGGCGGAGATGTAGCTCGGTGAGGGACCATGTGGTGTTGCAGGTGACGGCTTTGAAGCGGTCAGTAACGAATTGACGAGTCCTTCGAGTGTATTGACCCGACTTCGAAGCGCGACGAGCTCTTCGTTGAGTGCGAAAGGTTGCCTGCGGGCGATGGCGAGCAAGCAGCGACCACGGAACGTCTGCGCTCAGCCTTTACGCCGTAGTCAAGACAGTCTACGCCACTCGTGCGTGACCCGGACTCACGGTGCAGCTTCATCAACGCCTTCGACGACACACTCGTTCGGACTTCCTCGTTTGACGCAAGCGCTGCAGGGGACGACCTTGTCGCACTTGGTCTATTTTCGGGGAGGGACGGCGGGGAAGTGCGCGGTGAGGTTGAGGGGTCAGTCAGGTCGAGCGTGTTTATGAGCGCGAGTCTCTTGTTGAAAAAGTCACAACACTGACCTTGCGACGAACACACATGGTGCCTGAACGTATCAAGTCCGTGTTAATAATAAAAATCAGCTCCCCACACACGCACACACACCCACACACCCACACACGCCAAAACGCTGAACGCCTACTTACAACTGAGCACGACCCTCGCCCTCTTCTTCTTCCTCAAGCTCGACGAGGACAACGAACCCTCCCTCTTGGAAGCCGAGGCTCGATCGTGTTTGCGACTCGTACGTTCCTCAGCTCCCGATCCGTTCGCACCAGCTGTCCTCTCCTCATCACTCGCTTCACCACCGTCCCCTCCTGCTTCGGCTGAGCGGTGCTCTCGATCGAGCAACGGGTCGTGGTCGTGGTCGTGGTCGTGCTGATGATCTCGATCGACGTTCGCATAGTGGGCATCGGACCAGGGTGTGGTTGCACCCAACGCGGAGGTCGAAGTCGAAGCAGAAGGAGTCAGTCCCCAACGCGTGGTAATGTTCGAGTTAGGACCCCTCGCCGACATGGAAGATGACCTGTTCAAAGACGACGGCGACGACGACGACTGATGAGCCAAAGCAGAGGAGGGCGGGGGCGCGCCGGCCGTGGCGTTGGCGGGGTAAGAAGACGTCGTCGACCTCGAGATTGACGTCGGACTCGACCTCGACCTTGACGACCCGGCGGCTGAGGTTCGGGGATAAGGCGACGACGACGGTGAGGAGTGAGACGAAGATCCTGTTGCTGCGGCTTCGGCTGCGGCTGAAGCAGCTGAGAAAGTCGCAGCTAGCGAAGGAAGTCGATACTGGTCCAAGACCTGGGGTCGAGGAATGGGCGAGAGAGCAGCCGACGTCGACGCTGAGCCAGAGCCAGAGCCAGAGCCAGAGCCAGAGCCAGCGCCGGAGGCAGCGCTGCCCTCAGCCGACAGAGACGACCTCGGCGGTGGGAACGAGCCGGCATGACGGTGGTGCTGGTGCCAAGACGACGACGACGACGACGACGAGGAAGGTGGGGGAATAATCGCCGGTGGGATATGAGGTGGTCTTTCATCACGACGCGGATGGAACGACATCGATGGTGGGAAAACACCAACCCGTCGCGATCTCGGCCAAGGAGAACAACCCCGATCTGGACTCGGCTGGTGCGGAAACACACAAGGCGCTCACAGTTCACAGCAGCTCACTCACGAGTCTGCGCTCCAACAACAGACTCGAGTGATCAGGCACGCGGCTCCCAATCGTACCTAATCCCATCCCGAAAACAGAGTCGGGAAAAAGCAGCCAACGAACACATGATCCTCCTCAGCGATCGATCTGCAACCATTTGAAAACCGGGGATGAGTCCGATGCGCTCATAAGAATCATGTTGCAAAAAACTATGTTCGCATTCAAGCTTGTACCTTCATAAGAAGAAAAAAAGGCATGGATTCCCAAACAGTGGTTCTACTGTTGGTAAACGGGTTTGACCGCAAACATCTTGGTCGTCGCCGGCGCATCGACGCCGTCCTCGCCATCTGCAACAGATCAGTTCCAACGCGAGCACACGTATCAGCTTCTTGCTCCCGTCCGTCAATCCAACAAAAAGCACTTCACAAAATCCAGAAGAAAAAAAAAAGTTGCACTCACAGACCGAAGGCACCTTGAACATCTTGGTAAACACCTTCTGTTCGAACCCCTCCTTGCCATCCGAAAGCAAGATCGATTCCTTGGCTTGCTCCGGCGCAATGTCCGGTAAACCCTTCGCGTTCGTCGTCGCCGTCGCCGTCACCGTCTCGACCTTCTTCTTCTTCTCAGCTCCCTTCCCCTCCTTCTGACTCGTCCCACCGGCGTTCTTGTCCTCCTTCTTCCCCTTGCCCGACTTGGGCTCCCCCTCGCCATTTTTGGCTTTTTGAGCAGCAAGTAAAGCCGCCTCATGCTTGCTCACGACCGTCGAAACCTTGCCATCTGGAATGAGGATCAGCTCCGCTCCTCCGTCCTCGTTGGCGGATTGGTCGACGATGAAGAACCCCTTCCTCTCGAACTGAATGATGGTCCCCTTCTCCAAGCCAGCGACATTGACATCGGCGTAAGCCTCGGTCCTGAATTCAGTTTGAGGCGTCAACCAATCCTCGAACTTGTCGTCGTCCTCCATCTTTTTCTTGAAGATGAGGTAATCGTAATCCAACAAAGTCACCTTCGTCAACGCTTCCAAACCTTGGCTCGAGGAAGGGGAGGCCAACCAAGTGATCTTCTTTTTCGTCTTTTTGAAATCGCCGCAAAGGTTCAACTCCATTTCGATGTCGAGAACCTTGCCTTCGGGGGCATCACGTTGGATCGACCGAACGAAGGCGTTCCCCCAATCCATCAAGGTGATCTCCTCATCTTGGGCAAACGTGATGGCGTCGACTTGTTCGACGTAGATGGTCGAATCGAACCAGGTCGTCTTGTCACCAACTTGGGCGTTCTTCTTGTGTTTGGGCATCGACTTGGATTCGGGACCGTTCGTAGGTAATCCTTCCCCACCCATGATCTTGACCTTGACCCTACGTCGCAACGTCAAACACCCATGGGGTCCTATCAGTGATCCAATCCCCCCTCCGCCACCAACTGCATCCAACCCCCCCTTTCGATCAAGGGCGCGCAAGACTCACAAATCCTTCTTTTCCAACGCCGTGAACCTCGGCGCGACCGGATCGATGACCTTCTTATTCAACGACCAGAACACATCCCACTCCAAGTTGGTAAACGCCTGACTCGGCCCTTGCATCAACATGAACTGCGTCAACGCCTCGATCGTCATACCCCTTCTCCTAATACCCCTGACCGTCGCGAAACGAGGATCGTCCCACCCTCTCACATGACCTTGCTCAACGAACCACTTGAGCTTGCGTTTGGACAACAAGGTGTAAACGAAGGCGAGTCGACCGAAATCCCATACTTCGACAGGACGTAATCCGAGGGTCGTCAACATCCATTGGTATTGAGGATTACGGTCCCTGTATTCGTTCGTCCTGAGAGCATGGGTGACGCCTTGCAACGAATCGACGATGGGGCAACAGAAATCATAGGTAGGGTACATCTTGTACTTGGTCCCCGTACGATGGTGGGGCAAGAGGTTGCAACGGTAGATGACGGGGTCGCGCATGGCCTTGTTGGGATCGTCGACCGAGATCTTGGCGCGGATGCACCAACGTCGACCTTCCTCGGACCCGGTCGCCATCTCGGCGAAATGGGCGAGGTTGTCCTCGACCGAGGTGTCGCGCCGATCGGAAGGGATGCCGTTCATGCGTTGGTCGCGCATCTGTCAGTTGTGCGAAAAAACTGTGAGGTTAACCAACAAACAAAAAAAAGTCGAATCCTTCAACACACGCCCGCTACGACGCACCTTTTCCTGCTCGGTATCATCGGCGTAGGCATTGCCCTGCTTGATGATCTGAACGCAGTACCTCTGCAAGACATCAAAGTAGTCGGACGTATAACTCGTCGCATCGGCCTTGACGCCCAACAAGGCCAAATCTTGAATGATGGACTGCTCAAACTCGGCCTTTTCCTTGCTCGGGTTCGTATCGTCGAACCGAATGAGGAAGTGTCCTTCGTACATGCGCGCAAAGTACTGGTTCAAGATGGCGGCCTTGGCATGGCCGATGTGGAGGTATCCCGAAGGTTCGGGAGGGAGACGGGTGACGACTTGACCGTTGATGGCGTTGGGGAGACCGAGTTCAAAGGTCGCATTGGCGCCGTCGTGCTTTTTGTCGTCCGACTTGTTCGCACTCGGGGCCTTGATCTTGGCCTGTTGGAAGAGGGTCGAGACGGCGGTTTGGCACGGGTGCAAGTTGGACAGGTGGGCGTACCAACGCGCGGTGTGGGGGACGCCGGGTTTGGCGAGGACACCGAGGGCGATCGGGTTGGCACGGAGGTGGCCCCATACGGCGTAGTCGACGACGGTCGGGGTGTGGCCGACGAGGTAGGTGCGCAGGGTGAGGCGTTGCTCGAGCGCGGACAAGAGTTTGAGTGCGGTCGGCAGTGCGGGCGGGTGGGGAGGCAGCGACAGCAACAAAGTGGTGATCTGTAAGAGGCTTGGATCAGGAACTTTTGAATTTCACGAAGCACGAGGCACGATGCAACGAGCCATGAACCGACCTGAACTGACTCGTCGCTGTCAGCGCCGAAGACTCGCTCGGGTGCGAAAGCGTTTGCGAGTGCCAGTTGTGCCTCGATCGGACCAAGAGCGGTTTTGCTAATCAAAGGACAGGGCAAGGAGATGAGTGGGTGCTTTATGTGATCTGACCGTAGTGACTGTAAGCGGTCTCGCTCCACCTTGACAGGGGCAGCTAGCTGATCGTGTGCGTGCTGCCCTCTGCGCCAGAAGAATATGAGCCCACTCACCCATCCATGACGAGTTGTACGGCATTGGCCCCCTCAGGCAAGGAATGCACCCATTCAATGTTGACGGTGTCGCTCGACGACGAAGGCAAAGCGAGCGCGGTTGCGAGCACGCCAAAAGGTTGCGGCGTCGTCTTGCCAGGTTGGGCGATCAGACTCAGGGTGGTGGTGGTGGCCATGATGACCTTGATTTGAGACAGCTACCAAGTCGAGTGTCGAATGTGCAGTTGGAGGGATGGTCGAGGCTGGAAATCGGAGAGCAGAGGGAGGAGCGTTTCGAGTGAACCTCGTTTCTTTTGATTTGACTCGTTCCAAATTTGAAATTCGGAATTCGAACGCTCGACTTGGGGGTTTGCGAAGTGACGCTCAGCCAGGCTCAGGCTCAGCCTCAGCCTCAGCCTCAGCCTCAGCCTCAGCCTCAGCCTCAGCCTCCGCCTCAGCCTCCGTTGGGAGCTCACCCCTCTCACTCTACCACACCCAGCACCCATACGAGCACCAACAGCACCACCACGAACCAAGATGGCCTCGACCTCGAATGCTCGAACCCAACTGCTGACCCCGTCGGACCTGCGCCTCGACTCTCGGCTCCCCTTGGAACTGCGCTCCCTCTCGTTCCAGATCCTCCCCTCCCCACCCACCCTCCCATCCACCTCAACCACCTACCCAATCTCCGCTCCTTCCAATCCGGATGGATACGCCCTCGTTTCCCACGGACTGACGACCGTCTCCTCCTCCGTCATCGGTCCTCGAGAGCCGAGTCGATCCGGTCCTTTCTCTGGTTCAGGGGCAGGCGTAGGTGCATCAGGAGGAGCGGGGACGGCCGCCGGTCCGACACATGGTACGGGTGCTAGGAGTGGGGAGAAAGCTAGGGTCAACGTCGAGGTCGGCGTGGCGGCTTGGACCGAGAGGTTGGGCAGAAAGACGAGGACCGAGGAACATCCCTCTGGGTTAAGGACCCATCCCAAAGATCGGTTAGTGCATGTATGGTGCTTCATGATCATTCCCAACCGTGTGACTTCATTTTCGAGGGTCGAGGGACCATGCGGACGAGTGGAAAAAACTGACTCGTCGAACCTGGTCCCCCTATCTCATCAGACGAACCGTCGAATTGGCAGCATCATTGAAAGCCACGTTCGAACCCGTGCTCCTACTCCACCTCTACCCACGTTCCGCAATCGACATCTACATCCAAGTGCTCCAAGTCGATGGAGGTTCGTCCTCGCCTATCCTATTCGCTTATTCCGAACCAGTTTCTTTCTGCCCCTCCTTGACCTTGTCCCTTCCACCCTGACCCGCACCACTACAGCCCTCTTGCAAGCCGCGATCAACGCCACGACATTAGCTCTCATCGCCGCCGGTCTCCCTTTGACCGACTACATCTGTTCCCTATCGCTCGCCTCGTACCCTTCCCTATCCCCAGTAGCCCCTCCCCAAATCCCTCCTTTCCAACTCACGTCCCCACCGGTACATCATTCCAACGACCCAAAACGTCCCCAAGGCTCCGGATCGACGACCTTATTGGATCTAACCCAGGCAGAGGAACAGGCTCTACCGACTTTAACGGTCGCGGTCTTACCGAGGAGTGGCAAGGTCACTTTGGTCGGGTTGGAGAGTAGGGTCGGGGTGGGGAGGTTCGAGGAGATGTTGAGGTGGGGTGTGGAAGGGGCAAAGGTCGTTCAAGGGGCTATGGAGGAGGTGAGTCGTAGGCATCATTCGTCGACAGGATGAGGATGCGAGAGAAACTGATCGGTTTTCGAGCACTCGCGATTCCCTTCTCTATAGGCCGTTCGTACATGGGCAGCGAATTTGGCTAAACCGAGTCAGAGTTTGAAGCATCTGTTCCCCGGGATGAACAAAGGTGGGGGCGATGGGGAGGATGACATGTCAGAGTAGATGTTGGAGGCGAGGTCGGTGAATTTTTAGAGAAAGCGTCACGTGATTACAGGGCGCGCAGGCAGACTATTGCTACGCCGGTCCTTGCACGGCGCAATGCCATCCCGATTTGGCTTCCCCAACATCCCATCTTTTCTTAGAAGAGAATCGGTCGAGTTTGATAAGCCTACGTACGCGATGAAGAACCACGCGGACCACTCGAGTGCTCTCACACCCTCCTCGGAGATTCGGTCGACAAGCAACGCCTTTCACGGGGGCGTTGCTGGGGCGGCGCGGCATAAAAGGCAACACTGCTTTGCTCGGCGACGGCGACTCACATTCCCCAGTTCTGCAAGGCGCGCGCACACGTCTCTCCCTCGGGCCACCGGCAAGCAACTTTTGGCGAGCAGGCGCGCTTCTTTCTCCACCTTTTCATCTCTCCGCATTCAAATCGTTGCCGGAACGCCCCCACTCGGCGTTTAGGTTGCCTTTGCCTTTCCTCTCTTCTCCCCTCACCGCACACAACCCATTGCCCCCCCGAGTCCAGTCCTTCCCTCTCCCCTTATACCCAACTCCCACCACCCACCTTGGTAACAGCTATGTCACAAACGACTCAAGATCTGACCGAGGCTCGATCTCGTATGACGTTCGACCCCACCATCTTAAACAAGGTCTTGAATGAGGGGTCGAGGGATTCGGAAATGAGGGCGCGCGTCGCCAAGATCGTTAGTGAGGACGGGGCATTCGACAAGTCGAAAAAGTCAGTTTGAAAACACGCCCGAGATGGGTCTTGTTCGTCGTTGTCAAGCATGGCATTGATCCGGATCCCTCCTTTCCCCGACCCGCTCGCTTCAGAGCCTACATGTCCCGCTCCCAATGCCTCGAACGAGGGTTGGCCGTCACTCGAAGGTTGATGGATCTCGTCGACGAACACGATCTCGACTATATGGAATACATCGAAGCCCTCGCTTGCGTCGACGAACCCATCGGCATTTACCTCCATGAAGTCGGTCAGTTCTCTGCCCGTCTCGGAATTCGCGTTTCCGAATCGGGAATCGGGGGTGAAAATCTGCTCTTGTGGGTTACGGAACAAGGACTCTTTGGCTGATTGCTTTTGAATCTTGTTCCGATCTGGTATAGCTTTCCAACCTGTTATTGCGGCGCAGTGCTCGGATGAACAACAGGCCATCTGGCTGCCCAAGTGCTACAACCACGAGGTACGTTCCCCCCCCCCCCCCCCCGATTGCAACGAGCATTCCCGCCAATCGCTTCAAAGTCATAAACTCATCTTCTGCTTTTTCCTTTCTCCTCTTCCAGATCATTGGTTGCTACCTCCAAACCGAACTAGGCCACGGATCGAACGTGCAACAACTCGAAACGACCGCGACCTACGATCCCAAGACCCAAGAATTCATCCTCAACTCCCCGACCATCTCTTCGACGAAATGGTGGATCGGCGCTTTGGGTCTCTTGGCGACCCATGGTGTCGTTCAAGCGAGGTTGTTCATCGATGGCGAGAACTATGGACCTCATTTGTTCTTGACCCAGTTGAGGTCGTTGGAGGATCATTCGTTCATGCCCGGCATTCAGGCGGGTGAGATTGGTCCCAAGGTTCATCAGGGAATGTCGGCTGTCGATAACGGATGTGAGTGTTCTGTCCTCTTCGTGCATGTTTACGCCGTACTAAAGTCATATACGATCCAAATTCCAGGGGCTCGCTTCGACCACGTCCGCATCCCGCGCGACCAGATGCTGAACCGCTTCGCCAAAGTCTCGCCCGAGGGCAAGTACTCGAAACCGCCGCACGACAAGCTTTCGTACGGCGGCATGATCTTCATCCGAGCGCAAATGATCGGTAACCTCGCATGGAAGCTCGCCAAAGCCGTCACCATCTCGACGCGCTACCTCCACACCCGGCGGCAATTCGCCGATCCCGAACTCAAACGGGGTGAACCAGGTTTCGGCGTCGAACGTCAAGTCATCACCTACCCGGGTGTATACATGCGTATCTTGCCTCAACTCGCTCGATCGATCGTCTTCATCACCGCGGGTAAAGATATGTCCAATTTGTACTCTTCGATGGCGACTCAACTCGCCGAAGGGGATACGACCTTGCTCGCCGAAACGCACGCCGTTTCATCCGGTCTCAAAACGTACGTTTCGGCCGGTACGGTCGATGGGATCGAGATCGTTCGTCGTGCGATGGGTGGCCATGGCTTCCTCGACGCTTCGGGTGTAGGAAGAATTTACGCCTCTGAACTCCCCTCGGTCACGTACGAAGGTGACAACTTCATCCTTCATCTCCAAGTCGCCCGAGCGGCCCTCAAGACCTACGCGGCGTACCAGAAGAACCCTTCGGGGACCAACCTATCCCCTTCTTCGGCCTATTTCTCCGCCTTAGGAGGGAACCGTCAACCTTCCCTTCCGATCCAAGCGACCTCGGCGACCTGGCAATCGTTCGAAACCCAACTCCAAGTCATTTCGCTCCGTGCGGCTCTCCAAGTCGATCGTCTTGAACGTCTCCTTCGAACAGGTAAAAAATTCGGTGACCTTTCGCATGAATGCATCGAAGTCTCCAAAGCCGTCGTCGAAGCCTTCCTCGTCCGACGTATGATCGAAGCCGTGACCAACACCGAAGAAGGTCTTTTGAACACCGGAGCCGGACCGAATGAGAAAAAGGTTATCGCCAAGGTCGTGCACTTCTTCAACCTTCATACGATCGAACAAGCTTTACCCTCGCTACTCGAATTCGGTATCTTGGCCCCCGCACCACCCCTTTCGGCTTCCCTCGATTCCCCCGTCGAAGCCCTTCGAGCATTGGTCAACGCCCATGCTCAAGCCCTCCTTCCCGAAGCAGTTGGGCTCGTTGACGCCTTCAATTTCTCCGATTGGGAACTCGACTCGACGGCCGGTCGTTACGATGGTAAAGCTTATGAGGCGATGTTGGAAAGGGCCAAGAACGACCTGGATGCGAATGTCGGTGATGAGGAGGAGAGGAAGAGGATGTACAGGGAACATATCAAGCCTATTTTGGAGAGGGGGAAGAGGTTGAGTAAGATGTAGGTAGGGTAGGGGAAAGGGGGTGGTGTTGGACTTGGGGCTTAGTGGATTGAGCGTAAAGGCTCCGCTTGTTTTATGTTTTTACTTCTGTTTTTTTTCGTGTTAATTCATTCGCAACTATCATCATCATCCAACTACCCTCTTTTTGACGAATCTCATGCTCGTATACTTCCGAGGCATGCAGGCTTCGGGAGCCACTGTTGCACTGGGAGCCCTCCCAAACAGCTGAGGAACTGATTTGTCCTTACATCATCTACAAATATACACCCTCATCAACCTTCTTGCGTCGATTCCTTTGATTGGGATCTTGAGTGGGAATACGCCTTGTATTTCTTCTTGGTTTTTCCTTTGAAATTTTCCATCCCGAAACCCTTTATCGACGACCTCGAAAGTCCCTTTGGTACCTTTAAATCGGATATTCGATCCTTCCAACATGCCCCTTCATCTATCCTTCATTTCCACCAAGTCGATCCAAGGGTTACATCAAAGTTCTCTTTTTGGTGTGCGAAACCAGCGCAACCTCCATCCTGGTTTCGATCCGTTTTGCGTCTCGGGGGGGGTTTTTTTTTTGAACAAGGATCTAGTGGTATCGATAATAGTCCATCGCGAGGCGATACATCCTATCTTGAGCGCCGTGTGAGAAAGACGTCATCAAAGACAAACACGGTTGGAAAACACTGAGTGATCGGTAGGTTTACAATTCCCCAAGGGCACGAAGTCAACACTTACATCCTTCATTTCGGGGAACTTGGGGTTCTTGTAAAGACCGTTGAGACCTTGCATGACCTGTGATGAAATCGAAAAGGTAAGGATGTGTGGGGGGGAGGGGTTAGTCTTGTGTGGAATTGAAGCAAGTTCAAGTCAGGAACTGAGGAAGCTTCCACCGCGAGCAGCAGCAGAAGCAGTAGCATTTCACACGCGACGGACGTGTTTCTCGGGTCATGAGGCATCGGTGCACGGCCCTTATGAGCGGTCGTTTCACAGCCATGCGAGTAGGGGGCTTACATTGTTGTAATTCTTGTGAACGACCGAATTATCGTCTCTGATTTGAACCACGACTTGACCATCGTAGTACTCCCTAATGATCTGGGGCTTGACCGATCTCCGTGGCATGGTTGGTCGGGTAAGAACCAGGTGGACGCACAAAGGAAGAGAGGAGGTGGACGACGACGAGGGTTGTTATAGCGCGTGGGTGGGGGCTGGTGGCGCGGCGGAGCGAGGCTTTTATAAGGCGTTTTGGGTTTCTGGCGTGAAGACGATCAGGAACGGCTACTATGACTTGGTTCAACGCTGCGAAACCCTTCTGCCCTGTATTTTACTCACTTTGGGTGGACTTCGCTTCTACCACTACTGTCACTTTCTCGTCTTCAAAAAGAGGACAAAGGATTCGCTACATCTAGAAGCGGGATGCCTACACGTGCTTTACAAGTGAGGTCCGAGGATCTCGAAGCTCAAAAAGCAAGCGCACTGGCAGGGCAGAGGGGTCCTAGGACTGTAACGAAGGTGCGAAACTGGGGGATGAATGCAAGAAGTCTTCGGGACAGATTTTTCAAGACAATACAATACACACCAAGGTAAGAGAACTTGTTGTTCGAGGACGAGGTACGAAACCTAACGTTCTCCAGGGGGGGAAGGGAGAAGGGGGGGACAAGCGAGGGCTTTCGAGCGAGAGCGCTAAGGCCTGCAGAGCAGTGAATCGTAAGAGGGAAAGAGGTGTTCCCACCCTTGCGTCCTTTTGTACCCCCTCGTAGAATAAACTCTACAACACGTTACGAGTGAGAATCGTAGACCACCGAGTCTCTCGGGCATGAATGTCCGAAGTGGAAGCAGGTGGACTTTTTTTGGTGAGAATGGGAGGAGTTGGAAGTATTTGACTGAAAAAAGGAGTCTGTGACGAAATCAGCAGCGCGCGCGCAAAGGGGTAAGAAAATGGGGGGGGGGATGGGATCCGGGGCTCGAAGAACCGAGGGCTACAAGCAGGTGTCATGCATGTCATGCCTTGTCGGCGCGACAGCCAAATCTGGGCAGGTGCCTGCTCGCATTTGGGGAGCTGTAATCGACCTTGAAAGTCTGGATTAGAGTGAGGGGAAGTATTTGAATTGAGTGAAATTGCATGTAGGATGGCACCATGCAACATCGAATAGTGTTCACACTGAAGGCTCTCCTTCTGAAGGGTACGGCGAAAGGTCCACCGCTCCGTCGTCACCAAGTGCGCACATGACCTAACCACAAATGGTCGCCACTCACGAGATGCAGTTTATATAACACTATCCTACGTCTTCTAATCCACGCTTGAGAGTCAAAACTGGTGCATTGCAGCAAGGGCGCTCGACAAAACCAAAAAAATATCACAGGCTAACTCGTCGATCCCGCGTCTGAGACACCCACTTCATCCCATACCGAGCATCGAAGCGATCAAATGGGCACTCGCTCAACGCTTTCCTTGAACCCAGTTGCCTCCCTGGTGTTGAGCTTGGTATTGCTGACTGAGCTGATGGGCTTGAGCTTGAGCGTACTGAGCTTGACAGAGGTAAAGACGGTGCCGACGATGGGGGACATGAGCTACTCTTCAAGTGCGTCAAAACGGCATCCAAGGCCTTCCAAGACTCGCATCCTTCTGTTGAGGTTGCGCCGAGTTGTGGTAGAGGCCGTTGTAGCCCTGCATCACCTTTTGGGAGCAACGCCATTGACAGAGTCAGCCAAATCTGGCCAAATCACAAGTAGGAAAGGCTTTACGCTCACATCGGAGTAATTCTTGGTGACCTGGACGCCGTCTCCCTTCGTTTGGACAACCTTGTTGCCGGAGACCTGTTGGTTCTTGGGCATCTTGAATGATTGGTTGGGGGGCTTGGGATTGGGAAGGAAGATGGAGGCGTTTATGTTTGGCAGGAAGGAGCGGAAGGAGAAAGAGCGTGTGCTACAGGCGATAGCAATGGGGGCTACGTCGGGGCAGAGAGTAATTAGCCGTCTCATTTGCCCAAATAGTCTATCAAACCGGCAAACTCCAATGGCTTGCTCCAGTTCAAAGATCACGTCCGCCCAGGCTGTCACTCCTATCCCCGGAGACGTTCTTCGCCATCGTTGCCGCTCCATCATCGACACTGTGCCTGGACAATAAGTGTGCGTATATCTTGTGATTACTAGACAGGACCACTACCTAGAGGGTGTGAAGGTGAAGACCCTGGTCGTCCTTCGCAGCAACGCTCGGGGTAAGCGACGCACCAGGTCGCCGCGATGCGTGTCGACCGATTCCTCCTATCTCTATTTACCTGATCGTATCCGACAATTCTCCGCTCTTTCTCCTGAATTTGAGGTGGATGAAGCGAGGAAACAATTGTGGTGGGAGACCTTCAGCCGGACGTGCAGCACGCGGTTCCGGGTATCGACCTTTGTGCCCGAGCTCTCGAGCTCCTATGAGAAACGCCGAGCAGCGAATAGTGCGGGGATGACTTCTCGGCTTTCTTTCGGAGTTGTCAAATCTATCACGTTCAATCGGTCGTCCACACTCCACAGGCAGTGTGCACCAACAGACTCGACGTCTCTAGTGAGAAACAGCAGTTCGACGAACTCTGACTCTGTGGCTTCGAATTGAGCGCTGGGGCTTTTGATCGCCTAGGGGTCTCACGCGAATGTTCGCTACTTCGTACAAGTCAAGTCTCAGGGGTGCATACGAGCAACTGAAGAAAATTGCTGAGATCACTGCATTTCAACCGAGCTCGTTCAAAGGCGACGACCTGATCCACTATCTGAAAACGACCCCACCTGAATTTTTCTTACTTGGTCCGAGGTCGAGCACGACGGACACCTACCCCTGCCTCGCGACGAACGGAACGAACGAACGAGCTCTTTACTTGCGGCCATAGCCTTGCGACGAGTTGCCACTTTGTTGGTGTTGTTGGTAGTATTGTTGGGACAAGTTGTGGCTTTGCGCTTGGGCGTACTGGGTCGTAGACATCGTGAGGCCGTTGAGCTCTCCTGACTTGGTACCGTAACGACCTCGTCCGGCCTACTACGTCCGAGACAGGCAGCGGCAGCGGTGACTCACATCCTTCAATCCCGAGTGTTGAGGATTGTTGTACAAGCCATTGTAGCCTTGCTGGACCTGTCAGTGCGATACTTTATCGATCAGCTCGCCTGGTCTGAGCTAGCCAGAGCTCTCGGCCTAGATTTCCCCCCCAGGCATGGGTGTGGGATGACGAGCAGAGACGAGGCCTCAGATGGAACCCACATTGTTGTAGTCCTTGGCGACGTACGAGCCATCACCCTTGGTCTGAACGACGTGGTCGCCGGAAACGAACTGGTTGGGCTGCTTGGGCATTGTAGTTGAGGGTGTGTACGTGTTGGGTGATGCTATGTGGTGGGGAAGAAGAGGACGAGAAGGGAGAGGCCCTCTGTGGGCATCGCTCGCTTGAACGCGCCGAGAGTGAGACACCGAGCCACGCAGTGGGGCACCGCTCGCGCCCGTGTCGAGAGCAAGAGGGGTCACTCGATGGAACCTGCTAGGAAATTGGTGTATGTGCAATCATTTTGAAATTAGGGTTAATTTCTCGCATCCATGTTCCAACTTGGAAGACTCTGATACACCACGCGCGCAGACCAAATCACATGCGCACCCGGAGTGGGTCAGCTTGCGATGTCAAGAAATGGGCTTGGATTCAAACTTCTCACTTTCATCGCACGCTTGGTCTCACACAATACTCAGCGACTCCTTATCCGCCTCACTAACCAATACCTCGTACTCGTCCCCTCCAGCCTCATCATTCATCGCCTTGGCTAACCGAGGAGCGAAAGGTCTGAGCCACGGTCGTTCGGATGCCGAGTGGTTCGTCAGGATGACGTGGATGCCCTTGGCGTTGCAGAACAGGGTGGCGTGGTGGTCGAATTCGCCGCTGAGGTATAGGTCTGCTTTGACGCCGGATAGGACGGAGGACCCTGATTGACGGAGGAAAGAAAGATCGACGATCAGGATCGAGTGAGGTCGACTTAATCCTGGGAGGATCAAGAATGACCGAGATAGCACCTCAAACTTACCGCTACCAGCGCAAATGGCGATTGTCTTGATATTTTCAGCTCCATCCGATGACCATGCAGCTTGAACTGTGAGAGCCCATCGGAATCCAGAAAGGCGTCCAGCCTGATCAGTTCTCACATCCCACTTCGCAAGCCTCGTCCTCTTCTGAACGGGCAAATTGGTCTCGCATCTGGACTGACCGTGTTCCAAATCCAAAGTCGTCTTGATCCTTTTAACAACTTCCTCCTTATCCAAAGCGTGTTCCAGCGTGACCAACCTCCCCAACCCACACCCCTCATGCCCCTCAGGCTGTTCCTTGCTCTCCTCAATCGCCCTGCTCGTCCCTCGCAGGTCCGAAGTGAACGCGCTAGCAATATGGTCGTTGACTCCACCAATCGACGAGTCGGATGCGGTATGGATGCAGACAACTGGGATCCCGTGGGCCGAGAGTCTGAGCAAGGAGGTTTGGAGCGGTACGGCGAGTGTCATGGACTTGAGGCCGGAGAAGATGGGTGGGTGGTACGTCAGCACCACAGCGGTCGACGCCGAGGACAGAGCTTCTTCTGTCACGGCCGTTGTCACTGTGGACGATGGGGAAGGTCAGCATGCTATGCTGTGCGAATGGCAGGCCTTCACGAGCCATGACTGACGTCGAGAGCTGTCGATGGGGACTACTCACGGTCGATACACGTCAACACTTGCTTCTTCCCCTTGATATCCTCACGAGGATAAGGTGCTTCAATCATGACTCCGACGTTGTCCCATGATCCAGCGAGTTGCAGAGGTGTCAATCGCTCAACCGCGGCGAGGAGATGGTTGAGCACGGGCGACCGAACGGTGCTGAAGCTCGAGCTCGAGCTGGACGAGGCGGTTGCTGAGGCTGATGCGGACGACATGGTACGATGGAAATACCTCAAGCCACGATGCATGCCATCGAATGCACAAGAGGGTATGAGTAGGCGGTAAGTAATTGCTCGGCGTGTGGTTAGCAAGGCGGACGGGCGACAATCCCAAGTCTGGGGTAGCACAAATCGCAGTCGCGCTGTGGCGCTGGGGCGAAATTCAACGGTCAACTCTCAGGAACCGTCGATAGCTCACTGTAATTCATAACGCCGAAGGGTTGGTCCTGAACCTTTTGCCGAAGCGAAGTTCTTTTTTTCACCTATTCCTGGGTCAAGCTTGGTCCGACAAAGGCTACCGTTCTCATGCTTACACTGCAGCGAGGCCAGGTCGCACGAGTCGCCCGAGGTCATCCCATTCAGGGGTCTCGGGAATTCGGCTTCGGGATCAAAACCGTCGGCGAAGCACCGCACTAACCACATGCGTACAAATCAGGAGACTATTTCCAAACTCAAGTAGCACGTCTCGTGGCATCCGGAGAGGACGAGCAACAGTAGTAACAAAGACAAGTATATGATCGATGACCCCCGCGGCCTGACGTGCACACACTACAGGAGTTGTGACAAGCTCACTGCATTTTTCCGTTGACCGAGTCCACTCAACCGCCTATTTTTCCCCACCCATCCACGTGCCGATCAACTTGGCAGCAACTCCCAAACCGAAATTACGTAAATCTCGAGTACGATGGAACTATGTTGATGTGGAACAACCAAACAAAATAGGAAGGCATACACGAAAAAGTACCTCCACAACATCAAGAGACCACGCTGATCCTAGTGCCAACCGAGCTCAACGACCTTTTCGTCACTTCACTGAACCTCCTGATCCACGCGCTCGAGCGTCTCATCCCTTCGCTGGAATGCCATTGCTCCAACCAATACGGCCCATGCGAACCTCATAGACGCCCAGAGGAGTTCATCGTTGATGCTGAGGGCGACGACGTCCTGCCACAGCGCATGGACGAGCGAGACTTGGTGCAGGAGCAGCTTCTCGGAGCACGAGCGGAGCGCCTCGGCGAGTTCGGTTGCCGTGGCGGGGGATGAGAAAGCCTTGGAACTGCCACCCATTGGTTTCGGAAGCAAAGAAGACAGGAGTAGGTTACTGTTCTGCGTGTAGATGAAGGTGAGGAGGAGGGGGAAGGCGGTCGCGGACGGGAGCTTGAGCTCGACGACCGGCAGGGCGATTCGATCGGAGTTGTCCTCGGCATTCATGGGAGGTAGAGACGAAGGCAAGGCGGGGTGGTTGGGATATCCAGGTTGGACGTGTGGAGAAGACGACAGGATCGACAAGGAGGGTGATCGAGAAGCGAAGAGGAGACCATGTACGGGTACGAGGAGGACGCGCTTGACGTCGGGGGCACGGACCGCCAGGATATGGGTTGGCGGAGAGGGCAAGCAAGCCGGCGTTCGTGACGACGAAGGTGCGAGTTCAGAAGCGATCCGACGACTATCGCTAGTCGCCCATAAGTACGATGGCAGTTGAGACGTGTTCGGAATCTCGATCGAGACATGGGTCGCCGCATTGAGAAGTACGGCACCTGATCGAAGCGGAAGGGGAAACATTTGGGAAACAGGAGAGGCGGAGCCGAGGCAGCAAAGAAAGTACCGGTAGCAAGTCAGCTTGGATGAACGCAACTCAGAAACAGTGGATCTTATTTCACGACAATCCGATCAGGTAGTGGCCGGAACGGTATGTAGCTCGCGAACTGTGGAGGTAGCATGCCGGTCTACACCACCGAATCTTCGGCGATCCCGAGCTTCGAATGGTCGAGTGCCCAGAGAGGGGTAGAGAGAACAGCACTGACCTATGGCACGCATCTGTGCGAGGACATAACCAATCGGTACATCCGAGAGCTCTTCATCGACGACCAAGGTCGTGCAGTCGACGTCGACCAGTGGCCGAGGGCTGGCAGGGAGTTGAAGGGGAAGATGAACCGTTCGTGCTTTGAAGGCAGGCATCGCCTCCTGTGTCGATGCCGCGCTCGTCGATGCTCGGACATGTTCGGGATACTGTTGATGATCAGCTGATAGCAGTGTTGACGTCGCTTGGGTACTCGACGACTCGACCGAGTAGCGAGATCGGGCCGAGCGAGGCTGTGAGCAGCTGGCGAATGAGCTCTCCGAGGCCGAGGACGACGACAACGAGGACATGCTGGTGGACATGGCGGCCAATTTATTAGATTTGAATGGGTGTGAATGACGTAAAAGAGCAGGCATGGTGCCGATCCTAGTGACTCTGGGTTGGACCGACGCCGAGGGTGTGTGCGTCGGGAGGAGGGACCGAGTCGAGACGTCCGGATGCCGCGGAGCTGGGGCGTGAAGGGAAGTGGCGATCGGCGAAGGGCGCGGGTTCGGATCAAGATCGAGATCGAAATCGAAATCGAAATCGAAATCGAAATCGAAATCGAAATCGGATGCAGGTATCAACTTCAAGTCGAGAGCAGACGTGGTGATGTGAGGTGGAGGAAGCAGAGAGAGAACGAGCACGGTCGACCGCTTGCTCTACGTCGACTCAGTGCAGAGAACAGGGGAGAGCAGAGTGGTGGGTGAAGGATGAATGGATGAAGGGGCCGACGACGACCGTTGTGAGTGCAAGCGCCAGCCAGCAGGCGGCAGCTGAGCGCGCCGGCGCCGCGCGCGCACGGGGGCCCTGCTTGGATCTGATGAGGAAGCGACAAGCACAAGCTCCTGACAACGTCGATGATGCCCTGATGGGGGCGCTCCTGTCTCGTAAGCGCCTTCTTGTAGGCCTGATTTCGCGGCTCCGCCTTTGTTGTTTGAACATCAAACCCCTTCAACATTCCTGTAACCACTATAGAGCGACGTCAACGCCTGCTGCGCTGCCATTTATCGAGCGTTCCTTGCTGCAGCTGTTGCGCGTGGGAGAGCCCTGGCGCGCAAGCCCTTGGACACAATTGCACGCTCACAACAACACAAGCGGTGCAATGCGGCTACACCGTTGTCGAACTGTTGAGTTGACACTTGAGGAGAACACTCTGCAGGCTACATGAGCGCGAGCGCGCGCGGGCTTTCTCTTAGCTTCCTTCTGATTCGAGCGTTCTAACGTATTAAACTACCTCGAATCAGACGCCGAGCTTCTAGAGGTTATAAGCCCTTCGACTTCGCACAGCTGCTGCCACGTCACAACAGTTCATGAACCGAACGCTCCACCATGACTAGCGAACAGTCATCTATCGACAAGTCCGTCGACACAGGCTCCTCACCACACACGCCAGCTTCTCGCTTCCCAGCGTTTGCGATTCTCAACAACAACAACATCGACGTATGGCTCGATCACGTTCGTTTCACCGTTGGCAGGCGCCAATGGCAGCTCTCCTTTCCGAAGCAGTACCCATCTGCGAAATGCAAGGACACCGATGAACTCGATAGAGCTCATGATGCGGTGCACAGGGCAATGCACCCAACCTGTTCGGAAAGTGTGGCGCATCTTCTCGTTAGCTGCTACGACATGACGCCGGAGCAGACGGTGGAATACCTTCGAAAGCACCTCGGTCGATCCTCCCTTCGCGGCATCATCACGTCAATTGGAAAGTTATTCTCGGTCGGACCACCACCAGCACTGGAAGACGATTATCTTCCTTGGGCCGGATCCATCACTCGCATCACAACCGACCTACGAGCTCACAAGTTGACGTTCGATCAAGTGGTTGCATGCCATCTCATCGCGGTTGGGGGAGCTCGACGACCGTCGTATCTGGATCAGTTCGACTCCAAAGACGTCGATGCGATACCAACTATCGACGCAGTAATCGCAGCAGGTCGAGCTCCAGCAAACTTGAGTCAAGATACTGGGAACGCGGCGACGGCGATGTTGGCCACGACTGGTGCTCAACCAAAACCACCCGGCCCATGCTGGAACTGCGGTAACGACACCCATTTCAACAAAAACTGCCCCAAGCCGAAGAAGAAGAAGTTTCAACGACGCAAGACGACCAAAGGCGAGGAACCGATGGCAAATTTGGCGCTCCCTTCGGTCGAAGACATTCTGGGGACCGATTCCGTTCGCGCGTTTTTCACGCAGTTACCAAAGGGACATTCTCGAGAGATGATCCTCTACGACACGGCGGCCACTCATCACGTCATCAATGATCCTTCCGCGTTCGCCGAGCTCAAGGCGACAGCTCCGTCATCGTTAAAGGGCATCAATGGTGACGGAAAGACCATTATGGGAGTAGGCACGGCCTGCGTCGAAGACAAGGACGGCAAGAAGTACAGATTGGTCAACAGCATCTTCGTCCCTAGCGCCCCCGTCAATCTCTTCGCCGGGCATCGAGCTGATCGTGACAGTCGCAAGATCACCATTCAAAACGGGCGATTCACGGTCGCGGGCAATGACGACATCCTCCTCACGGGACAGAAGCTCGATTCGGGGTTGTACCGCCTGGACCTCAAGCTGGTTCAAGTTCGAGGTTCACTCCATGAATGTGCGTCAGCCACAGCTCTGACGGCAGTGCCTCCTCACATCTGGCACGGACGTTTCGCTCATCTACACTGCCGTTCCCTTCAACAGCTGTCCAAGTCTGACGCTGTGATAGGTTTGAACATGAAGACTTGTAGTGACTTGAAATGCGAACCGTGTCTGGCCGGCAAAGCTACGCACAAGCCGTTCCCAGACTCCGAAACGCGGGCCGAAAAACCCCTCGATCTCGTCCACATCGAGCTCTTGTCCTTCGACGGCGAGCTGTCACTTGCAAATCATCGCTACGCGCTGGTTATCGTCGACGATTGTACGCGGTACTTGTGGGTGTTGACGATGCCGCGGAAGTCGGACTTCTTCGAAAGGTTCAAAACATGGAAACGACGGGTCGAGCTGTCGTCAGGTCATACTTTGAAAGTTGTCCGTTCGGACCGCGGTGGCGAGTTCCTTTCGACGGAATTCAAGCAATGGTTGGACGACACGGGTTTGTCGCGACAACTCACGATCCCCGGTACGCCCGAGCAAAACGGCGTCGCGGAAAGGGCCAACCGCTCGATTTCGGAGGCAGCTCGAACGATGCTGTATGAATCCGGTCTGCCCATGGTGTTTTGGGCCGAAGCCGTCGCTACGTACGTATATGTGAAGAATCGTTCTCCACATTCTGCTCTTGGTGGCAAGGTGCCGATTCGGGAATGGACCGGGAAACCTGCGCACGTTCATCACTTGCGAGTCTTCGGATGTCGAGCATGGCACACGGCGAATACCGAACAACGTAAGAAACTCCAGCCACGGGGCTTTCCAATGATCTTTCTCGGATACGACCTAGAATCTAAAGCCTACCGCCTATGGGACCCGGTGAGGGGGCGGTTAACGTTATCGCGAAGCGTGACGTTCTTCGAGGACAAGTTCCCGGCGCGTGAAGGCGCACCAGCACCGAGGATTGAGGCGATCGAACTAGTCGTACCTGGACCAGTCGCTCCAAATCGACATGAAGCTGCACAACATCCGATCGTTAAGCAACAGGCCCCAGCAGTCGAGGTACAAGACCGGGAAGACAATCTGACTGACGACGTTGACCCCGCCGAGCAAGACGGACCCGGTGTGGAAGAAGTACCAAAGGAGTTGCGTTTTGATGCTCCTGGACCTGCTTGGGCAGCACCGGTTGGCAAGCGGGATCGTAGGGCGCCTGAGCGTTTCGAACCGGAGGCCTTCGTAGCCGTCGCCGATTCCGACGAGGAATACGGTCCATTTGTGTTGCCGACTAGTGATCCCACGACTTGGCAGGCGGCCATGGCACACAACAAGTCTCACGAATGGGCACAAGGTGCAATCGATGAGTTTGAGTCCTTGCGTGACGATTACTCGGTCTTTACGATTATGAAACGAGACGAGCTTCCCGCTGGCGCCAAGGTTCTCGGGTCCAAATTCGTTTTCCGGACAAAACGGGACAAGGATGGTCGACCGACTTCGTACAAAGCTCGACTTGTTGCACGAGGCTTCACGCAACGGGCGGGAATCGACTTCAAAGAGACGTTCGCACCGACAGCGAAGTTTGTCTCGATCCGTACTCTCATCGCTTTGGCGGCGGCCCGGGGTTACCATATAATCCAAGCGGACATTGACAAAGCCTATTTGCATGGCGAACTTGAAGAGGAGTTGTACATGCGCGTACCGGAGGGGATCCGACTGCCCGATGATGTCTGTCTCAAGTTGCAACGGTCGATTTACGGTCTCAAGCAGGCCGGCCGGGTATGGAACGAGACGATTCACAAGACCCTCGTCAAGCTTGGTTACAATCGTCTTCGGAGCGAAGAGTGTGTCTATCGTCGGACAGTTGGCAAAGACGATTATTTCATCGCGGTTTACGTCGACGATCTGCTGTTCGTCGGCCCCGACTTATCCGAAATTGATCGCGTGCTCGACGAATTGGATCGATTGTACGGAGTCAAACGCCTCGGAAATGCGGAGTACATACTTGGCGTTCAACTCATTCGTCAAGCAGACGGGATTGCGTTGTCGCAGCGACAGTACTTGCTCGATGTACTTGCAAGGTTCGGCATGGCGGATGCTAACAAAAGCGTATTACCGATGCAACCGGGTCTTCAGCTCAAACCCTGCAACAATCCGGATCCCGCGTTACAGACAAAGTACAGGTCAGCTATTGGATCGTTGATGTACGCGGTCGTTGCAACTCGGCCCGATCTCGCATACCCGGTGTCGTATTTGGCAAGATTCACTAACAAGGCGGGGAGCGAACATTGGGCGGCAGTAGTGAAGATTCTACGCTACATCAAGGGAACTCTCGAACTCGGCATCGTCTAAAAGGCGAAACATGATTCATTGGTTGGATACGTGGGGGACTCGGATTCGGACTGGGGTTCCTGCATCAACACGTCCCGGTCTACGATGGGGCATGTCTTCAAATTGGCCGACGGGCCAATTTCTTGGAGTTCTCGGATTCAGAGCCGAGTGGCGACGTCATCAACGGAAGCGGAATACATCGGTCTTACTCATGCGTCTCGAGAGTGTCAGTTCTTGCGGAATTTGCTCGAGGAATTGGGGATTACGATTCGTGGGCCGATCGAGTTGAAAGGCGACAATCAAGGCGCGATAGCTCTCACAAAGAATCCGGTGTTCCACGATCGAACTAAGCACCTACGCCTGACAGAGCATTTCTTTCGAGAACGGGTACGAGAAGGTGACATCGTCGTCGAATATCTTCCAATCGCCGAGATGCTCGCCGACATGTTTACGAAGGCGTTGACGAGACCGGCACTTGAGAAACATAGGGCAGCCATAGGGATGGGGATCATGTAGGCCTTAGAGCGTGGGGGGGTGTTGAGTTGACACTTGAGAACACTCTGCAGGCTACATGAGCGCGAGCGCCGGGCTTTCTCTTAGCTTCCTTCTGGTTCGAGCGTTCTAACGTATTGAACTACCTCGAATCAGGTCAGTAGTATTCAAGGTATCATTGCAATAGTTAACTGAGCGTTCTAACGTATTGAACTACCTCGAATCAGACGCCAAGATTCCAGACGAACATCGGTCCTTCATCCTGGCACTTCGATTCTCTTGCGTGGCTTCTGTCTATTCTTGGCGTACATAGTTCATGCTCCGGCGTACTCATGGTCGGGCTTGACGGCTTCGAGAGGTGCCTGGAGCGCCGAGCAGCACGTGACCTCTGTCGGTTTGATAGCGCACGCCCCCACCCGTGTCCTTCTCAGCACTCCACGCGTGCCCGAGGTGTGCAAGGATTCTGAGAGCACAAAAAAGTCGCAAAGAGATAGGCTTGGTGATCCAGTAGGCCGTTCTTTCATGACCGAGCGTTCTTGATGAAGCTAGGAAATTAGGAATGGCCACTGGAGACTTTGACGTCAGTTAGCATGCCTTCCCCTGTTTCTTTCCGGTTCTACCATCACACTTATCTTAAGATTAAGATCTGAAACCCTGTTGTTGTCCCTTCTTTCACTGTCGATCATGGGGGTTGCAACGCGACTGCGAACCCCCGGCCGTGCTCTTTATCCGACTCGAGGTCGAGGTCGAGGTGATCGCTTACTGAGGGAATGATTTGAAAGCAAGCCATGGTTGCGCGACTTCGCAGACACTACCACTACAAGAGTCTGTCTCAAAGACACGTCTCCATGTAGCTGTCTCTCCTACCTCACCTCGATATTCAGTGTGGTGGAACGCCGAATCGGATTGTTGAAAATCCGATCGTCGCACCGTCGCCGTCGTCCCAGAGTCCCAATCACGCAGCCATGCTCCCTTGGAGATAGGGTGCGACATCCGGATTTGGCTTTACAGTGGGTTTTTGTGGAGCACTCGTGTATCCTAGTCGCCCCACTGTGTAGATAGCTCGTCGGAAGAACTCACCCGCCGAGACTCCTTCCGGCTCGAGGCTGCTCGCCCTGGTTGGGTGCAAGCGATGGCAGCGATGTCGAGTAACCGCAGAAGTCTTGCTTGCTCTCCGATGAACCCGCTCTCGGGTTTGGCGATCTTGGAGCAGAAGCTACAAAAAAAGTCAAGGCTGAAACAGAGCGCTAGCAGCAGTGAGGCCAAGTGAGCAGCGGAGAGAGCACGATGGAGGTCCCCGCTCCGGGCAGGGACATCAGGGGCAAATTGCTGTCAATTGCCCGGCACTCTGGCCCGCTGCCGCGGGCATGCCGCTGGGCGTTTTCGTTTGGGAATTAGGTTGATCGCGCTAATGACTGGGCACTTTGGGCATTCCGATGGCGACTCTGGGCTCACGTTTGGGGCGATTCTGGTCTCACATCGGATGCGACTTTGGGATCACATCGTAGGCGACTTGAGTACCACGTCTATGGCGACTTTGGTATCACATAATGCGGATGGCTGTATCTCTTGCAATACCTGATGTATCACTTCTGGGATAGCACGTCAATGTACGGACAGCTCTATAGTACATCTGGTCAGCGGGACAAGGCGTGACATGCAGTAGTTGATACACTCGGGATTTCAGTCACGTGATGTGGCGCCGGTGTCAGTCACGTCGCAGAGATCGCTCCTAACCACACCTAATTCGACAAGATTTGGCATCTGTAAGACTCCACCTCACTTTCTTGATATGTGCGGGACCGCCTATAGTCCTTGCGCGGAAATGTGCTGTAATAGCTTTTAATCAGGCTTTTGTGTATTAATCACAACTGCTTCCAAAGACACTCATTTGTATTCACACGCAACTATTTGGGTCTCTGTACCTCTCCTTTTTTTGCAGCAGCTGCTCGATTAAACATTCCAGCTGTCGTCAGCACTTTGACCCGTTTTATAATAACTTAGACCACGTACTTCGAGCATGGATGCTCCAGATCACACTTCAGTTTCTGGCTTCGACAACGCGAGCAAGCTTTCCGTCGACTGCTGCTCCGGCTTGCGCTTTCCCCCTCAGATTGCTGGTGACGCCGTTTGCTGGGCGTAGTAAGAGTAGAAGGGCTACTCTCTGGAAGAGCTCCAACTTTCCTGTAATCCGGTGGTTGTCGAACAATACCTCGTGGGGCGAACACTGCTGGAAGTGAAGGAAGCAGCAGGGTCGGTCTGTTGTCCATGTTCGAACGAGGTCCGAATGCGGAGGGCGGATCAGAGCCAATCGCGAGTCGCGTCGTCGTGTCCTCGTTGGGTTTGTCAGATCTCAAACCATATCGCTCGCAAGGGTGTGTGTGGCGGATGTCGATTGTGTCCGCAGACGACGAGACATTGTTCGGAAGCACTGAGCCTTTGAAGTCCACAGATTTAGTCGAGACAGGGGTGGGAAGTACTAGTGGCACACAGAAGACAGGACGCCAAAATGAGCGAAGGCATGAAAGGCATAGTCTCAGGCTATGTGAAAAAGAGTAACCGCTCTCTTATCGAGCTTACTTAGAAGTTGTGAGACTTCATCCGCCTCGTCACTGCTGTTGTCTGCGGCGTCATTGGGAAAAATGGCCGAGTGCGATGTTAGCGGTCTGACATCATGGTAAGATGGGAAAAGGGAAGAAGGGAGGATCCAGAATGTCTTAATGACTTACCAATGTCGTCTTTCGCATCCACATCACCTTGATCACGATTGTTGTCAGCGACCATGGCATCCGGCTGTCGATTCGGAGGCGAAACCATTGAAGTTGCCAATGCGGGCCGCGACCCTGCGATCATCCAAGAGCTCGTTTCGCATTGCAGACGGGAGTGGATCACCACATCCAGCAAATAGTCGCGCAGTTTGGAGTAAAACTGAGGTTCCAGTGGTACCTGGGGACCCCAGCTCCAATCGGGTTCCATGTTTGCCACTGCTGCGCATACCAGCGCTTCCATCGCTCGGCACACAAAGACGCCACACGCGCTGCCATCGGCCAGTTGTGGGTACCGATCCGGGCGAGGTGGATTGCCGATCGTCGCCGGTTGAACGATCATTCGCTTCCAATCTCGGTATGGGACCGTAGGTCCATCAAAGCCTCCAGTGACACGCTCAATAGGTCCTTCTGTTCGAATTTCCAAGAAATTGATAATTGCCTAGGGTGTGCAACGCACGAGCTCATTAATCAATCATTCGGATCTAAGGCGGCAACGGAAGTTTGTTATGGGGGGAAACTCACATCGAGAGTCTCGGTGGCCTGCTCTGTCATCTTTGCTCTGCCAACAAGAGAGTCGTAAACCCGGAATGTGCAATCCGAAAGATGTGCTTCGACGAGCATCCAATGGTCGTGCACATGAATGGGGAAGAGAAGGACCCGTGTCCGAGACAACAAGATCCAAGAAGTCAGTGGAACGAAAGAGCGCTTCCGTCAGTGATGAGAGCAAGACACGTTTAACCACTCTTGTCCTCACTCACCCCTTGCTGCCGCTCCGTTGGTCGCGTGCCTCCAATTTTCTTCGCCCACTCCCCCCCATCGTAGTAAAAAGCATAGCACGTCGGCACAAAGTCCCGAGCATCTTTCGACCGTCCATTGAGTGGCAATTGATCTTGGTATCGATTGATAGTGCTGCTAAATGCATCGATTTTCGAAGCCGTCAACCAGGAGAACGGATTTGCCAGCTCGTGCAAGGAATTCAAGTTCAAGCCGGGCGAGTGATCGCCCGCATGAATATCAAGGAACACATCCCGGTCGGCATCCTGGAGTCGGTTTTTATCTTCGGGAATACGAGCCAAAATCTTCTCGATTGCTACAACATTCCGTCGGCGCTCCTTCGAATCGATTGTATCGTAGATAGACAACGGGAGACGTCCAGTTTGTAGCGGTGGGAGCTCGCATGTTGGCTTCTCTGTGTCGCTCAAAGCGTCGATGTCAATCGTCTCGGAAATCGTCGCCATTCGTCGGGCAGCCGCGTGATCTCTTGTTGATGATAAGCTGTTTGAAGCCTTCACATCACGAGGACGTCCACGGATCTTTGCAAACTGAGTGATCTCAAAGACTGTTTGTTTGGTCGCCTTTGGACGAAGATTGGCAGGATCGAGCTTGTCGCGTAGCATACCGTTGAGTGTGGTCGTAACTTGGCCGTCGTGTCGCCCGGAGTGCTCGAGCGTCGCCCCTGATTTTGATCTTGATGGCTTCGACTTGGTCGTCTTCTTGGAACGATGAGGGTGCAAAGCTTGATTTCTGGCAGGCGGCCCTTTTTGACAGCAAATCATTGAGTCAGATTTCGAGTCCTACAAAGAAAATGTTCGTCGCTTACCCTTGGCACTTTGAAAGTCGGGCAGGAAACCGATAGTATTTGAGGGGTCCGCAGCAGTTTGTTCCTCGTTCTCGACTTCTGAATGCACCTCATGCCGTTGTCCGAAGTCGTCCTCCGATAAGGGCTCGTTCTCTTTTTCTTCGTCTCCCAGAGCAAAAAAAAATTGGATGGTTCATGGCTTTTTCAACGAATGCGTCAACGGACGCATCGTGGAGCTTGCTGGGCTGGATGCCATCCCACATCTCCGACTTTGCCTGTGCAGCGGCAGCGGCTGCCATGTTGCCTTCTGTTGGATGAACTAGAAAATATAGAGTCAGAAACTCTGCAGTGAGTTGCAAATGTGGACATTGATAATGAAGCTCGGACGCACTCATAGCTAGGTGAAAGTCGCCGTTGTGGACCAAGAGATCATACGCCCAGAGATGTGCGCAGCGTTTACCAGTTTGCTGGAATGTGTCGCATTCACAATGTGGAAGATAAGTATTGACGACAAGCGATTGCTTGGTGGATCTGAACAAAACGTTCTCATTTCTCGCATTAGTAGGCGCTCAGAACTAGCTATAACAACATCAATAAAGAGTACCCACCGCAGACTGAGGACCCACTCGCCCTCGTTTTTCGTTGGACGGAATTGTCCAAGCTCCCATATGTCCATCGCTTTAGCCAGCGCGTCTCGAAGAGGACCGTTGGCTCGTGTACTAGTGACATCCTTCACTATGTCATACACCAGAGCGTTGTGGAGCAATATCATAACGAGATTGTCAATCCTGGGTAGTGCAAATGCGCAGAGAAAGGTTGTCAGCTCTTCAGTGGAGATAAAGACAGGCTGGATCCGCGCGCGCTACACAATACCTTTTGTTGGCTCGGCCTTCTGCTTCTTGTTGTTGGCTTCCTTGGCTGCGCCTGGTCCGCGACGAGAGCGAAACTCTTTTTCGATCCAGCTGTCCGATTTAAGAAAGAACTCCTCTTTCTTCGGTTCGAACTCGGCCGAGCGTCGGGCAGTCGCTTGTGCATCTGATTCGTTTTCGTTTCGCACAAACCGAAACCGCTGGATGATGGATCGGAAGTCAAGCAAGATGTTGATCAAGGTCTTGCGAGCGATCCGAGATGATTTGATGATGTCACCGCTTTCGCCATCATTGCTGTCGCTTGACCATCGAGTGATTGCCTGGATCGCATGGAATTGACAAAGACGTATGTGGAAGTTGACATTGTATTTTTGTCTCCCTAGTGGGAGATCAACTGAAGATGATGAAGGTGAGATATTATCGTGCAGTGGTACTTAACGGCAATTATCAGTGCTTACAAAGTGATAAAGCATTGAGCTCGGTCCGACCTTTGTCAATCATGAAATTTGGAGGCTGCCACTGGTGATTAACAATGAACTGTGCATTTTTGAGAAAGTTCGGCAACCTTGCTGACGAGTCGGAACGGAGGAGCCCATGTCTGCTAGTTTCTAAAGGTTCGGTCCGATTGAGTTCGACGAAAGTTCAGGAGCATCGTGAGCACTTCATTCGACTTGAGTACGCTGGAGACAACCCCTGTTCATAACGCACCCTTCACAATAATCGCCGCTCGGTCCTCAACCAGGTTTTTGACCTTGTCCAAGTAGACGATGAGTGTCTCTGCCTTGACATCACTCGAAAGTAGCATAGGACCTATGTAAGCCAACGAGCCAAGTGTTTCGGATGATCAGGATCGACAATAATCTGACATAACGAACCTTCTAAACCCATTCAAGAGCACATGCCTAGCGCAAGCTGATCGTTCAATCCGGTCACGACCAGGACGGTGAGAGGTGCGCGGTTCTTCTTCAGGTGTCTCCACGAGGAGTCGAGCCCAAGGAATCGTGACCAATCTTCTAGAACGTCTCCACCTGTTGCAAAAGCGGTTAAGAGGTCGATCGAGTGAAGGGAAGCGAGGACGCAGATCAAAGGCTGCTTGGTTGCTTCATTGAAAGGCTGAAAGTTGAAGAGGAAAGGTGCAACAGTCGCTCATGAGTTTCTCGGTGTGATTTCCACTTGCATCAAGATTACTCACTATGCTACTCCGCGGGTCTCGGGTGCTGTTGCGTTCTCAAGGGTGAACGGCCTCAACTCAGCAATGCGAGCTAGCGAGAACAAAGGGGATCCATGGTGTGCGTTTCTCCGAGCCTTGGCCCTGAACATGTTGCGCATCTGCTTGGAGCTGATCTTGCTGAATTTGGGAATAAAGACCTGATTTTGCTTCTCCCACACTTCAATACGCTTGTTTAGATCTGAACAATAATCAGATCCCCAAAGAGGACGGTAGTAGTCAGATGCGGCCATTATTTGCCTCTTCATCCTCACAGTGGTACATGCACTCACTCTCGAGTGCGATCGCAGGGGTATTGGCCTGTCGATAAACCTCTTGATTGTGTTAACGCACGTACGAACGGCGCGGGTCGTCTGACATTCTGTGGAGGTTGGCGTCCTTCGTGATTGCCAAGAGTGTAGACTAGCGCGGATGAAAGGTCATCCGATCTGGGTTTTGAGAGAGGGGCGAATTTGGTGTCAACGATACTTGTAAGCACATCCTGTCGAGATCTCTAACCCGATCGTGCGCGATAATTACCTTCAGCTGAGTAGAGCAAGTTGCCTCAAGGTCTTTGTCACCAAGACGGTTCTTGTATCCGAGTTTGCCATCCTTCCTTCGGACACGCTTGCATGCACCCGAGCAACGATGCGTAACACGCAACACCTCTGCAATCGGGTGAGCCTTTCCAGGCTGGCACCAGGCTTCTCGAAGGGAAGCAGGCACTTCTGGGCGCCATTCGATCCCCACGGCGTGTTCCGAGGGATGTTGATGATGCGTTGTGGATGGTGCGTCGCCGTAATGTCTTTCGATGACAGCGAGGCAGCGTTCGTATTTTCTCGGTGACCAATCGTGCTCCTGTTGATAGGATCCGATGAACAGGGTGAGTTGGTGAGAGAGCAAAAGAAAAATGAGCACCACATCCCGCTTTGACGGACCTCTGTACCCATGAACTTTTGGAGCTCAAGGACAGGTAATTTCCGCACAAATTCCCATTCTCCCTTCTCTTTGCGACAATTAAGAACGAGCGGCATTTTGTGGTACTCGTTGTGCTCCGCAGTCGTGAGGACCATGTTTGAAATGATCGTGTTGCGCGTTGCGTCCAGTAACTCCTTGTCTGGTGCTGAGGGCTCGTAGGTGTGTCGGTCCTTTGGAAAGGGATGCGCGAGCAGTGATGGCTAGGAGCGTCTTTTGGGGTTTTGGATAGTTTTAGCCATTTTGGCCAGGGAGGCGCGGACTGCGTCGACGGCGGTGCGGAGTCCTCTTTGATTGGTTCCTCACCAATCATTGACTCTGCTATCGACCGTTGACTGAAGTTCGTGTTCTCGTCTCCCTGGGCCAAAGATCGCAAAGCACCAAATTTAATTTGGTAGCGTCTGGAAGTTGCTCCATCAGGACGGTCTTGACGGCAAAAGGGTCGACGTGCAGTACCATAACTTGTAGAGCTTCGCCACGTTCTTGTCCGATAACCGAAACCATCGTGTCGTACATCGATTGGAGGTCCGTATGCGTGATGTTGAGGGTCTGTAACCAATTCGCGAATTTTTGCCGGTTGCAGAGTTCGCCTAGACGTTCGACGTCGGTGATGAACGACGCGACACTGGTACCAGGTTCGTACCTCAGATTCCAGTACGCACGCAACGTCTTGGTCCCCACGAACGGTACCGAGTTCTTCTCGTACATGCGGATGAGGTCGGTCCTGGCTCGGTGGAGGCTCGCACCCCGGGCTCCTCCCTTCAGCTTGAACCACGTGTTGTCGTCCACGTTTTCCCTGATCAGCGTCCTCCCTTTGGCATCCTTTTGGTCGTAGTCGTTGCACAAAGAGGTGTAATCTTTGAGCGACTGGTTGCGGGGCTGGACGGCGGGCGGTTTTGCCTGCTCGCCGGTTGCGACTCGAAAAGCGCTGATTGACTGAAGCGCCATTCGCATCGCAGGCGCCCAAACGGGCCAGTTGATCCGGGTGAGAAGACCTATGGTCTCCACCGAGCCTGGACCGACCTCGTCCGCATGTACGAGAAGAACTCGGTACCGTTCGTGGGGACCAAGACGTTGCGTGCGTACTGGAATCTGAGGTACGAACCTGGTACCAGTGTCGCGTCGTTCATCACCGACGTCGAACGTCTAGGCGAACTCTGCAACCGGCAAAAATTCGCGAATTGGTTACAGACCCTCAACATCACGCATACGGACCTCCAATCGATGTACGACACGATGGTTTCGGTTATCGGACAAGAACGTGGCGAAGCTTTTGTCCTTGCGAGCCAAACCTTTAGCACGAACAAGATTGTCTTGGGACGCATCTGAACCCTCTCCGCAAGTTCCATAGTTCGATCCATCTGCCGATTCCTCTTCAGAGTCGATAGTGTCGTCCTTGCGAGAGCACAATCGCCCGAATGCTGCCGAAGCGCACGACGCCGAGGGCTTGAGGGGGTCTGGTTCTGTGTCTGAACTTGTTGAAATGGTCGCCTCGTCTTCGCTGGAGTCTGTTCCAACCCTCCACAAGTATGCGTCTGGCGAGCTTTGGAGCTGAAGCGCAATACAGGGGCGACCGCCTTTGTTTTGAAGATGTTTGTTCATGCCCTCCGTTGACATGGTGCTGGATGACATCGAAGATGCATCCAGGAATTGTAGTATTCGAGATGAATGGATTGTTTGCAAAAGAAAAGAATGGTCTGAAGACACCCAGTGGGCGAGGCGATGGTATTGTTGGTGATGGGGAGGGTGGGGAGGGGGAATGCGATACTTTGAGGAGTTGGCATGCTGTAGTAGTAAATTTGTCGGGGTGGCCGGACAAACTGACGCTTGCGCTTGCGAGCTGCCTTGGCGCGGCACGGACCCCTTGAGAATGGACCGCCTATTCGCCCTGTAATAGGAGCCGATGCTTACGGTTGCGCGTATTGGTGAATTCAGAAGTATAAATCGCACTGGTGGGTGGTGCAAGTAAAATTCTCATTACAGTAACAGCCAATTTCACGTGCAGATATCAGAGAAACTTAGGCTATTCCGCCTCGTGTTGTTGTAGACTTGCTAGTGCGACGTGACTGACACCCGCGCCACATCACGTGACTGGAATCCCGAGTGTATTAACTACTGCATGTTACGCCTTGTCCCGCTGACCAGATGTACTATAGAGCTGTCCGTACATTGACGTGCTATCCCAGAAGTGATACATCAGGTATTGCAAGAGATACAGCCATCCGCATTATGTGATACCAAAGTCGCCATAGACGTGGTACTCAAGTCGCTTCGATGTGATCCCAAAGTCGCTCCGAACGTGAGCCTGAAACCGCCTCAGACGTGAGCCCAAAGTCGCCTCCGACGTGAGACCAGAGTCGCCTCGAATGTGAGCCCAAAAGCGCCTCCGACGTGAGCCTAGAGAGACCTGCCATTAGCGCTGTTATGTGTTGGAAGGGTTTGGTGCAACAGAAGACGATCTCGTCTGTGAGCGAAGGGACTGTCAACTGGGTTGACATGGTGTTCTCGAGTGAGAACGAGGCAAGGGATTCTTGGGTGCAACACGCATTAGAAAGTGTTCAATTGGGCATTGTTTAGACGTTGTTAGACTCCGCGCGCAGAAGCGGCTTAGTTTCTCTCCATCCGCTTCTCAATGTGCTTTCGCTGATCAGGGAGTCAATTTCCTCAACGTCTCTAAGTTTCCCATATTATGTATGCGTGCTTTCTCGTTTCGTGACCGTGCGCAACGTATCTCCATGGAGTTCACCGGGTTTGAAGAGGGGTCATCGTGACACGACGTCGTCAAAGATCGGGTACTCTTGGGCACCTCTGGGGTTATATGTGACCCTAATACAGGGCCGTCATTAACGAGATTAGGTGCCATTCGGCAGGGCAAGCCCCTGCGGCAACAGTGCGAATGCACCATCAACTTTGGCAAGTTGAAGCGGGAACAAACCCAGGGTCGTCTATAGGTGAAGCACCCAGAAAGCAAACCGGGGAAGGTGATGTGCGAGTGCCGGTGTGAGACAATACGAGTGCAAAAGGACGCTTGCCGATCCCAACTAAATTATACGGTGACTCAGCCTTCGGTTCCCTGGGCAATCTGGTCGCAGCGCTTGGGTGGGGCGCGGGCTTCCGAACTTGGGGATCAACCGTTAGTGTTCTGGAACCCTGATCTTGCCCCTTTATGTCCTCATCCGGCTTCTCGACGAACGAGAGTTGGCTCTGCTCTGGCATTTTCCCTTCATCATCGCCATCCTGTAACATCGCCTACATAGACAGAGTGGCCTGCGACCTACTCGCGACTGTTGCCAGGGCTCTTTGATTCTCCCTCGATCTGCAACTTCTTCCGCTTCCTTCACTTTTTCCGGACCCGGGCTCACCCCTTTTCGGCTTCCACTTGATCATTCAGGTCCTGCGAGCTAGCGGTATTCATCCCTCGCCCACCCGCATACATCGCATCGGCCACCGCGCCTCCTGGCTACTGTTCTGAGAATGTCACTGCAGCACTCTCCATCTCATCTCGAGCGCCGACGACTACAAGACCTCCTCGCCCATCTATATGCGACCCAGGACCCACGTCGGGCTTCGAGCTTGCCCAGAAAAGCACTGCCCCTCATGCTCATTCCGTTCTGTCTTTGATGTCCACATCGATGTCTTACGTCCGCAGTGGGTATGTTTTGGTAGACGCGTTCATCAGGTGCTTGCCTTCATCGTGGAATCTCCTGGCCGTTCGCTCGACGCCGCTGTCGTAGTCTCCCTCCCCTCACGAGGTTACTAGCCGGGACGCAGCAGAGTGTACTTGGTATCCTGACCTCGACATTTCGAGCTTGGCATTGGCTCTGAGTTCCTCTTCAAGCCTGTGTGAAGCAGTCTCGACCCACGAACCTATACCAACTGAACATCCCCCTGCTTTGAATCATCTCCTACCACTCAAGCCGGGGTTTTTCGCATCCACGCGAGTGGGGAGGAGGTGCTCCATCAATTTTGCATTGATCTGATACGAGATGACGAGGCTACCAGATGGCAAAGCTGCTATGACGACCTGCATGGTACGGCCGGCGTAGCTGATGCTGCGGCTGCGCCTACCCGTTCTCACGCCCTGTTTTGAATGCTCCGCTGCCAAGCGCGTAGATGACTGCTCAATAACACATCCACCTCATCGCTTCAGCCCTGGGGGGCTAGGTGGTTTCCTGATGATTGCAATAACCTTCTCCTTTAAGTATATGTGAGCTTGTGGAGCTTCCATCGCGCTCCACTGCACAAGGGCCCGTTCCAGTCCCCATCGGTCTGCGCGGTAAGCGCGTTTCGTACGGGGCTACGGCGGCCAATGCAGGGTTGATGATGATGCCCCACCAACTCAAATAAAGCCCGCATACGTCAACATACTCTCGGTAATGTCGTGCTTTGCAAAGCGTGGTGTGCCAACACGAGTAGAACGGCCCCGACGTTCCTGGCTCAACCTTGACTCCTGTGTTGCTCTCCACGCTTCTCTGGGTCCCTCGGAAAGGAACGTCTGGTGTCCACCAACCACAATCTCTGGCCCGAGCTCCTTAGGACATGTTCCTCAATGATGGCCTTATGGTAGTGATGAGAGATCCTTAAATCCCTAACTCGTGCAACTTGGAGATGCTTGTGACTTGGGATGCGCGACAGGTTTGCGGGATAAACAACCTTTGCGCTAGCAGTCTCCCTTGGCTCTCAATGGCGAGCGAAGTAGCGTGCGGCGTGGGTCGAAGTACAAATCTCAATTCACCAAGACCTATCATCATTAGACCAGATCCAACACCCAATCATGTCATCAACACAAGCTAGCCAGCCGGGGCGCCCCGGGGCATGCATGCGGTGGAGGCGCCGCGCTCACACGACCTCGTACTTGTCGACTGCAAGCAAGGAGTCGATCGAGAAGTCTACCTGGCTTTGGTCGGCTGGGTTGGTAACAGACAGAATCTGTGGTATTGAGGGAGGCATATCCGCATCAGCGTCACGGTTCCATGGGTCGAGGTCCAGGCCACCCCGCGCGACGGTCTAGGCCCGGCTGCAATGCTCACCTCGACACCGCTCAGACCCTTTTGGCTGACAAAGTCGACAACGACGGGGAAGAAGGCATCAATATCGTCACCGTCGACCTCGAACTCGAGACTGCCGTTTGTTGTGCCGGCCGCGACCGAGACCTCGTCGAGGACCCAATCGAGGCGCGATGTCTCGGGGTTGAGCGAGTAGGAGCCGTTCGAGGGGGCCTCCGACAGGGAAGGCTGTGACCCCGGTGGCAAGGCGATCGAGATGAGGACGTTGTGCAATGAGATAGAAGTGTTCTCGAGCTCGTACTCGAGGTTGACGGTGCAGACGCCGTTGTCGGACGAGGGCCAGCAGTTGACTGCACACCGGAGCAGACGAGGGCAAGGGGTTTTAGCAAACAGGGCTCCCATAACTTTTTATTTATTTAGTGAAAGTGAATAAAAATTGGCACTTACTTGAAATAGGAATGACCGACTGGTCGGTACCGGTCATGCGCCACTTGAGCACGCCCAGGCCCTGACCAACAGGGAAACCCTTCTTGCCTTCCTTAAGCTTGATCTCGCCTCGCTGAGCCCACGCATTCTTGTCGACGTTGGGGTGGGTCTTGAACTGCAAATCGTTCGCCTTCCCGTACGACGATGGCGGGGGCAGAGCAATGACAAGAACGGCTTTCGCCGGGTCCGAAATGCGCAAGTCGAGATCACCCTTGAGCGACAAGGACTCGACGCCTCCATCTCTGTTCAGTTCGAGTGTAAAGCTTTCCCGGACGACAAGATGAACACTGGAGAGTACGTGGATGGTTTCATTCGATATCAGTTCTTTCGTTCGCTCGACATAGATCTGCCCACCGTGGACTGACTCTTGTTGCTCCGGCACTTCGAAAGGCGAAACATCGTTGGCTGCCGGAGCGGCGACTGGGGCAGGCGAAGGGGCGGACGAGTAGTGCTGCTGCGGTTCCTCTACCTGCCGTTGCAACAAAAGAGGTTCCTCCGCGTCGAGGCCATCCAATGCCTGTGCAAGGCCGGTATCGTTCTTGCGGCCCTTGGCGCCCAACTGCATCCCCTTGGTCTTGAACGGCTTAGCTGTCGACGCCGGCGCACGATCTTCGCCGTATGATCGTTGTGGCGCAGGGGCGTCGTACGATGGGGCCGAAGGCGTGTACGAGTTATTTTGAGAGGTGAAGCCCGAAGACGAGTTGGTCGAATAAGGGTTTTGGCCGCGGCGGGTCATTTCGCGGCGCTGCAGCTCGAGTTGTTTGGCACGCCGCTTCAGCTCCTCCTTTGCCTCGTGTTCCTTGTTCTAGACAGCATCAATTAATCCGAGATTGATGAGTATACATTCACAGCATCGGAGGGGCCAAGTGGAAGGATCGGCGAACTGACCCTGGCAATGATCTCCTGAATCTTCTCCTCATGAGACTCCATCTCGAGTATACTCCGCACCTGCTGCAGGCTCACGTTCTCGCGCCATCCCAACGAGATGACCTCGTCCCACGCACTGAGGATCTCAAAGCTGACGCGCATCACGTCCATCTCGCCGATCGCTCCTCCGCGGCCGCCCGAGCCGAGTTCGGTCGCGATGCGCGTCACGAGCGACAAGGTGCTAAGGTCGAGCAGGATGTTGGACTGCGTGTTGGTGATGAGGAGCACATAGAGGTCCTCGAGGGGTGTGTAGACGAATCGTACGCCGGAGGCTTCGAGGACGGTGTGCTCCGAGGTCGGCGACACGAGGCGAGGGAACGATGCGAGCAGCGACTCGAGCCTCGATCGCGGCAAGCCAAGGAACTGCCGGGACAATAATGCTGTGGGTTGGAATGAGGATATTCGAGCATCAGTGTCATGCTCTCCATTCGTGAGGGTATGTGGTTGTGGTCCGTTCGGGGCGGGGTGAGGCGAGGCGAGAGGGAATCACGCGTGACCGTCCTATTGCGCGTGCTACGACGTAAGCATGTCGAGCTGACCACAGCCAAGGCATCTTTCGCATCCACCCGGTTCCACAGTAGGCTGATCGATCCCCTTGGTCGAGCGAATGTGCGCTCAAAGACCATCGTCACCGCCGACCGCGTCCACGTCAACGTGCCTGCCCCGGCGCATGCTAACCCCTCACACCGACGCAAGCGCTCCTTCGAGAGTCTGACCGAGTAGTGCCATGACTTACGTTTGCCCCCCTTTGTTACGATCGATGCGGCAAGGACGACCTAACGGCGGATAGGCGGCGCGGTACGACATGGGGTCGTTGGGAGACGTGAGGCGTAGGGGCGCAGGCGTGTTTCGAACGCGACGAGCGGTGAGGACGAAAACATGACAAGAGGTGGGCGAGAGTGCATCAGCTCATGTCCAGACAGTTTGAACCCAAGGTGTCGGAGAAGTACTCACCATTTCGACGATCGGCTCGGCGTGACACGGCGGGTTTGGAGTGTGGGTGAAGGCCAATCGCGATCGAACACGGTGGCACCCGCTCGACGTTCGACGTGGCCCAGCAGTCGAACTCGCACGGACCCCTTCTGGCTCGCCCGATCGAGCACGGCTTGCTGCTGCGCGAAACCTTCAACTCGAGGGATCGCATGCATCGTACCGGACAGAGGTTCCACAGAGAATTGTTCATCTCAATTGCAGCACTTCCGTGTTCGGGGACGAGATAACTCGGCGGTCGTACCAGCAGCACCGCCACCGTGGACCAACTTGCTGGGAAAGAAAGAAAAAAGAAAAAGATCTAGTTGTTGCCATGCGATGCACTGGTTTTGACAACAGCGCATTGTGCCATGAACTGTAAAGTTGAGACGATTGGATGCTTGCTTAAAACAGTGAGGGTCGAACTTGCACATCATTGATCATCTGAGAGCTCTCGGCTCATCGCGCCCTCGCCATCGAACTAGTTCCTTTAGGAGCCACGGAAGGACTGGATGGTGGGCTCAAGACGACGTCACCCGCGTCACCAGCGCTGATCCCAACCGAAGCGACGCGCTCACGTCGCTCCTGGTGCTCCCTCCCTCCCTCCTTCCTTCACCCTACAACCTGCGACAGCCATCGTCCCAAAGCGATTGCATCACGAAGCGCTGGCTTCCTACCACTAACTGCGACCTCATTCCGAACCTCACTTTTGCGTCAATGTGAGTCCATGATTGACGATCAACCTTCGAGTCAGGAGGTGGTGGCCGCCGTCAACCCGTGGTCGGTCGCACCAATCACTGATCTGTCCACCCTTTTTCCACCATTTGCGCTCTCAGACCACCTAACCCACAATCCACAACCCAAAATGTCCGAGCACGTCACTTTGGTCAAGGGGGACAAGGTGATTGAGAAGATCGGAGACCAAGGTCAGTTCACTCGCCCTCCTCACCGCAGTCATCGTCGTCGTCATGCAGCATCCCCACCTCGATGCTCAATCTTGACGGCTGGCGCGGCTGTGCTCTATCGGTCAAGATGGGAAACTGACAAAATGGTCGCCTGTTGAACATCACAGTTGTCGCCGAGAAGGACTATGTCCGCGTTCTCAGTGGATACAAGGCCACCGCTCACAAGGAAAACCTGCCTGAGGAGACCCGCAAGGTACGTGCGGCTCTGGGAAGTGGCATACGGCTCCCTTTCACCAGTGACGGGACGAGATTGTTCTCATTCGGTACAGCACGCCGAAGCCATGATCGAACAACTCGAAAAGTCGCACGCCGCTTCGGTCGGTGAAGGAGTTGCTGGCGACGACGATGAGATCAAGCACCAACATCGCGTCGCCGGTGGTCTCAAGGCCTCGATCAAAAACTCCAACGTGTCCGAGGAGGCCAAGCAAAGTGCTCAAGAGAGGCTCGAAAAGATGGGCGAGGCGTGAAGGCGCGAAGGCTCGATCACCGCCCAAGATGGCTGGGCTACACGCCCGCCGATTCGAGCTACCTCATTTCTCAGTGGCCCTGGTTCATGAGGTACAACGCTTGCATTCTGTATATCTAGTGATCCATTCACAGTGTCTGTTTGATCCCTAGTTGTGAATTCAATTGCATCAGATCGTACCGAGCTACTCAGATGAACCGAGCCCCTGGTGCGACCGACCCTGAGAAATGGAGATGCTGTCATCATCCGCAGTCGACGTCGAGTCCTCCCTGCTCATGGTTTCGCGAAGAACTTTGCACTCGACTTTGCACTCGACTTTGCATTCAAATGAAGATGAGGTGTAAACCTGAAGAATGATTAAATTTGTCCATGCCTAGAGTCACCACCTGTTAAAGACGCTAGCTCTACAAGTTCTACAGAGTGAAAGCTTTGTCCTGGCGCGACCAGAATTTCCCCACGATGCGGCCCCGCGAAGAAACCGGCGGGGCAGCGAAAGCAAGGGGAGGCAAACCGGGGAGGCGGGCGGGAAAGCAGAAATTTCGGGATCCATCAGCGAGCGAGCAGTCGATTGGCTGCGAGCGAGATTTTTGGTGCAGAAGCAAAGAGACCCAAGTACTTGCTCGCGCTTTCTCCTCCTCTCGCTCGGCGCGCTCAAAGGCCGCCTCTGGAGCTCTGGCAACCGCCCGGCACCTGGACGTCCTGGACCTCTGAGCCCGTCTTTCGCATCCAACCGCCCCACTTTCGAGTTTCCAGTCGCGCTCGTACGACCAAGTCACACTCCCCCCCAGTTCGAGATCAACATGTCGGACGTCATCTCTGTTCATGGTGCTACGTTGTACGAGACGCATGGGGACAAGACTACGACGAGGGGGTTTCATTCGGGTGAGTGAGTGCAATGGTGTGTGATGCTCCTAGTCGAACGTTGAGCCTTGTGGCTCAGCTCGGCAACGACTGTTGAGCTCGGGCATGCACCCATCATCTCCCACCAGTACAGGACCTCAGTGAATAGCATGACTTATCAGCCCTTGTAGATGCCATCTGTAGTGTTAGAAGGGTACAAGAGCAAGGCCACCAACCCCGTCTCGACGCCGGCTCAAAAACGGGTCAGTCGCTCCGAGTCCGTTCGCTTCAAGTTTCAAAGAGCGTTCGAGTCACGGATGCTCCTTGGGAAGTGGAATGAGCTCATCATGTCTCTCGGCTTCCATGACTTGACCCACCAGCTCGCGGAGCATATGATCATGATTCTGGAAGACGCGCATCGCCAATCGATCGATCGACCGCCAACGCCACTTGCTTCGGACCGATTCTGCGGCGACCAAGGCGACTCGAACAAGCTAGGATCGGATCGCAACAATGATGGCTCGTCGAAAATGGAAGAGATCGACAAGCTCAAGCAAGAGTATGAATCGTGTTATGGTGACAAAGGCAGACAGAAGCAGATCGGGATGAGGCTATGCCAGCTCGGCGAGCAAGAGTGGTGCGTGGGACCGAAGGAGCAGTACGATGCGTGAAGATTCGCAGACGGTATGAGGTAGGATGGGGAAGCTTGAGTAGGCTATGCATGTTTGTCGTAAATTTCGTATCATGAAAACACAAAGTGTGAAGAAGTGAGCTCATTGGATCGCATCGTATCTCGGCAGATCGGCCGAGTCCCACGGTTTCGTCGTTTTGAGGGGCCACATGCTGCAAAGAAAGAGAGTAAAAAGATGGAAAAAAAAAAGGATGGCTCAAAGCGAGCGACCTGGACATGGGCAATTGAGTGGCAAGCCTTTCTTGTTTTGGTGACATGTTTTGCCTCAACTGGGAGCGTTTTGGGAGAGGTCAGAATCACAAGTTGCGACATGTCTACATGATGAAAGAGTAGCAGCGGCCCGGTCAGCGGTCAGCTTCAAATGAGCGTTCCGGCCGAGCTCGTCTTGCCGAGACGAGACGAGAGACGAGCCGAGAGACGTCGCGCGCGTCACCGCTGCGCTGAGCTGCTGAGCTGGGTCTCGTCAACGTCAACCGCAACTCAAAAGTAGGTCGCCTGTCGGTCAAGCTCATCTGACCAAATGGAGCTCATCACTTACCACTCTGCACATCCTTCAGGTATCTCCAAGACACGCCAGTCCTTGCTCGCACCGACCCCGCATCGGTTGGACTTTGGACTTCGCAAGCGACTAATTGAATACCCCGCAAGGCTCCTCAGCTCAGCGCTCAACCCTTCGCCACCTGCATCCAAACAACTACTCCACCACCAACAATCAACCCACCATGTCGTCCTTCCTCTCCCGCTCCGCCACGCCCACGGCCCTGTCCCCGCAAGAGGCTGAGCAGCGCAAACAGCAGGTGATGCAGCAAGTCAGCGAACAGCTCGCGCTCGCCAACGCCCAGGAATTGATCAATGTACGTAGCTTACTTCCCCTCGAAGGGTAATGGGCTTCTTTTGACGTTGAGTTGCTGAAGGTCTGAGTTTCATGGCGCTGTGTTGGAATGGGGACGTTGTTCGGTTCCACGTACAGAAAATGAACGAGAAATGGTGAGCAAAGCCAACCCAACCCCGAGGAAGCTGTTGGTGTCTGTCCATCGGGAACCATTTTCCCAGTTGGACTGCTTCTCCCATCCCATTCAATGACCGATCCTGGTTACCCCGTCTCTCCACGTCTTGACTTCCCCAATTCAGCTTCGCCAAGTGCATCACCAAACCTTCGACGAGCCTCGGGTCCTCCGATGAGAGTTGTCTCGCGCGATGCACCGACCGATATTTGGAAGCTTGTGAGTTCATCGAACCCATATCTACTACTCGATCAAAAAGTCGACGATACTGATCATGGAGTTGTCGCTTCGGTCTCTTTAGTCAACGTCGTCTCAAGATCGTACACTGCTCGCTTGAACAGGGAACGAGAGAATGCGCAGATCGGCCAATTGGGAGGTGGGATGGGTGGAGAAGGGTTGAACTGAACCATCATCGTCGTAGGGATGCGAATGAAATTCAGTAAGATGAAAAGCGCACCAAGGAGCAGAAGGAGAGAAAAAACCGGAGTTCGTCGATGGAAAAGCTCGGTCCGATGAAAAAGCTCGCGAGCTAGCATAGAGAATCGGAGAGCTGGCAACGCAGAAGAAACGAAGGGAAATCAAGTACCAAGATATCACACGACGGATCATTACAGCACACCAACATAACTCTATGCAGCAAAGTCTCTTAATTTGGCATATTGCGTCGGCGCAAACTTGCCCTTCAACAACTTGATGATCCACAACGGAGCAGCCGAGACGGCGACAATGAAGCCGACTTTCCAAACGAAGGGGAGGGATATGACGAAATTGAGATCTTTTTAAAAGGATGTGTCAACGTTTGAGAGTCAGTTATATAATCTTGTGTTCGTTCGGAATCAATCTTGGAATAGACGTACCAAAGTATTCGGGAAGGAACAAGATCGACGTGACGTAGAGCCCTAGTGTGATGACTTCGGACAATATCATCAATGTATGCCACGTCGTGACTTCGACGGCGACCATGATCAACTCGTTCAGCACGAGCGCGGTGAAGGAGATGGAGACGATGTTAAGGAACTCGGACTCGAACAAGACCAGGGACGCGATCATGATGGTTCCGCCTGGGACCGTGGACCGTGGACGGTGAAAGAGTTGGGGTAAGTCCACAATTTTAAAGCTTTGCTTCGGTTGAACGTCCATGCCTTACCTTGGTATATGGAGATCATGAGCCATGTGAAGAAGGTCTTGTATGAAAGAGCTCGACCCTGCAAGATGAGATAATCGTCAAGTCAGTCGCGCTGACTGGTTTTCATCCACCACAGCAAGACTCACCTTAGTTAATTCCTTGTACAACTCTGGGTAAAGCAACGCGACATCCTCATTGACATCGCGATCCAAAACGAGGGAAAAGACGGGCAACATCGTGTACGCCGTCGCGTACCCGACCATCAACCATCCTTGGTAGATCGCAATCGGAGAAAAGTAGAATACGGACGAGAAGACGGCCTGAATGACCGAAATAATCAGACCACGATGGATGACGAATTGAGCGAGCTTGGCCGAGCGTTTGTACGAGTTCCTACCGTGCCATACGAGGAGTTTGGTGAGGTAGGAGAATTGGTTGATGGAGAAGTCCGCGGCGAGCGAGGCTTGTCGACCTTCTTTGCCGACGATGCCGACGCCAACGTCGGCGGCTTGGATCATCGAAACGTCGTTCCCTCCGTCACCAATGCAGCAAACGCGTTTCCTTGTGTAGGCTCGAATGAGCCGAGCGACATCGGCTTTTTGCGTCGGTGAGCAACGGCACGCGACGACGGTCGACAGCTTCGTCGAGAGCGCAATAAAGTCTTCCCTGAAATGCTCGATGCACAACTGCAACGATTCGCCATCGATGACGAGACAGCAATCCAATTTGGTCTGCAGGAAGTCCAACTCGTCCCTCGCATCGGCAGGCGATTTCAACTTGGCGACTTGATGAATGAATTGGTTGCGTGAAACGAGCTTGGTCGAAATGGCGATACAAGTCGCGGTTTCGATCTTGTCCCCCGTCAACATCCAAATCTTGATCCCGGCATTGCGCAACAGCTCGATCGTCATCTTGACATCGTCCTGCAACTTGTCCTCGACACCCGTCACGCCGAGCAATTCCAAATCTCGTTCGAGGTGTTCCCCAATCACACGTTGGATCGAAGCGGCTCGATCCCCTAAAGCAATCTTGGCTTCGCGATGCGCCTCATCGAACCTGGCCCACGCCTCTTCGGACAACCTCTTGCGAGCCATCACGAGCGTCCTCAATCCTTCCCTCGCCATATTCCCGCATTCTTCCTCAAGCCAGTCGTTGTAAACGACAATTTTGGCCATGACGGCGTCGGCGCCTTTCTGGTAGAAGAAGATCTCGCCCGTCTTGCGATCGCGGATGACAATGCCCATGCGTTTGGATTCGGAAGTGAAGGGGAAGACTTCGAGGATATCAAACAGAAAGGCTTGGCCTGTCGCGGTGCGAAGAGACATTGAAGTGCGATCACGAGCTGAGAGCGTCAGTCCGACCGATTCGGTCCAGCGCACGATCGCGACTTCGTCAGGTGAAGATGCTTGGTAAGTGATGGAGCCGTCGTCGTCGAGAGCGGGTGTGACCTGTGAGAAGAAGGGTAGCGTTAATAATGTACATCGACAGCACTATGACGTGGAGGCCTCACATTATGGCACAAAGCAAGGGCCAGAACGATGTCCTTCACTCGCGAAGACATGTCCCGCCTTCCCCTCGTCGCCAGTGCCACTCCGGTCGTCAGGGTCGTGCCCGCTCGTCGCTCTGCATAGAAACAACAAACGTCATCAGTCTTGATTCGAGAATATCCGAGACATGACGAAGCCTGGCTGACCTTCATCAGTCAATCCCAAAGCGGTTGACAATTGATGCGCGACTTCATCCATCGAATCGACAGCATACGACATCGTGCCCAAGTGCAACTTTTTTAACTCCATCTCTGTGAGCACACCAAACACCCCAACCCCTCGATCAGCGCACACTTTTTTAACTTTCAGCATCGAGCACCTGACACTAACCATTCTGCGTCAATGTCCCCGTCTTATCACTGAGCAGATACTCGATCCTACCCAACTCCTCGGGCAGAGTCGACGTTCGGACGATCGTCTCGGGAATCTCAGAGTCGTTCATGATTTGATGCGCGTAGACGGTCTTGCCCATATCGAGGTTGACTCGGAGGCTGTTGAGACCAGAGCAATGTTGGAGTTAGGCTGCTAGCTGGATATGAGTTTGCAGTCAAGGCAAGGGAAACTCACGAGATGGGGATGATGGATGAGAAGAGAATGAGGAAGCGGAAGACGTAGATGGGCCAATTGCCCCGGAATCCATTCAGAGCGACGAGAATGACCGAGAGCGTAAAGGTACAACCGCACAGGATCTGCAACCCCCAGGGCACCATTCGATACATCAGCGTTAACCCAACTCGCCCCGCCAAAAAAAAGCTTTCAACTGCTGCAGAGAAGCGTACCTTGGCCAAACGATTGATCTCATCGTCCAACAAACCCGTCTTGGTCCCCGGCTGACTCGTATTCATCACCGCCCTCGTCTCCTTGCCCGTATAAACGACCATCCCGACCGCACTCCCGGCGGCCAAGACCGTATTGGCCCACAACATATTCTCCGCCGTCAACGGTTCGGTCGTGATCGATTCGGCCTGCGCTCCTTCCGCTTCCCCTTGTTCCAAGGCATCAACCTCATCCACCTCCATCGACGCATCTGTTCTCGAGACGGGTATCCGAGCCGTCACCGTCCCTATGAAGTTATGGATGTCCTTGCTCGGTGGATCGGCATAGACCTCCCCTTCAATCTTGAGCAACGCTGAATCATTCGGTAACCTCTGCGTCCTCTCGACGGCAAGGCGTAGTTTCCAATCCGTTTCACCATCGAGTTGATCCGTGCGAACGAAGCATGACCCCGAAGGGTCCGAGGTACGTAAGAGGAGGATGTCGGCGGGTACACGTTCATTCTTTTCAAGATGGACGAGGTCGCCGACTTTGAGTTTCGCTGAAGGGGTCGGTTTGAGAGGCGCGGAGGAAGAGGAACGACTTTCACTGGCGGCTTCGGAGGCGTGGTGCGAGTTCGGGAAGGCTCGACGCGAGGTCGCAGCGTCGACGACGACGTTGTAGCGCGTCGCATTGGCCGATGCGTCTCGCAGGTATCGCTTGTAGTCGTCAAAGGCCTCTTTGGAGATGGTGACGGCCAGCACGAAGGACAGGGGGACGATGTACGTCGCGAGGAAACCTGTGTCAAATTCGTACGAGGCGTCAGTGCGGTATTCCTTCGACAAGCTCTGATCTCGTAAGAAAGGACTAAGCGCACCTATACGTAGTGCAGGCACAAATTGACTGAGCGCGACCAAGAGGAAGTAGAGGTTGTAAAAGAACTTGAACTGCTCGTACAGGACCATGGGCACAAAGGTGATGATGTTGTACTTCTGGTTCTTGACGAGATTCGGCGGGTACTTGGGTGAACCCGAGACGACGCGTTGGTTGAAGAGGATCGTGCGTGACTTTTTGGACGGCTTGGCCGCTTCCTGAGCTGCTTTGGTCAGCAAGGACGATCCTCGTTGAGGGTTGATGGAACCCTGCCTCGACCAGACGCCCTTGTGTGCACCATCGGTCGGGCGATCAGCAGCCGAAGATGGTTTCTCTCTTCGATTTCCGATAGCATGTCAGGTCCAAGACTAACCTTTTTCCCGGCCAACAAGCCCATCTCTTCCTCTTCGTGTTGTTGCAACCCATCATTGGTCCACCCTTCATCGAATCCACCTTCACTCTCCCCCCTGCCTCTCATCCCCGGTCTCCCCTTGGTCATCAACTCTCTCTCTTCGTCCTCGTCCTCGTCCGTGCCCCTTCCCGCGCCTCGTCCATCATCCGTCGCTCCTCCTTCAGGTGCATCCGAATAACGATCTTTCCCTTTCGAGTTCGGTCCGACGTGGGCTTGACCGAATCGGGACGAGGTGGCCGACGTACGATTCGGTGTCAACGTCGTCGTCGTCGTCGTCGTCGTCGTCGCCGTAGCTCCCAACGAGGCGTTGGATCTGAACTGGCGCAAAGGGTTGGATTGTTTCCTCTCCCTCGGGTTGTTGATCAACGTCGATTTCGTCGGCGTCGGGTGGTTGGAAGAGGAAGAAGCTGAAGCGACGGAGGAGGAGGAGGTGGTCGGGTGCATGGTCGGGAGACGACGAACGGGGGAGCAAGTCGACGTCGAGGTCGACGCAGGAAGAACGGAGCTCTGGTGGTGTTGATCCAGTCGAAGGAGAGGAACGTCCCTTGCTGAATTTGGGGAAGGCGGGTTGGAGGGGGAAGGAGGGGAGGAGGAGATGATCGAGGACGAGGCGGATAGGGGCACCGATGCGGGATCGTGCGATGGCTTCATCAAGCCCAGGTCGACCAGCAATCCTCGTTGGATCGGATTCGAATGATGGGTCCAGGCTCGTCAGTGGGGTGGTTGTCGTGGCTCGTTCGGGGGTCCGTTTCGGGGGCGAGGTGGGTTGCAGCTCTTGAGCTCGGGTGATGGAACGACGATGACGACGACGACGATGACGATGACGATGATGGTGCACCCGGTGCCGGAACCTTTACGAGTCAAGTAGACGGTGCACTCGGACGGAGTGGATTGCCACTTCCTATAGCTCGATACGACTTAGCGGTCCCTGTGCTCGAACGCCGAACGCCGGTTCAACGTTGGCGCACTTCGAATTGATGCAGGAGGGAAGGCGCGCTCTTTCCCGACGCCGACACGTGAACGCGTCAAAGCTGGACTCGCACGGACCCTCCGAGGACTTGATCGTTCACAGATTCATGCGGATCGTTGCAGACTTGGTAGCGTTCTTTCATTGCACGTGCAACAGACAACACACGTCCTAACAAGAACAAAAAAAACGTTCTTCCTCCCACTTCTGAAGCACGTCGTTCTCCCACTTCTGAAGCACCACGTTCTCCCACTTCTGAAAACACCTCCCATCCCACGATTCGAGCTCATCTGGATCCGGGAATCGAAAGTCCTTCCTTTGCCCCTCCTCGCCGCCGCGCTTCCCATCTCTCATCGATCGTCGTGTGAGATTCTCACACCCCAAGATCCGTCACCCTCTACTTCCCCACCCAGCCGCAACCCTTCCTTCCCCTCTCTGACCTAAGCCTTCAAATTCTGCTTACTCCGACTCCTCGTGGCCCTCTTACCGTCGTGCGTAGCACTCCAAGTCGCACTCTCGACACCCTGTTCAACCTTCTCGACCCCCTCCGCAACGCCCTTTTACGCCCTTTTCTTCACAGCCTTCGACTTGGCATGTCCGTGCGTTGCATTCCCTCCTCGCGAGAACAAATGCTTGTGCCTCTGCCTGCGCATATGTTGCATCATCATCAACAACGAAGGAGGCCATACGGAGAGGATCATCACCGTGGTGAAGAAGCCGACGTAGCCAAAGTGGTGGCGAACGGGACTATGGGAGAGAGAGCATGGGATGTACAAGTGTCAGGTCGGTTGTTGGGATCTGAATTTGTTGAAAAAAGTTATGCGCTCACCCGGCTGATTTGAGGATCAAAGCCGCTTCGGATCCGGCTCCGAGAGGGTAGAGGACGTAGAACAACGAGTAGCTACGAAACAATGTTCGACGCAAAAAAGTACCTTGCAATCAGTCTCGAGGTCCACCGTTCCCTTCTCGTCCAAAAAATCCAAAAAACAAAAAAAAACTGACCGAAGCCACTCGAGGACGTAAAGCTTGACGCCGAGCAAGCCGGCGGCGTAGTGGGCATACCGGATCACCTCGGTCATGGACCAAGCAAAGACCATGGAGCAGTAAAAGGGCGAGACGGCGACCTTGTGGTGCGTAAAGGATGACGTCATGATCAGTCTTGACGGTTTGCGGGAAAGGTGCGCGTGTGCGTTGGACTTACTTGAGGCCAAGCGGTGCACACGTACCAAACCATGAAGACTCGAGACGAGACTTGCATGATCGTCGTCGCCAAACCGGATCGACTGCCCCAGTCACGAGGGAAAAAGGTATCCCCAAGGTGCCCAAGGTGAGCGTCGGGTGACGAAGAGGTGACTTGATGCGCAACTTACACAAGTCCCAAAGCGGCATGCCCTACTTCCAACAAAGCGAACGTCTGGATCCATTTGACCGCTTCGCCAAAACTTGAAAATCGAGAGAGGGTACCATCATCCAAGGAACGTTCAATCAGCAAGCACCCCATCCGCACACCCGCCTAAACAAAAGCCAAAGCCAAACTCACTCAGCGAACCCGGTCTTACTCCTCTTCTCGATCTTGTCCCACTCCGACTGCAGTCCAAACCAAGCCTTGATCGAATACTCGGCCCCGTCGACCTTACCCTCACCCTTCAAGTGCTGCACGAGACGCACGAAAGCGTAGGCCCAGAGCGACATGGCGGCTAGGTTGTAGGCGATTAGATAGGCTTGGATCGCTGGGGAGGGGCGGTGGGGTTCGGAAGACGGTTTGGAGGATGCCATGGTTGGCTCAAGCTGGGCTTTTGGGGCCGTGAGTGGGTTTGAAGGTGAGAGGGAAGACCGAGGTGGGGATGCGCCCGGGGAGAGAGGGGAGAGGAGGGAGAAAGAGGGGCAATATTAGGAAAAGCCGCGCGAGGGGGCCCGAGCGCAACAGAGCGCATTCTAGCGCATTCCTGCGTACTCCTGCGCAGTCGGCGGCAGAGATCGATCAATGAACTTTGTTCAGAAAAGTCCACGCTGATTATCTCCGTAGGGAACGTCTTTCTTTGCCTTGGAGGTCGTCCGATTTTAGAGCGTAGAAATGGAATCACCTGATGCTTGCTCTGCGTAGGTCGTGACCTGACGTCGAACCCCATCTAAGCACTACTGTTGACGCTCGGAGGATTCCGGCTAGAAATTTGTGCCTTGCCCGTAAGATTCGCCGCGGATCTCGTCACTCAGCCTGCATGAGTGCTTGCTACGAGCTAGGAGCAGGTTTACATATACCTGTGTAGTCTACCTGTCCTGAAACCTCATCCTCAATTGTCTATCGGCCCATAAGGAAAGGTGTCTTGTCGCTGCTCGGCAACTGAAGATCCGTCATCGGGCCCAAGGCCGGTGGGGCCAAAGCTCTACACCCCACGTATACTTTTACATTCTCGCTTTTGTTTCAGGTTTCAGTTGTATTCAAGTTACACATCATCTTGATCCATCAAGTTGTGGCTCCCCTCACTTCTTCTGGGACGATTCGAGTTCGGCGTGGTCCTTCTCCAACTGCTCGAGGTGCTTCTTGCTCGCCTCGATCGACTTTTTCAACGCCTTGAGCTTCTCGTTCTCCTGCAAAAGGTGGTTCGATCTATATTCGTGAGTTGTCCTGATTTGATCTCCCTAGGCCCAGATGGTAGTCCGCTTACCTTGTCGCGCGAGTAGGCCTCCTCGGCGGCTTTTTCACGCTTGTTGAACGCGTCGTTCGAAGAAGGGCCTTGGCTGATCGAGGGCAAGAGATGGAAAAGGATACAAAAGATGTGGTTGAGTGTATGCTCGAACGTGAATGGATGATTGAGCGTGCTGGATAGGCGGGATCGGAGTCGAGTGCCGAGCAGTTCGGATCGGTGGCCTGCCGCGTGTGTGTGGGGAGGCAGAGGTGGATGGGCCACTGCTTTGATCACTGCACTGCAGCCAGCCAGTCACCATGATGGCAGCGAGATTGATCGTCCGGTCCCAATCTTGCGTCCTGGTGCAGTATCACACCCCATGGGATCGATCCTGAGGATGATGCATGACGACCCCCCGCCGATGCCGCGTGTGCCGTGATGCGTGATGACGTTGCTCGCTTGCCGAGAGGAGCAACGACATCGCAGCGTCGCACCCAGCAGCACAAGAGACGAGGTGTACTCACCGAACCAAGGTCGAGCTCGAGAAGAGAGCACGCTGAGCGACGAACGAGGAGCAGGGCAACGAGGTGCGGACGACCGAGTACATGCTGGCTGAGGTGGTTGGTGGTTGGTGGTGGCTTGGGTTAGACGAAGCGGAAACTGAGCCGGGTCACCACAGTCGAGGCGGGGGCGATCGGCTGAATTTTGACCAGTTTTGGTCCTCAGCCGAGGGGGCGTTTTGGCCGGCATTCACTGAGCCGCGTCGTACCCAACCAATAGGCCAGCCCAGCCTCGAACTCGACTCCTCCCCTTCTCAGATCATCCCAATTGCATCGCCTGACATGTTCGCCGCTCGCACTTTGATCAAGCAGTCGGTAAGTCACGCTCGCCCATTCACGCCGTCCTACCCAAATCGGAGACTGATCCTTGCATCTCCCTCGCTCGTTCGCAGGCCCGAACTTTGGCGCGATCCTTCTCGGTCAACGCGCCTGTTCGCAAGGGTTAGTACATCCTTTTTTGGTCCTTCATCGGCTTGGAAGACATCTCTTATCCACCGACTGGAAGGGCTGTACAAGACTCCGATCACAGCGCAACGTCGATGCTCCGCGTCCTCCCGCTTCCGCCGAACCCCATCGACTCGTCCATCGCTACGACGACGAGAGCGGCGACCCTGTACATTGAGCTAACTTAGCTTCATCTGTTGTGATGCCACGCAGACTTTGTGCAAGAGTTGTACATCAAGGAGTTGAAGGCATACAAGCCCAGCCCCGCCGTGCGTCTTGAACGAGCCCTTCCCTTGCCTACCTCTTTCACGGCTCACCAGTCACGTTGAATGACTTTACTCACTCTCACATCTTTGTCATTCGTCCCTTGTGAATGCTCACTACAGCCCTCGGCCGCCGGCTCGGTCAAGTCGTACTCGACCCCGACCGCACCCAAGGCTCCGGCAGTCCCTGACGCCGCCGCTTTGGCCAAGGAGTTGGAGGAGTATGATTCGTGAGTGCTCTCCGTCCTTTGACTCTAGGGAACGATTGGGTGATGGCTTCAACAGTTTGAGTGATGCGGAGCGGTTGTTGAAAGGGAGCGACGAAAGCTCGGGCTTGGCTTGGCATCAAGTTGTCGTGACTGATCGCTGACATTCCTACGTTCCGTACATCTGTTTTCCTTCCATGTTTCATTCACCACACGATCCATCATCTTCCTCACGGTTCTCGTTCTCGACCGGGATGATACCCCCACCACCGTCGCACCCACACCCCTTCCTCTCGGCGAATCGTTTCCACTCTCAAACAGCCACGCCCCCGCCGTCGATGCTCCCAAGGCCTCGTCGTCAAGCGTGACCGAGTCGGACGAGACGTTGGGTGCGGACGACTACTTGCGTCAGGTCGAGGCCGACGTCCATGTCGAGGGCAAGCATTAAACGATGAAAGCGAGAGGAGGGGAATAGAGGATTTGATTTCTAGGAGCGGCTTGGTTGTGTGTGTGTGTGGTCGTCTTTGGGTTGTGTTCCAAGCTCTTTCATCATGAATAAGAAAATCTCTTGAAGGAGAATTAATCTCGGGGGGGGGGGGGGGGGGGTGGCATCCCTAGGTTGGGATGACTTTGTCGAGAGGAGAAAGGAAAGACAGAGAGGTTTTCGATACCTGAAAGTCGAGCGGGTCGAGATTGGAGAAAGTCACACTTGAGTCCTTGTCAAAGATGTTGCAGCAATACCTTGTCGATTTGGCTCGTGTTGCTGAGTTGATGAACACTGCACTGCAGGGAGGACGAGTGCTCCTCCTTGAGTTCTTAACCCCCTTGTTAGTAATGACGCATTAGTCTCCCTCCCCCTCGGCTCAAAGAGGGCCGCCCCAAAAAATTGAGGAAGAGGCGCGCCGCGTTGGCTGGGCCGAATTGGAGGACGACGGCGCGCGCGGCCCAGCACGGCTTTTGTGCTTCGTGTCTCGCAACGTCCCGTCGAAACCCATCCTTGTAAGAACCAACGCAGCCACAACAGTTGCACGTCTCATTCCAAGAGGACTTTCATTGAACTGATCATCTTGTTCTCCTTGTGACGAAAAGCAGTCGTAAGTCTCTTTGTTGTTGCAGCCCGTGTCGAAGTCTTCGTTCGTGTGGTGAAGTCGGGTCGTCGCTCGTTGCAACTGCTTCTGGGAAGGGCGGCTTGGGCCTTCGTCGCGGTCAATTTTCCTTTGCGCTCACCGCGGCTGGGCTTGGAGGCGATGGCTGTGGGCGGGCCTGCGGGGCGTTGGTCGTCAAAATCGTCTGATCGGCTCCATATCACCCTCGATACATCGACTATGACGATTTCATCCACACCACCCCATCTTTATCAGCCTACGCTCCTTTCGACTCGACTGGGACGATCTCGAACTGGGTGGAGAAGTGGAGGCGTGCATGGGCATGGGGTCGCCTTGCGCGCTGGGGACGTTGAGAACGCATTCTTGCGTTTTGGCTCGCGAGTATACCGAACCACCGGCACTTTGACGCTACCACGACCGCAGATCGGGCAACAGGGAGGATAAGGATGGTCTCACATGGACGATGGAGATACGGAGCAGAAAGCGGGGGTAGTAGGGCAGTCAGGGCCATGGGTTGGCTCTCCTCGAGGCATGGACCGGGGGCGGGGGGGAATGCGAATCCGACTCGGCCCAGGGTCTCGCAAGCTGGCATGCGTGCGTGCCGAGCTAAGCTCGTGTACTGGCGCTGTACGACCTCGAGGCGAGCTGAATGGATTTGGAATTGGGATGATGGAGTTGGTACGATGGAGTTGGCTCGATGGACGCAAGGGGGTCGTACCGCTGCTTGCACACCCGCCCAAGCCCCCGTTGAACGGCTTCCGTCATCCTTCATCTCGCGGGACCCTGCTCAATATCGACGCTCTCGACATTCTGCTCCATACCACAACAGATCGTACCGCACATTTGGACAGCTCTCACAGTTGACTGACCACCCCTCTTGCCTTCCCCCTCCCAACAGTCCGTTCACCCCTTTAATCCTCCTCCACAATGCCTCACTCTTTCGGTATGCGCGCGCGAACGCGCGACATGTTCAAGCGGGGGTTCAAGAACAAGGGAATGATCCCCTTGTCGACTTTCCTCCGAACGTACCGCGTCGGTGACATCGTCGACATCAAGGCCAACGCCGCCCAACAAAAGGGTATGCCCCACAAGTTTTACCACGGTCGTACCGGCGTCGTCTACAACGTCACCCCCACTTCGGTCGGTGTGATCGTTTACAAGGTCGTCGGCAACCGCTACATGGAGAAGCGAGTCAACTTGCGCGTCGAACACGTCAAGCACTCCCCGTGCCGTGATGACTTCTTGAACCGAGTCAAGGCCAACGCCGCGGCCAAGAAGGAAGCCAAGGCCAACGGAGGTGAGTCGAGGGCGGAATTGCCAATCGACCTGTGGATCAATCAGTCGGGTCACTGACCCCCTCTTTCGTCTCCTTGCAGAGACCGTCCTCCTCAAGCGCTTGCCGCTCGCCCCCCGAGAGGCCCGCACCGTCTCGACCGCCGACAACAGCCCCCAGACCCTCGCACCTCAACCTTACGGTCAGTTCAACATCATATCTTGTCAGTAGAGTCCACCCGAAGCGAATTCTGACCCTCTCTTCACCACCCTCCTTCCCTCAGACACCACCATTTAAACGATCCCAAACCCACCCCTTTCTCCCAAAAAAGCGATCGTTCGTTTGGTTCTTCTCTCCTGGTGTCCTATGTGTTCTTCCCCTTGTGTGTGTCTACTTTCCCAACCTCCAACTACGCAAGATTCTTTTTTTTCTTTTGATGAGATATAAAGAAGGAAGTGGGATCTCGAGGTCGTTCGTTCGTTCGGATGAAGTGGGGATGGTTTGATGGGTTAGGCTTTCTTTTTGAGAATGTGTAATCATCATCCTTCTCGCTCTCTCCTTGGCGAATACCCCTTTTACTTTGAAAGGAGGGGTTCTACTTGGGGTTTGCTTGCTTGTTTCTTTGACCTGTCATTATTGGGCGTTGGGACCGATTGGAGAGGAGAATCATGCTTCCTAGTGCGGACCGGTTGGGCAACGTGTAAGGACGAAGTGCCCATGACGCCTCCATTACCTCTCTCAACACCAATGCGAAACGCCTGAACATGGTCCGACATCACAGTTACATAGCACTCAGGGGTGCAGTCTGGCAAACGTCCGAGTCCGAGATGAGGACGGACGAACGTAACCTTAGACAATAAGAAAACCGATGGAAAAAGGAGTGCATCCTCCAGGTGCGTAGCGAGCGTTTGCTTTTGGCCAACCCCTGACCTAACCTATTGCTAGCGATGTGAATTTCACGATCAAAGTTTGGGGGCAAGAGGTACGAGCGTTGAGTCAGCCGATGACGAACCAGACTCGCCGGGGAGGGGGCGCACGCGACCGTCAATCTACGGGGTGGGGGGTCGCCGTTCGTCATTCGGAACTTTTTGAGTCCGAGTCGTTCTTCGGTGGCCGGGTTACGTCGGTGTTCTTGCTTTCGATCTCTCTAGATTGTTCGATCGGTGGTCCTAAAGACTGTTGGATCGAGATTGCATCGATTCCTTCAGGCAGAAACAATCTTGAACGCAATCCATCCGAGTCCACCGGGGACTGATCCATCTTCTCTCTCTCTCGGCTTCCTTCAACGACTTCAGTCAACTTTCAACACGCCGTCGACGGGCGACGAACAAGGTCGGCGAGAGCGATTGGGCTCCGTCCGTGATGACAACGATCGAACGCTTCGACAAGATCTTGTACGAGCATTTACAACCTGAAACGTAAGCACTTCCGCTTGGGAGTTGAGCTCGGGCGATCGACCGATGTCGATTCGTCGGTCGTCGGTCGTCGGTCGATCTCGATCAACCCGTGGGTATGAGGGCACGTGCACGAGAGGTGACAGCTGACTCGATCTTCATCTCTTTTGCGCTCAAATGGAGGGAATTTCTTTTGGTGTAGTGATTGGACCCGACTGGGACGTGGATCGTTCGGATGCGTGTACAAGGGCGAATATCTAGGACTCGAAGTGAGTTGGGCGATGTCGTTCCGCTCCTGGACGTCGGACTCGGACGGAGAAGACGAGGGGGGGGTTTTCTCGAACGAGTTTCATTTATGGACCGAGGGAAAGCTGACTAGTTCCTTTTGGGTGTTGTTGCGTTCGTGTGTTGTCATAGGTTGCGATCAAGGAAGTCTTACCCAGCGGTGAATACGATGTCGACAAGTATTTCAGGCGCGAGTGCAAGATCATGGCCGAGGCGAGGCATCCCAATATCGGTCAGTCCTTCGCTCAGAGTCCTTCCCCTTGATGACCAGAACCGACCTTGCAAGACGCTGCATGAACCTGACATTCTTGTGTGACCATTCCCATCGACAGTCCAATACCTCGGACTCTGCCTCGCGCCTCCCGACCCACCTCGGTACGACGGCGAAGCCTCTCGGCAGCGCATCCTCATCATCAGCGAATACCTCCCGCGTGGCAACCTGCGCCAATACATCGACGACCGTTCCCTCCCTTTTCCCTGGCGTCTTCGCCTCTCTTTCGCCATCGACGTCGCGCGAGCGGTCGCATACCTCCACTCACGTCAATGCTTGCATCGCGATCTCAAAGGGGAGAATCTGCTTTGCACCGCCAATGAACGCCTCAAGGTGTGCGATTTCGGGTTCGCGAGGTTAGCGGCTCAGAATGATGAGGAGATGAGGAGGATGAGTTATTGTGGGACCGACGGGTACATGAGTCCTGAGATCTTGCTGGGCAACGAGCTTGGGTTGCCGACGGATAGTGAGTTGTGCGGCTTCGGCTCTCAAAACTACACCGGGTGGCGTCGCTCACAACTGGTGTGATTTGTCTTCGCAGTCTATTCGCTCGGTGTCATCTTTATTGAGATCTTGTCGAGACAATTGGTCAGCAATGAGATCTTCCAGGTGAGTCTGAGATGCCTTTGAACCGATCCGAGACGAACGTCGGGCACTGACTGCGCCACTTGGTTCTTCGCCCAGCGCTTCATGCCAACGTTCGGCATCGACCCTTTGGAGGTGCGCGAACGCGCCTCGATCGGTCATCCACCCGAATTCCTTGACCTCGCTCTAGAATGTATCCGACTCGATACGACTTGTCGACCAACCGCGCTCGAAGTGCTGGACCGTCTTCGTCGAATCGAGACCCAAGTCATCGCAGCCGAAGCGGAAGAGATGTGCAAGACGCCGACCATCGGCGGTGCGAGTGGATCGCTCAATGTGGGGAGCTTATCGTTCTCGGGTACGATCAAAAGAGGATCCATGGCTCGATTGGGTGCGAGGGCGAAGGATTCAATGTCGCTCGATCGACCGGCTGGTCCACCTCGTCTACCCAGTTGGGATGGACAGGTCAAAGTGCTCAAAGCTGGGACGAGCAGCAAGATCTCCGACTCCCGCCCTCCAGAGGAGCAAGGCGTGCTAGGCTCGTCGATCATTCGCGATAATGCTGCCAAGGGAGTTGGGATCCAACACCTCGAGGATGGGGAGGACACCTCGGGCGGGCTCGACGATGTCGATTTGCTCGATCTGGCCGACATGCGACCCGGCGGACCTCATCATCGAAGTGGTGCTGGCCTCGGACTCGACGGAGATGACCTTTACACCGGTTCAGACTTTGACCGGCAATGGAAGTCTCAAGGTGGAAGCTCTATGCTGTCCCATGATCGACGACATGCAGAATGGTCGACTTTGACCGTCAAGGCGCCGATGAAATTGACTGCGCAGAGGAATGGTCGAGTGAGATCGTCGACGACTTCGAGCTCTTTGGAGTCGTTGCCGGCTTCGTGGTTGGCACAGCATCGGAAGCAGGTTGATTTGGGACCTTTGGCGACGCAACGGGTTGAGGATGGGGAAGGCTCGGTGATGTCGAGCCGATCGGATGGGCGGGCTTCGGAGATCGCTAACCAGTGGACGGAACCCGGCGACTCCACCGAGGCGATGGCTGCACCCCAGCCCATGCGCGAGGAGACGCAGGACGAAGCACCTTGTGAGAGCTTCTATTCAACCATACAAGGCCACGCCAAAGATTTCGCATCCGCGAGATCGAGCTCGGACGTCACCTGGACCTCCTCCTCCCTAATCCTCGTTGCCCAACCTCATCGTTTCTCCCTCGTCAAACCGGGATTTCAGAAACTGCTCGCCTCGTTGTTGATGTACGGTCAATCACCTGCCATAATAATCGAACCTTCGAAGCCCACAAAGCTGTTGAGCTTCTCCTCCAGCTCAAAGACAAAGTATTTGAAGCTCAACACGGCTAATTTGACGACGTCACCGGCGATGAGTGAAGACAAGTGCGCTTATTGCGAGAAGGGTTTTGGAGCGTTCGGTTGGAGGGCTTATTTGGAGTGTGATGATTGTGGTGTCAAGTAAGTGGGTTTCCTCATCAAGGAGCGCAGGGTGTGGGAAGAACTCTTGTCGAAAATACGACCGTCCAGCTGACTATTTTTTCTCCTGGCTTCGGCTTCACTTCTCAAGGTGCCACATCAAATGCTCAGACGAGATGGACCCCGACTGCCGACAGCAACAGGTGCAAAATCCAGCTTCTCCATCCTCGACGAGCTGCCCTATCTCACCGACTCCTCGAACGCCGTTGTGGCCTTTGAATGGCAACTCCAAAGGCAAACCATCCGAGCGCGAGCGCTCTCAGGCGAGTAAACTCGTCAAGAAACGGACGGGGTCGAATGGCCTTGGTGGAATGTCTTGTACTAGAGCTGTAAGTTGACAAAGTGTGCGTGCCGATCTGGAGGGTGAAGGAAGTCTATGGCGGAAGTGTTGGATGGGGTTTGGATCCTCGTGATTGATCTGTGACTGGTTATTATCCGTCTTGCCTTTCGCCATTATACGCTTCATCATTAATCGCCGACATCCTGCAATCAGACGATGAGCAACGTGTCTTCCATTCTCCATCTCCTCTCTCTCTCTCTCTGTGTTCTGAGAACTAACTCGTTAATGAAAGCCTTTTTCCCCATTGCCTTCAAAAGTTTCAGGTCTAGAAAAAAAGTTGAAGGAAAGAAGCAAGTTTTGACTACCTTCTCCATTCCCCTTATGCTCCCCTCCAAACCCAAAAGCCTCCGAGGTTTTAAAAAGTGTTGATGCGTTTACTGTTTGCATTCAAACAAGGAGGAGAGGCAAGGTCAGCCGTCCACTCCACCACGTGGGGGGTCGAACTCTCGACCGACGGCCTCAATGCGATCGTTGGAAAACGTACCTCGTCATCCTCCTCCTCCTCGGCGTCACCGGACCCGGCGGCGGCGGCCTTGGCACGCTTCCTCTTGACTCGGCCGTCCCGTCCTCCACCGTACGGCGAGGTGAGGGAGAAGTCGATGTGCTTTTGCGAGTCGAGGCGGACGACGAACGAGGGCACATTGACGATTTGCTTGCCGACGCTAGAGCGGCGCAGTGCCAAGGTCAAAGTTGGGGTCAGTGTCTCTGCTGAGGATCCCAAGTGAGTGAAGGAGCACCAGACACGTACCGGATGTGGCGTTGGCGGATGAGGACACGGGCGTGGTGGATCGACTTGGCCAATCCGGATTTGAAGACCTGGGTCTGCAGTCGTCGTTCCAGGAAATCTTCGACCTTCAACGCCAAGACGTAATCGAGACGGAGGCGGGTCTCGTCCAAAACGCCAACTCGCACCAATCGACGGATGAGGGCGTTACCTGCGGGGAAGAAGGAGGAGAAGGGCGGGGGCGAACGAGGGTGTCAGGAATGGACCAAAGCCAACCTTCGCACCGCTCTCGTAGTGCACCATTCGACTGACCTTCAAAGAGACGCTTGGGGTCCTTCTCGTCGAGCTTGAGCAGCTCACGGGCGGCACGACGGATCTTGGACAAGATCAACGAGATTCGCCAAATCTCGCGCTTGTTGCGCAGACCGTATTCACCCGCGAGCTTGAGCTCAGCATCGAGGCGGGCAGACTCGAAGGGGCGACGGGGAACCTATTGGTGTGCAAGACAGTGGGTCGGGTCGGGTCGAGTGGGGTGGTGGTAGTGCGGAGTGAGGGTGGCAGAGCGCAGGGCAAGGGTCGGTCGTCGTGTGTGCGATGGCGGTGGGTGCGAGTAGAGTGCGAGTGCGAGTGCGAGTGCGGGCGTAAGCATGGCGTGCGAATGAACGAAGGAAGCCAGCCGAGCGAGTCGATGCAGCGAGTGGACGAGGAGCAGAACGAGGGCGAGCAAGGGAGAAAAGCAATGGTGGTGGAAGAGAACATGACAGGTCAGCTGCTGTGATGGGCGTCGATACGCTCTGTGGTGTCCGTTCTGCCCCCCTTCTCCCCAGGACGCGAAATGGGCCAACGAGGGCGCCGACAGCGGTGAGCGAGCAGCCAAGCCGCGCGCCGTGCGAGCAAAATCGAAAAACGGCCCCACGGCGAACGACCAACCCACACGGGCCGTTCAACGCACCTTGTAGACCTTGCTAACGACGACTGTGAGCAACGGCAACAACGGTACAACAAGGTCAGTAGCAGTCGAGGGTATCGTCGTGCGAGCATGTACTGACTGGGTGCTCCGGCGGTCATTTTGATGTGCGAAGAACGTAGCCAAGGTGCGAGTGCACGAGCTCGACAAGGGTAGGCCCGGCTTCGACCTCGGGCAGTGCTTGGGCGTGGGCGTGCTTGGGCGTGCGCTTGCGCTGGCTTGCTTGGGGAGATGCGGGCCACGGCTGGCAGCGACTGGGCTCGCTCACGGCTGGGAGGCCTCCACGGCGCGGCCAAAAAACGCTTTCGCTCAGGCAGGCCCACCAAGATTTTTTTCCTCCTCCGCTCCAGGAGCAGCTCGACCGCCAGGGCCCTCGTTCGATTTTGACCCGTTTGGGACCTGGACCCTGGAAACCCCCTGTCGGCTAGGTGCAATCCGAGGGCCACCGGAATCGGAACTGTGGGTTTTCCGTGGAGTTTCCTCTGATGTTTCATAGGCCCTTCTTCATGCCTACTGAGCTGAAAACTCGACATTCATAGTGTACATTCCGATTCGCTGACTCTCCTTCTGCATTACACTAAAACACTACGGAGGGCCGAGCCGACCCTGCCGTGGGACCCGTCGACGACGCCGGCGCGGCGGCGTGCACCTGAGCGCGTGAGCAACAGCTGCGGCGGTGATGGGCCGTTGCCACGAGGCTCAGGTGCTGCCGCCCACCCATTCGCTCCCACATTCTGGTCCAGAGAGAGCTCCAGTTCGACCGAGAAGCCTTAGTCCACCAAGGTAAGCGACCTTGCATCGTGGAATCGTAATCGACCCCGCGACCTCCTCGGCACCGGTCGAGTGCAGTGGCATCAATCACCCACCCTCGACGAGGACCACCAGTCGTGTCGCGCGCCATCCGGTCCCCCGCCCCCCCCCCCCCGCCCGCCTAGCGCATACCAGCGAGCGAGTAGTCAGCACGACGATCGCGCCTTGTCGACGACGACAGTCTCCTCCTCGAACGCTCGACCGGCGGCGGTACGAAGTGAGAGGCTGACACTTGGATCTTTCCCCTCCACGTACGCCCCATCATAGATGTCGGGCACCCGACCACCGGGAGCGTCCCCGATTACCGCGCGCACACCTTCGTCGACCTCGAGCTCGACCAAGAACAAGAAGAAGAAGGCCAAGGCCAAGAGCAAGAAGCAGCTACAGGCCCAGGACCCGAGCTCGCAGCAGCCGACCCGTCAGTACGACGACGACATCGAAGATGATCTTGACGACGACGACCTGCCCCCCCTCGAGAGCGTCGGCCACCACCACCAGCAGCAGCACCAGCACACCGGCGCGGGCCTCAACGCACGAGACGCACACGCCCTGCCGAATCAGTTGCATCACAATGCCCACATCGCCAATGCCGCCACTGCGTATGCGGCCTACGGTCAACCCCACCCAGGAGCGACACCTTCGGACCTGCTCTCAACCGCCTCGGACCTGTACCGACAAATCGAAGCCGCAGCATCGCTCGCCTCTTCGAATCCGTCATTTGTCGCCGCCGCTTTCCCACCCCCACCTGGATCCAACAACAACGGCGGCAACAACAATGGCAATGTGCAGAACAACCAGGTCAACGGCGCCCCGACCGACGATGCGTACTGGACGTCGCTGCCTCAGCATCTGCGCCAGTTCATCCGCTCCGCACTGCCGAACGGCCAGCCTCTGCCGAATGGCTCCTTGCCACACAACGTCAACGGCACCCTCGCCGCTCTCAGTTCGGTCGTCACGGGCGTCAATGGGCAGTCCTTGCCACCCTTGACGCACGAGCAGCTGTCCTCGGCGGCGCAACAGCTCGCGCAGGTTGTCAACTCGAACTGGGGCCAACTCGGGTTGGCGCCGATGCCGGGCGTTGGAGGTGGTGCAGGGAACGGACAGAACGGGAACGGGCAGAATGGGAACCGTGGCACGACGACTGCGAACGGGGCGACCATATCGCTCGGTGCGTTCCCCGTCTCGATGCCGACCCGTGAACAGATGGAGCACGCTTTGGGCCAGCTGGGCAACTTGGGTCAACTCGGTGCTTTCGGTGCCGATGTCGTCAACGGCCCGATTGGACAACAACCCCAGCCCCATCCGACCCATCACCACCACCACCCTCAGCAGCAACAACACCAGCAGGCGCAGCAGCAGCAGCAGCACCATCATCACCACCATCACGGCCACGACGACGTACCCCACCTCGACGAGACCGAGGACGAGGAAGCCGGCCCCGGCGCAGGTGACCCCAACGGAGCGACGACGCCTTCGTCCAAGAAGAAAAAGAAGAAGAAGAAGAAGACGGGTGCTGCCGCAGCTGCGAACAACAGCATTGATGCAGGTAACGCCGATGCTGACGAGCTTGCTCGACGTGAGGCAGAGGCTGCCGATGCCGCCGAGGAGTATCGACTCGCCGCAGTGCGATACCCGAACTACCAGGTGCCCGGTATGCCACCATTGCCGGCCCTGCGAGGTTCTAATGCGCCCAAGACGGCCCCACCAGCGGGCAACCCGGGACGAACCACCGCGCCGCCCACCACCAACAGCAACCAGAACAGCAGCAAGCAAGCTCGGTTCCCGGCCGGCACAACGCCGAGTATCGCTCCCCAGGCCGGACCATCGAGCGAGAGGGAGAAGATCCGCGATTTCTGGTTAGGCTTGAAGGAGAGCGAGCGACGGGCGTTGGTCAAGGTCGAGAAGGAGGCCGTGCTGCGCAAGATGAAGGAGCAGCAACGCACGGGGTGTTCGTGCGCCGTATGTGGGCGCAAGCGGTCCGCGATCGAGGAGGAGCTCGAGCAGCTGTACGACGCTTATTACGACGAGCTCGAGTCTTACGCCCTGCACCAGCAGCGTTATCAAACCTCGGCACCGGGGACGATTTCGCTACCTCCTGGTCCGGGTCCCTTTCCTGGTTCGGTTGACGTCGCCGCTTCGACACCGGCAGCCCCGGCCCAAGTCGCTCGTCGGACAGGAGCGATCGTCAAACCGACGCGGGACCACAAGAACGTTCGACCGGCGGCCAAGAAGAAACCGCCCACGACGGCGGCGCCGAACGCGGCCAATACGAACCATGCCCATCATCATAACCACCTTGACGGGCCCGCACATGGCGAACCGGGCCATACGCATTCCCCTAGCTGCCCTCACCACCCTCACAACCACCACGGACATACAAACCCGACCACACCGGCGACGGCTCAGGCCAAGGCTAAAGGAGCGGCGGTCGAGCATGATCACCATGATGATGAAGAAGGCGACGAGGAGGAAGAGGAGGACGAGGAGGAGTATGACGAGGATGAGTACGATGATGAAGAGGAGGACGAAGAGGTGCGGACTTTGCCCAAGTGCTTCATTACGGCAAAAGAGACCGCGGTATGCTGATGCCAGTACCTCGTTCACAGTATGACGACGACGATGATTTGCCTCAAGACGACATGCCCAAGAAGGCGAGCAAAAAGAACCCCGACGCCGACTTTTTCGGCTTCGGCTCGTCCCTTACCGTCAAAGGTAGGGCCTTTTTATTCTTCTTCAGCCCCACTCACCTCCCCACAAAAGAACTTGTGCTAAGCTAATTGCACCTCTTGTCCGTTCCGTCGTCACTTGCATCGCGAACCGACCAGGAGGCATCCTCACCGTCGCCGACGACCTGCTCAAGAACGATGGTCAGAAGTTCCTCGAGATGATGGAGCAGCTCGCGGACAAGCGTATCCAACGCGAACGCGATGCGACGATCCTGGTCGAAGAGGAAGACGACGACCCTTCGGACGAAGAGGAGGACGAGGACTATGACGACGATGAAGATGACGAGGATGATGAGGATGACGACGAGGACGATGACGAGGCCATGACCGAGGCCGAGAGGATGGAGGAAGGCCGACGCATGTTCCAGATCTTTGCTGCGAGGATGTTCGAACAACGCGTCCTGACGGCTTATCGCGAGAAGTTGGCCGACGAACGTCAAAACCAATTGCTGAGCGAGTTCGAGGCTGAGCAGAGGCAGGCCGAGGAAGCGCAGGCGAGGAAGGCCAAGGAGAATCAGAAGAAGAAGGACAAAAAGAAGTTCGTGTTGTTCTCTTTCTCTGCCGTGCCGTTCTTGGATGGGTGCTGATCGTGGGTTGTCTTCGTTTGTCAGGGATCAAAAGCAAAAGAAGGAAGAGGAACGCTTACGCAAAGAAGCCGAACGCGAAGCCGCCGAGAAAGCCGCTCGCGAGGCCGAAGAGGCTCGACTCGAAGAAGAGCGTCGTCGTAGCGAAGAGGCACGCCAGAAACGCGAGGAGGAACGTCGCAAGAAGGACGAGGAACGCCTTAAGCGCGAGGAACGTGCTCGGCAGCTCAAGGAGGAAGAACGCCGGCAGAGGGAGGAGAAGGCGCGGTTGGTCAAAGAGGCACGATTGGCGGCCGAGCGAGAGGTGAAGGAGAAGAAGGCACGCGAGGCTGCTGAGAAGAAGGAGCGCGAGGAGAGGGAGGAGAAGGCTCGACTTGACAAGGAGGCCAAGGAAGCTGAGGCGGAACGCGAACGGCAGCGTGTGGCTCAAGAGGTGAAAGCGGTCAGTCAAGCAGCTGCCCGTGCCAAGCAGGCTCAACAGCAACAACAAGCGGCCGCCTCTGCTGCTGCTGCCGCCGCCGCTGCTCAAGCCGCCGCCTCTGCTGCTGCTGCCGCCGCCGCTGCTCAAGCCGCCGCCGCCTCCCAGCCCAAGTCGCCCAATGCGACTCGAACCGCCCCTGGGTCACCCTCCAAAGCTCCTAGCGGTCCTGGTGCTCCCAAGGCGCCGTCTTCGTCCGCTCCGACTCAGCAGCAACCGATACGATCGTCGAACGTTGCACCTGGTCAGACGCAGAGGCAACCCTCGATCTCGAGCATGCCGCCGAATCTGCATCAGCATCTGCAGCAACAGCACCAGCAGCCACAGCAAGGTCCGCCAATGCTTTCTCAGCAACAGCCAGCTTCGTTGCAGCAGCGGATCCCGCATCAACAACCGCAACAGCAACAGCAGCAGCCGCAGCAAGCGATGCCACCCTTTGCGCAACGACTGCCTCTGACCGTGCCTCAGCAGCTCCCGAACGGGATCCCTCCTGCCCCCGGATCGTCGCGCCTGTTCTCGCCGACGCCGATCGGGCCCTCGCCGCAACTGTTCAGTGGCCTGCACGGGCAACAGCAGGCGCCGCCGACGGTTGGTGGTGGTTTCATGTCGCCGCCGCCTCCGCAGCACCCGGCTTTGCTCGTCTCGCCCGCCGCTTTGGGACGGAATGCAGCCATCGGGCCGGCACCGCTCTCGGCTGGTGGGTCGAACGTGTCCTCGATTGCACCACCCTCGAGTCGACCGAACGGCATGCCATTGCTCTCGCAGCCGGCGCCGATAGCACCGCCGCCTCTTTCGAACGCGTCGAGCCCTCGGCCGCTCCACGTCGGTCCGATCGGTGGGGTCATTGGTCGCCCCGGCTCATCGGTTTCGAGTCAACGCTCGTTGTCACCCCCTCCTCGGGTGTTCGGCTCGTCTGCGTTGCTCGAAGACGACGAGATCGTCGTACCTCCACCACGCGGCGCCTCGAACGTGCAGCCACCACCAGGCCCGCCTGGATCTGCCGCCCCCGGTGCCGAATGGTCGTCGCCGTTCGCGACGGGTATCTGGGGTGCTCCGGCGATGCCTACGCCGATGATCACGCCCGACCGCCACTCGATCGTGCGTGACCGCGCGAGGTTGACCTACTTCCGGCTGTTTGAGAAGTACGGCAACGCGGTGATCCCGATCAACGAGATCCACCGTGAGGTCGTCGCTGGCTGGCCCGATTCAGGCTCGATCGAGTGAGTTGTGATGCTAAAAGTTCGCCCCTTCGAATGTCGACCTGATCCGTGTTTGACCGTTACAGTGTCCCCGAATTGATCGAATCGATGGCGGTCGAGGGCAACATCGTCAATGGCGGTGGGACGTTCTTGATGGACTTGCAGAACGGCGAACCTTGCGCGCAATATGTGGTCTGATTGATGAGCCGATGCTCTGCTCTGGTTAACGACCTTGTCCCTTTTCCGTTTCTCTTTCTCCTTCTTGCTCTTGCGCAGGTGTGGACTTACCGAACCTCTCGTCTCTTTCCAACGTTTTCTCTTTGCTCTCTGCGCGCTCTCTGTGCTCTCTCCCACTCTGTGTCTCTTGTCACTCTGGATGATCCACTAGTCGTCGTTTCATTCTTCTTCTCTCTCCCATCGCTATATTCTGCGCAATGTTCAATGATTGAGGTCCTGTGCACAGTACCTTGCAGTTGCGTCGTGTGGATGGCCGAGGAGAAGGGTTCACGAGTCGAAACCGAGTTGTAAATGCTGATTACGAAACTCGACATGGCGCGAATTCGAATTGAAAGTGAAAGTGGCTCGACTTCGCAACTCTGATCAGTCGACCCGTCACGGGTGCCGGGCCTACTCGCACTTCCCCCAGACCCTCCTCCACTCGACTTGGGAATCGAGGAGGACGACGACGACGACGACGACGCGGCAATAGTCCTTCGTGGTCCAGCTTCAAGTGGTGAGAAGGCTCAAGCCAAGGGATTGATCCCCACCCACTCGCGGTTGCGGCCACGATGCCGCCTCGGTCGTTTGCCCAAGTCAAGGCGTCCCAGCGAGCCAAAGCTGCCGCTGCTGCTGCTGCCGCTGCTGCTGCTGCTGCCAATGCTGCCAATGCTGCCAACGCCGACAAGGACGACGACAACAACGACCACTCGGATGCGACTTCAGCGACCATCACGGACGATGTCAAGCCCACCGCGTCGACCTCGACTGGACAGGCTGCTCGCTCAAGTGCGAGTGCATTCCCTGCCGCGGTGGCTCTCCCCTCTGAACCGATGGATCTGGACGAGACCTTCGAGGAAGGCACGGGCGACACCGAGATGGCCGACCTAGTCGAAGAACCGGCGGTCACCAACGACAATGGCGATAAAGTGTACCCGAATGCATCGACAGCGACGGCCAAGACGGCAGCGGCCTCGGCCACGGCTCGATTCAAGGGCAAGGGCAAGGACAAGGGCAAGGGCAAGGAGCTCTTCCCGGAGACCGCCGGACCGGAGATGAAGGGCTTGCAGAACGTGGGCGATCTACAGACCTTGGGCGATGGGTTGCAAGCTATGGGCGAACAGGTGTGGAAGGGCAAGAACTTGGCTGATCCGATCAAGGCCGTCGAGGTGAGTTTTCTTTCGACTCCAAACTGACCGGACATCGGTGGGCGATGGGAACCCTACTCCCCCTTCTCTCACTCTCTCTCTCTGCTTGGATTACTGAATCTGCCATTGCTCTTTGTATGAACAGGACAAATGGGATCTGCTACCAGCGTTCTTGGCCGTCAAAGGTTTGGTCAAGCAGCACATCGACTCGTTCAATTATTTTGTCGATGTCGACCTGCAAAACATCCTACGCGCCAACGCCCGCATCACCTCGGATGTCGACCCGCACTTTTACCTCGAGTACGAGGACATCCGCGTCGGTGCACCCGAGCGATCAGACGAGAATCCGATGAATTCGAGCATCACCCCTCACGAATGTCGATTGCGCGACCTGTCCTACTCGGCCCCCGTCTACGTCAACATCAGGTACACACGCGGGAGACAGGAAGTGTCGAGCAAAGGTATCCGCATCGGACGACTACCGATCATGTTGAGGAGCAACAAGTGCGTCTTGACGGGCAAGGACAAGTCCCAATTGGCGAGCATGAACGAATGCCCGCTCGATCCGGGAGGATACTTTGTCGTCAAGGGCACGGAGAAGGTCATTCTCGTTCAGGAGCAGCTGTCGAAAAACCGTATCATAGTGGAGACCGAGCCCAAGAAGGGTCTTGTGCAAGCTTCCGTTACGAGGTGAGTGCGGCAGGGACACTGATGCCATCGATCGAGACTGACAGTGCCGCCTTTCCAGTTCTACGTTGGAGCGCAAGTCCAAGACGTACATCCTGACCAAGCACGGCAAAATCTACCTCAAGCACAACTCAATACACGAAGACATCCCTGTCGCGATCGTCTTGCGAGCGCTCGGTATCGTCTCTTCGCGAGAGATCGTGCAGCTCGTTTGCGGCAACGACGACGAATTCCGTTCCCACTTTGCCATCAACATCGAAGACCTCGAAGACCTCAAAACCAAGTCGGGGCAGCAGATCCCCGTACAGACGCAGCAGCAGGCGCTCGATTACATCGGCTCAAGGGTCAAGATTATTCGGAGGACCGGGCCTGGTGCTTCTTGGAGTCAACGACGACCGGCGAGTGAAGAGGCGATCGAGGTGCTTGCCACCGTTGTCTTGGCCCACGTCCCCGTCGAGGACCTCAACTTCCGACCCAAAGCCATCTACATCGCCATGATGGTGCGACGTGTGCTCATGGCCATGGTCGACCCCAAGAGCATCGACGATCGAGATTACGTCGGTAACAAGCGTCTCGAGTTGGCCGGTCAGCTCTTGTCGCTCTTGTTCGAGGACTTGTTCAAAAAGTTCAACCATGATCTCAAGCTCAACATTGACAAGATCCTGAAGAAGCCGAATCGGACGACCGAGTTTGATGCGATCAAGCAATTCCAATTGCACGGCGATGGCATCACGCAAGGCTTCGTGCGAGCGATCTCGACGGGCAATTGGTCACTCAAGCGTTTCAAGATGGAACGCGCAGGCATCACCCACGTTCTGTCGCGATTGTCCTTCATCTCGGCGCTCGGTATGATGACGCGTATCTCATCGCAGTTCGAAAAGACGAGGAAGGTCTCGGGTCCTCGTGCTCTGCAGCCTTCGCAGTGGGGTATGCTCTGTCCGAGTGATACGCCCGAAGGTGAAGCTTGTGGATTGGTCAAGAACTTGGCGCTGATGACCCACATCACGACTGATGTCGAGGAGCAGCCGATTTGGAACATCTGCTTCCTCATTGGTTGTGAAGGTGCGTTTGCTTTGCTTCCACCTGCATGTTAAAACATCGGAGGTTAACTAAGGTGCCGATTTGATCTGATCACAGACATCAACACGCTCGACGGTACCGAGATCTACACCGAAGGCTACTACATCGTGTACCTCAACGGTAACGTGCTTGGGCTGACGCGCACGAGCACCCGCTTCGTCAGTCAGTTCCGCCTGCTGCGTCGAACGGGCAAGATCAACGAATTTGTCTCGATTTACGTCAACATCACGCAGCGATGCATCCACATCGCTTCGGATGGCGGACGTATTTGTCGGCCTATGATCATCGTTGATAACCAGCGCAGTCGAGTCAAAGAGGTTCACATGAGGGTGAGTGGCTTGCTGGCCCTCCCTATGTCGATTACATCGCTCGTTGGCTGACTTTGTCTTCCCGTCTGACAGCTGCTTCGAGAGAAGAAGATGACGTTCGACATGTTCTTGCAAAAGGGTCTGATCGAATACCTCGATGTAAACGAAGAGAACGATGCCTACATCGCCCTCTACGAGCACGACATCATCCCCATGACGACCCATCTCGAGATCGAACCCTTCACGCTCCTCGGTGCCGTCGCCGGTCTAATTCCTTACCCGCATCACAACCAGTCACCTCGTAACACGTACCAATGCGCCATGGGTAAACAAGCGATCGGTGCGATTGCGTACAATCAACTCCAACGCATCGACACCCTGTTGTACCTCATGGTCTACCCGCAAACACCGATGTGTCGAACACGCACGATCGAGTTGGTCGGCTACGATCGATTACCGGCTGGACAGAATGCTATAGTGGCGGTCATGAGTTTCTCGGGCTACGATATCGAGGATGCGTTGATTCTGAACCGAGCCAGTTTGGATCGCGGCTTTGGAAGGTGTCAGGTCTTCCGAAAGTACTCGACCTTGATTAAGCGGTATCCCAATGGATTGTTAGTTGGTTCGATCTGTCTTGAGGCTCGATGCTGTGAACTGACCCAGAGATGCACATTGTCTGCTTTCAGGTACGATCGACTTGCCGATCCTCCAAAAGAGGCGGATGGAACTATCATGGCTCGCTACAATGCGCTCGACAACGATGGTCTCGCCCACGTGGGCGAACAGGTCGAGAACGGTCAGATCTACATCAACAAGCAGACGCCGTCGGGAGCGAACGACAACAACGTGCAGACGGTCGCCAACTCGACCGCGGCGGGTGCGCAAACGTGGAAGAACACGGGTCTGACGTACCGTGGTCCGATTCCAGGCTACATCGACAAAGTCTTGTTGACCGACACCGATCAGGACACGACGTTGGTCAAGGTGTTGATCCGACAGACGCGACGACCCGAATTGGGCGACAAGTTCTCCTCTCGTCACGGACAGAAAGGTGTTTGTGGCTTGATCGTGCCGCAGGAGGACATGCCATTCAACGACGCCGGTATCTGCCCCGACATTATCATGAACCCTCACGGTTTCCCTTCGCGTATGACGGTCGGCAAGATGTTGGAACTGCTGTCGGGCAAAGCTGGAGTGTTGAAGGGCAAGTTCGAGTATGGTACGGCGTTTGGGGGTAGCAAGGCTGAGGACATGTCCAAGGTCTTGATTGAGGCGGGGTACTCGTATGCCGGGAAGGATTACTTGACGTCGGGTATCACGGGTCAGCCGTTGGAGAGTTATGTCTTCATGGGTCCGATCTACTACCAGAAGCTCAAGGTGGGTCTTCCTTCCGCCGCTTGTGTGTTTAGCGAATGAGAGCTGACCGTTCACGGTGTATGTTGTTTTCCACAGCACATGGTCGTCGACAAGTACCATGCCCGAGCCAAGGGACCTCGAGCGGTCCTGACGCGTCAACCCACTGAAGGGCGATCGCGCGACGGTGGTCTTCGTCTCGGGGAAATGGAACGTGATTGCCTGATCGCTCACGGTGCCTCTCAACTCTTGCTCGAACGTCTTATGATCTCGTCCGACGCTTTCAAGGTCGACGTCTGCCAGGACTGCGGTTTCATGGGTTACAATGGGTGGTGCATGCGGTGCAAGAGCGCCAAGAAGGTCGTCAAGTTGACGGTGCCGTATGCTTGCAAACTCTTGTTCCAGGTCAGTCGGTGTTTTTCGTGCGATGGAATCTGATCTCTTCCATTGTGCTGACATGCTCTCATCGTTCTCAGGAACTGATGGCGATGAACATCGCGCCTCGTCTCGTTCTGGAGGACAGCGTGTAGAGCTTCTCTCGTCTTCTGTGCCCTTTAACAACCTGTCTTTCGATCTCGCAAAAACTTTCCCGCATACTGAGCGCATGTGCAATTGCAACTTCAGTCTTCTTGTACGAACCCCTTTGCTCGTTATGACCCCATCACGGCCCCTTTGTCTTGTCATCGCGATTTTTCCTGCGCAAGATGTATAGGTAGTAGCAGAAGCCGTGGCCCAACTCGACAATCTCCAACTCCCAGCCTTCTCGAAGGAGGTACTGTTTCCTGAAATGAGGTTGACCCCATGTACTTTCAAAAGAGCCAAACCAATCTCAAATCAGCCAACACGTCCGGGGAATTGGCTTCTCGAGCCTCAGGTGCGGTACGTGCAGATATAAGAAGAGCCCGTTTGGTTTCTTGAGTACGCGAACGACTTGATCGATCTCGTCGTTGCAATCTTGGATCACTTGGTCGGGTGGATTCCAAGGGTCCTTGATCGAGGTCATCATCGCATCCATGGTGCCTATGGAGTCCAAGTGCAAGACTTTTAGCTTGAAATTCCGGTGGATTCTGATCGCATGACACATGAGCTCGGAAACACCTTTATCGATGCAGACATCGAAGGATTCGGCGTCGAAGGGTAATGCTCGGACATCAGCGATCTGCCCTGTCAATGCACAAACGCACCCAATCGAGGATTGTCCCGATCAGTTAGTTCCTTTTACCTCGACAGGGGCCTCTTTCCAACTCGTTCGAAAGCTTATAGTGAGCGGCCTTCCACGATGACCTACATGTCATCTCGGGTCTTGTTGAAGAGTTGATCTTTTCCATCTTTTTGATCAATACGGGCGAATAGTCGAGATTGACGATGGAATGATAGCCCTTGTCGTAGAGGTTGGCCGAGAGGACTGCGGGGGGGGGGGGGAGCCGTCGCGGTGCGACGAGTTTATGGGAGGCTGTCACTATAACCGGGAAAACGGGGAGAACAACTGGACCTACGCGAGTTCCCACAACCCAACATGCAGATCCTGGCTTTGGTGTCGGGTACGAAGCGTTGGACGAGGGGCACGAGATCGATCGTCTGGAACCAGTCAAAGCTCGCATCCTCGGCTTCCTGGGGGGGGGAGTGGGAAAAGGGTGTAAATCGATGGTTTGGATCTTCTTCAAATTTGGTTTAGAAAATATATCGCACCTTTGAGTAGCGCTCGTCCCAGTAGGCCTGGGTGCCGTACTGGGCGTTGTGCTGTCGTGGTCACGTGCGCAACGGTGGGGGGAACGGAATCAGACCGCGGAGAGCCAGCTTGGCTAGATAATGAGCAACAAGCAAGCTGTGACTCACCTTGGGAAGGTTCTCTATCCGTGTCATTTCTCGCGATGGAATAGGTCGGTGATGTGTGTACCGGAATCATGTCTGATGCGCTCCCGGGTCGATCCGGCGAGCGCCAATCTGCAGTCGCCCGGGACCTTCGCAAGTCCAAGCTCCGCAAGGCTCCGCAGTCGCTCCGCACTTCGCACACGCCCGTCTCAATCACGGCGGCGGCTTTCCTCGGTTCTCCCTTCAACTCTCAAGCTCACTCCAGTGACTTCACTCGCTCGCTCGGGTAGAACATTTCACAGCGATGACCACAGCCTCGATTCCGATCGAGCTGATCCTCTCCTCGACGAGCTCCTCCCCCGCCTCGCCTCTCACCACGACCCTGCTCCACTCGGTCCAGACGGGCGCGCAACTCTTCTCGTTCAAGTCGCCGAATGCCTCCTCCTCCTCGTCTTCTGCCTCAACGTCGACTTCGGGTAAGCAAGACCTGCAACAGGCTGGATCGAGCTTGGCACTGTCGGACCGCAAGTCGTTCGGCTATGCCGCGGCGTCGAATGGAGTCGGGGGATACTTGATCGGACTTGGGGGCAAGGATGGGAGATCGGGTGTGAATGTGTGGTCATTCCACAAGGTGTGTGAGCGAGTAAATCCGGAAACCAACCCCTGTTTTTCTGATTGACCGACGACCCATTCCATGCAATAGGAACAAGTTGTACAGCGATTGATCCCCCCGGTGCGATTGACCACGATCGCCGTCGCTCATTCGGGATTGTACTTGGCCGGCGGCACTCTCGACGGTCGCATATTCTTGTGGGAGGTGAGCAGCAGCACCGGTTATGTCTGACGACCTTGATCGTGAACTGATTCCTGGCTTCCATTCGTGTCCTCTACCTCGGAACCCCTTCTCGGTCAATTTCGTCGGCTCGATCCCTTTATCGTCTCTAGACTTCATCGGGCTCGCTCCTCCTGACGATCGACGCCCACTATCGTGCCATCTCGGTACTCGAGTTCTCATCCGACGATGCAGCCCTCGTCTCGGGTTCTGAAGACTCGGGCGTGTCAATTTGGGCCATGGGCAGGTTCGTTGTCATTCTCCTCCCTCGCTTCTCCATCCGCAGCCACGATTTGCTCACCAAAATTCTCGTTACGGCAGGTTGCTGAGCGCATCACTTCGGAACCCACCTACGCCTTTCGCCACCTTGTCGGATCACACCTTACCTATTACCTCGATCGCGATCGGATTGGGCTCCTTCCCCAAGTGTCGGATCATGACCGCTTCTCTGGATTCGACCGTCAAAGTTCGTGCCCTTTGAGCATTGCCCGCTATCTCTACGTATTCTCCAATATTCCTGACATCATCTCCGTTCGCTGGTGATACAACAGATCTGGGACATCTCGACATGCCCCTCAATCCTCCTAGCAACCTTTTCCTTCCCGAGCCCGATCGAACTCTTGGCGTGGGACCCTTTTGAACGCTACTTCTTCGCCTCGGGTCCGAATCCGGCTTCCCCCTCCAACTCGACAAAGTATCGGGTCGTCAAGGTGCCGTTGTACGAGACCCCGCCGACGAATCCGGATGGTTTTGCGAGTGTGGTCGAGGCTTTGGTCGGAAATGACGAGCATGGGAGGGTGCAGACCGCGGTGGAGAAGAATGTATATTCCATCTCGTACGTCGTTGAACCGCCGAGTCCTGTCTCCATGTGATCCGTCGCTGACCTAGTTGCTTTACTTGTCAACACCAAGGGATCGGATCACTGCCGTTTCCCTGTCCTCGCTGTCCCCCACCCTTCTCGTCGGAACGAGCACCTCCCAAATCCACCTGTTATCCCTTCCCTCTCTGCTCGCCATACGCATCATCCTCCCCCCGCCTTCGACCGCGCCACCGTCGCCCATCACCTACCTCTCGACCTTGCTCCGACCTTCGAACCTAGGTTCCAACACGAGCAACTCTTCCAATCCTAACGAAGGGGCAAGGACCTTGTTCGTCCATGGTTTGGGCAGGAGTATGGTCTTGAGCGCGGTCGGCGGTACAGGGGGTGAGGATTACCTCAAGGGTGGGAACCAAGGTCGGGTCGTTGAGATGAGGGTCCCTTTAGCTAGGGACGTCAGTTGGATCATTCGGATTCCATGTGGTTTGACACGTTCTTCGAGGAATGAACGGACGATGAGCGTCGTTCAAGGGAAAATGACGGGTGGGACGATGGGGGTCGATGGGGGTTCAGAAGCCCTGGTCAAGGTGCAAGAGTTGGAGGATCAGATCGCGAAGTTGAAGATGCAGTTGGGTAAAGCGGTCAGTCTCAATCAAGGGATGTGGGATAAGGTCGTACAGGGGAGTTTGGGAGCGGAGAGATGGCGAGGAGTGTAATCAAATATGATAGGGTGCACTTCTTTCTTTTTGCACGGACTAAACGACTGAGAGATGGATGGGCTCTCGGCTGGAACGCTTTCGAGAATAGTTTTTGGACTTGTATGGTCGTTGCATGAATCAAATCTTTGAACATGGAGACGACATGATGGTCTCTACACAAAAGACGACCAAGCTCCTCGAACCAAGTGAAACCCTGTAGACGAACAATGGCCCACGCAAAACATCGGGTCAGTTCCCACCGAATGCTGGAGCAAGCGAGCATGGTATCATGTTGAGGGTCCTTCGTCCCTCCAAGAGAAGGGTCCCAATCAATCATCAGACATGCAAAGGGTGTCACTCAAGTCACACCCACCCACTTTCGTTCCATCGAAAGAGGTCGAAAATAGAGGTGGACATGTTTTATTGATTCAGTCGCAAATTATCCATTATTGTTTGATCATCAGGTGATTGATTGATTGGGTGGGTGGAGAGGGTGGAAGCCACGGCCACTCGGGTGAGGGAGGGTGCCCGGGGACGCGGCAGGAAAACTGGTTCGGGCTTGGGGTACTGACCTGGTCACTGGGGAAACTTGAAGGTGGGGAGGGTCTCGCAAGTCGCTGGAGCCAAGAATTTCAGGGTGGTGAGCGTGTGTGCAGATAGGTAGGTGTGAGGAGAGGGGCGAGGGCTGGCATGGGTGACAGTGACGAGGTGGTGGAGAGTGGTGGAGGGCTGAGCGACACCGCGTCCCTTTTCGCAGCAGCCAAAGTCGGGGGGCGACAGTGACCGACAGTGACCGAGCACCCGAATAGCCCGCAAGTAGCCCCCACGCTCACGCCGTCCCCTCCTCCTTGCAGTCCACACCGTCCCCCACGAGCCATGTCAGTCCGACTACGACTCTCACGCCACCACCTGACCCGCAACGCGCCCAGCTACTCGATCGTCGCCACGCGTCGTTCGCTGCGACCCACCGCCCGTGCTCTCGAAGTGCTCGGCACCTGGACCCCGATCCCCGTCCCTGTACCGACCCACAGCCACTCACCGAATGGAGAAGTCAGGGATCCCAAACTATGGGGGCCACCTCTTCACTTTTCCTCCCCTTCCGCCTCCACGTCCACGTCCACGTCCACGTCCACGTCCACTAACAAGGTCGGATCGAGCGTCGAAGCGATCAAGGCCGCGACCGTCGCAGCGGGGGAGAAGAAGGTCGTCTGGAACGAGCACAGGGTCAAGTACTGGTTGGGCCAAGGCGCGAAACCGACCAAAGCCGTAGAGAAACTGTTGGTCAAGGCCGGTATACTCGGTCAGTTCCGTTTCCGCCTCCGTACCGCGCCAGCTCGCTCAGCTCATTTGCTCGCTTCTCGGGTCAGACATGGACGTGTTGCCTCAGGTGAACGCGCGCACAAGGACCATCTCCAACGACCGAAGGATACGAGACGCCGTCAGGAAAGCAGCGCTCTTGCCATCTCAGAACTCGAACCACAAGCCCGCCGCACCAGCATCGACACCGGTACCGTCATCGTGATTCAGCGTTATCGTGCGGTCAGGTCATGTCATGTCCTGTCTTGGAATTCTACTGCAGTATACTCTCGGATTGACATGCAGAGCAAGACAGTAGCGAACCAATTGCAACGGAAAGTAAGAAGAACAAGAACGACAGACCCGCAGACATTAAAAGCGCAAGGATGGAACAGACGAAAGGCGACTGGGACATGGAAATACGCACACACAGAGATCGAGACACCACGACGCACAACTCCTCACTCGACCTTGGCTCGAGCACCTTTACCTCTCTTGCCCGATTGAGCCGCCGTCGTCGTGGTTCGTGGTGACTTTGGCCTTGACAATAGGCGCTTCAACCGTCACGACCGAGACTTTCTGCGGCTTGGTCTGGGGCAGCTTGACCGGCGTCGGCTTCTTGGGGGTTCCTTTTGACTTGGGCTCGGGCTTGGGCTCGCTCTTCTTGCCCTTCTTTTCCGACGAAGGCAAGAGGACCGTGGAAGGTGGCGTAGTAGAGCTCTGCTTCTTGGCGTTGGGAGCCTTTGAAAGTGGTGCGCTCGTCTTGGGGTCCGCGGCCTTCGAGGGGGGGAGCAAAGGCTTGGAAGGTACCGAAGGCGGCGTCGAAGGGGTCCCAGGGATTCCGCCATCCTTCTTGCCCATTCGAGCCATCTCTCCCATCTCGTTCGAAGCCTGGAGTGCGCCTCGCATGTCGTCATAGTCCTCGGACGAGATGGTGTTGGGGATCCAAGGCTTGAAAGATCGAGCCAATCGCTCGCTGCTGTCGGCCCCAGCGATTGGGAGGAGGTCGACCCCGCACAACTTGTTGTACTCGCGCACGAAGAGGGGAGCCAAGAAATACGTCGGCCCCGCAGCACCTTGATCCATGTGGAGCGCACCAACGTAGGTCTCGAAGAGATTGGCCAGCCGGCTGTCGGTCGAGTAGGTGGCGACGCCACCGTGGCGTTGGAGCTGCTTGATCATGCCGACCTCGTGAGCCCATTCGTTGAAGATCTCGTTGGTCGTCATCGCGCTCGCCCTGGATTAGATTATGGGAGCAAATGGAGGGTCGGTCAGGCTCTTGGTATCCGATGCTGCTCTGATCGCCACGCGCAAAGGTCTAACAATTGGCTCAGATGGACAGGCTTGGATCCCGGGTTGTTCTCGGTCAATTGCATCGCAATGAGAATGACCTCGGCCGCGATTCGACTCGCTTCACGATCCCCAAAGAACTCGAGCTTCTTGGGCTTCCAAGGCGATTCGGGCGTCAACTTGGCGCCGTCTTTGCCGAAGACGACTTTTGCGAGCGCTTTGTTTGACAGCGAAGGGGGCGATGTTCGGACGTCGAAGGACATGGCTTTACGGGTGATTTGAAGCACATCGAGAAGTTCGGGCAGCTCGGACTTGATGGGAGCTGTGGTCGCCGTGGTCGCCAAAGCTTGGGGAGAGGCGGCAGGCGAGGACTTAGGGGCGAGCGAGCGAGGGGTCCCGGCTGGGGCGCGCGCGCTGGAGGCGTGGCGAACGTTGGTCTGGAAAGCCGAGAGCAGCGCCTGGTTGCGGAACACGAGCTTCGAGCTAGGAGAGATTTGCAACATGATGGAGAAGGAGAATGGGGTGGAGGAGAAGGAGATGCTATGTGAAGAAGAGAAAGAAAGAAGAAGTCAAGCGAGCACTTGAGATCGAGGTCATCCTCCAACAGTCCGAGGGGACATCGCGCAGGCGTCCATGGGATGGATGAGCGAGTGACATCTGATGGGAGGTTGCGCTGTCAGATATCTGGAGGTCGACCATGGATGAGGATGTGACAGCGAAGGTGTTGGCATAGTGCGGCGCGGCGCGGCCGCAGCGCCGGGCGTATAGCATGATCGGGGCGCGCCCAAGCCGTTGTGACCCCCTGTTTCATGCGGCGCTGCCGCGACAATGGGACGTGTCGCCGCTGCCACCGGCGTCCGTGAGAGGACGATGAAGCTCAAGTAGGTATTAGCGCGCATCACTCGCACCAGTCCCCCATCAAAATGTTTGGGACAAAGCCATATGCTTGGGCCCTTCCTGAATAGCAGGTGAAGTACCAGATTCGTTGACAATTTCGGAACCCATCAGGAGCGCCGGCGCATCGGAGCCCTCCCCATGCGGCAACCCGTGGTATTTATTGCGATGGCTATATATTGTAAGGTATTTCTCGTCCCATTACTACTCTGTCGATGTGGGGCCATTAGTTAACCCTGCACGAGTTAACCCTGCACGTACGTCACGATTTGGGGTAGCTTCCTGGACTTACGCGCAGAGGCTTTTTTTTCTACCCAAGTGATATGCGATGTGATTGGCCTTGGAAGCGATTATCAAGATGGTAGAGTAGCTCTTGAATATTAAAGGGGTTCTACTCCCTCAGTTCTACGGGGTGTTACAGTGTTTACGGACACCTTGCTCAGGATTTCAATTCGCGCGGAGTATAAGCGTCGAGCAAATTTGACTTGCTCTCTCTTCAGATAACCCAAGTAGTCCAGCCAAAGCACTTTATACGAAAGATCAGTGCCCTGGCTATATTCTACTCAGAGTATCATGGCTACGAGGCGAACATATCCGGGAAGAGAAGAAATGAAGAAAGGCCATCCGCCATCCGCCATCCGAATAAAATGGGAAAAAAGGCGCCGAATATGTTGACCGCGACGACTATTGGACGACACCCCTCGCGACATCATAGGTGATGCTGGAGGGCTTTACAATCTTGCCACCCGATGAAGGCGTGTAGTCGATTCGGATAGTCTGGAAGACGAGTTGGAAGGTTTCCAGGGCCAACGGGTCGCCGTTATTTGCCGAAGTTCCGATTTGCGTGATGAAAGTCTGCCCACGAAAAAGAAGGCAGGGGATAGGGAGCAGGTAAGCGCTCATTCGACTACGAGCTGATTGTTTGCCTCAGCTCCCGTCGCCTCAAAAGTCACTTACACCCGTGAAAGTGTAGACCGTGGTCTGAGAACCTTGTCTGTTCGGGTCCTTGGACGTAAGGACGACTGTTCCCAGCGATCTGCCGGTCAAGATGGCGCGGTACAACGGGAACGACGCGCTGTCAAATGACTTTGTGAAAGAGAAGGCCGAGATCTGGGGCTTGCCCGGGGTTAGCCCTGTGCCGGCCCCTGTATTGGCCGCGGCGAGAACGCCGGGGGTGAAGGAGTAGCTCGAGACCTCGAACGTTGTTCCGGTGCCGTCGGAGCCCACAAAGCCGGCACCAGCCGACATTGTGAACGTGATGGCTTGAGCATGAACAAATAGCAACGAGAGGGAGAGAATGAGACGCATCATCATCTTGGCTGAGTATGTAGGTCGGATTGGTAGGCGAATGGAATTTCGAGGCAGTCGAATGAAAGGGGCGACCAAGTGGGGGAAGGGAAAAAAAGAGAACTTGAAGTGGGGCTGCCCAAGGACGAAGAGCGAGTGCTTGAGTAGGAGTGGGTAGGTAGGCAGGTACCGATGTTGTGATCTCTTAGGATCTTACAAAGGCCCGATTTCAAATGACTCAGAGCGAGCTGCCAGCTGTCTCATTTGCCCCCATTGACCCCGTCCCCGAGTCCCCAAGGCCCGTCCCGGCTCCCTGGGCTCGGGGTTCCTAATGCCAGTGAATGCTACCTGCCTCACTGCCTCAGAGCCTCGATCGACTGAGTTCTGGTCCCTGGACTAGGCGTGCTTCTTGACCCACGAGTTGCTTTCGCAGGTAGTAGGTAGGTGGGGTACGTAGGTACCTATACCTAGACTACTTACTTACTGGTGGTAGGTAGGTACTGACACAATCACAGAGACAGCTCGGGGAGGTGGGCACTGGTACCTATAGGTAGGTACCTATACTAGGTACTTCCGTATCCGCGGTTTATTAGTAGCTAATTAGTAGTAGTTCTTAGAACTCCTGATTCTGATTGTTGATAGGCTCATGACCTACCGGGTAATTTGTACCTCCCCGCCTACCTAGGTAGCAGGCCGTATGAGAACTTCGTCAGAGCTCCCACTGTCGAGGCACCTCTCCGAAGGAGCACTTCCGCAGGTAAGTAAGTACCTACTGGGACCTGGCTCCTTACCCAGGCTAGGCAACAGGGATTCATGTACCGTAGGTAGGTAGGTAGGTAGGTACCTAGGTGGGGATGTAGTTGCCTAGTTATGGTACCTAGGTGGGTAGGTATGACTTGTGCCAATCTCGGACCCGGCGCCGGAAAGGGGGCTCCGATCACTAATAGGTCGGTACCTGAACCTACAAGCGCCTCGGGGCGATCACTCTTTGGCGTTTGGGGGGGTTCTAATGTCTTTGTTCCGCAAAGATAATTGACGCACCGCGGGGCGGCGACGAGCCCCTGAACCTCCAGCTGGAGAAAGGAATGGATATGCTCTAACGGAAATCTACATTTCAGGCCAGTTCTCAAAATGGAGAAAATACCGACCTCGACTCTTTGAGAACGTGTGAGGAGAAAGTCACGGCGGCGGCTGGGAACGGTAACCGCGTGAGCCCCTGGCAGGCGGTTAGGGTTCAGACCCCAGGATCCGGCATCGGTTCCGGGCCAAGTAGATGGAACAAAAATTCACCATCTCCATCAGTGATCGCCGTAGCTTCGATTTCCCCCTCTGCCACCACGTGCGTACTAAAGCAGAATCGTGTTCCGGGCGAAGCAAGGAAAAAACGTAGACGCACGATTTTGGGGTTACCATACGATGGTGAATGGATGAATGACAGCACGAGTCCAGTTGTGCGTGAAATGCCGTGCCAGCTCTCCGAGTGCTGCGGTATTGAAGATGAGGAAGAGTAAAGTCGGCATCACCATCAGATCCATAGCACAAGTTCAGACGGCTTACCTTGTCCTTCGGGCACGTTCCAGAGTGGTTGCGCGTTGTCGTGCAATTGATCTTCAAATCAATTGCAAAATACGACGATGCCGGCATCGGAGTAGAACAAGTCAAGACGAATGTGACGACCAAGATCCCCAGGTTTGACGCAGCCATTATCGTAACGCCGTTCTTGGCCGGTGATCAGATGTGAAGTTACGTCGGTTGAAAAACACGCTTGAATACTATCAGGTACATGTTCCTGAGCACGATAGATATCGTTACTCAATGATCGAGCTGGCTTAGTGGGAGGTCCAGTGATCGGGAACAGGCTTTGAAAGCAAGTCGGACAGAGCGAGCCCCTTTGTGATGAATTGTCCGTTGCATAGTATACCGGTTGGCCTTGAAGGGCCCTCGCACGATGTAAACCTCGAGGATCAAGTACTGCCGACCTCCAGGAGTTCAAGTCGAGCATTTGGGTCGCTGATCCGGACAAGTTCGAGCACCAGTGAGGACCTCAAGGATCCCGAGATCGTCGTTTCTCAAGTTGGATTCGAGCACTCATCGATCATCGCACAGCGTGTCCGATAACTCGCTCCGAACAAAATAAGCAGCAGAAAATGCGGAAGTTGGCGTCCGTTAAAAACTCGATTCGCTCGGTACGGATTTCCTGTTGCAAGCAGTTCGAGGCTGGCGTGTAGCAGGAGTGGGAAGTCGAGTTGAGTGCCGCGGAGGCATGCGAAGCTTGGCCGGTGTAGGATCCGGGAAAGCTCGGCCAAATGTGCAGCCTCGAAAATGGACAAAGCGGGCCTTCCGAACCCAAAAGTGCGACTCAGAATGGGACAAACCGGAAAATTCGGGACTTTGGTCCCTCGAAGTGCGTCCAGGATGTTGGCCATCACGATGCACCTCCAAAGTTTGGACCAATCCGTATACCATGACGATGCACTTCGCCCGGCCAACCGCTGCTCGGCCATCGGTCGGTCTGAGCGGCGTCAGCCACGGCGGTCTGTAATGCGCACGCGCGCTTTCGTGGCCCATTGAGGTGCTTACAATAGTTTGGATAGGTTTTGATAGTGTAGAATCTAATGGGACGCTCGAACCGTGTGCAGTTCAGAGAGACGTTCCAAGTGAAATAAAAGCCGGGAGACACCCCTGACGAGGCTCACCTTGTGCCACAATTGCGACCATCGTACTTTCCAGGCCTTTCCCTCGGTGATTTCACTGTGGAAAGAGAGGACAGCATGTCACCTCCAAAGCACCCTCCAGTGACACACTCCCAACTGCGTTTAGACGCCATGCTCGAGAATCGAGATTTCTGATGAGTCGTCCGCCGCCATGTCTCCTGTTGCCGCGCCATATCTCCTGTTGTCGAGCTCACCTGTCGGCGAGCTTCTTGCATTCGACTTAACCCGAGGCAGAGTCGGATGCTAAGGTGGTCGATCACCGAAAGCAAGAATCCGGCGTACTGCAGGGTTTCCTTCGACGGTGAGAGACTGGCACGGTTGGTCCAACCCGGTAGTGATCTCAACTCGTTCCTTTCAGCTTCGATTGCGGTTTCGACTTCAAGTTCAAAAACGCACAATACACTCGATTTCGTTTGTTCCGCATCCAATCCGCGTGCATGGGCAAGAACAGGAAACGGATCCGGCAAGTCCCACACAGAGTCACTCGAGGTTTCTGTACGCCCGGCTGACAGGTTCATGGTTATGTTGACCTTTTACAAGCGTCTCCCGTCCCCAGTCACACCACCCCTCAGCCAATCATCGACTAAGAAAAAGCTGCTACCAGTTAAGACTCGTCCATTACCGACACGGAACTTGATGTCGACGTCGCTCCCCCCAAAGATCGTGCCTTAATTTGTCATGACTGGTGTACCACAGCTGAATTTAATGCTTCACAGCCGACTTTGAGGTAACGCTGCAATGTGGGGTACGCGTGACGATCAGATTGAGCATGAAGGAGATTGCGGACATGGGCGGTGTGGAATGATTTTGATACATGATCGACTCTTCTCTGATTTAGTACCGGTTCAAAGTATGGAATTTTAATTTTTTCGCACATGTTCACGAGTCTCTTGTTCATGTAACCAACCTTGTTGACTTCCGTCCAGGACTTCAATCCCCGGCACTTCCACTGGCTGCCATTTGCTCCGAGGCCGTGTCTTTCTCGTCAGAGGTTCAGCGACCCGCCGCCCCCACGGGGGCGCTTTAATTCCAGCTAGTCTTGACTAAAGCGCTCAGTGCGACCCCCCAGCTCCAGAGCCCCTTGGTCTGCTTCTCGAAGTTCTCGGAGCCTCTGTCAGTCGCAGGAGCGGGCTCAGGCCTCAGGAGCCACCGTCCAATGCCACGCGGATGCGGGGTTCTCCTACGGGGATACTCTCTACTGAAAATGAGGCGATCGAGAAGTGTGTCAATTTCGAGGCTGGGACCCCCCCAATTTTCGAAACGAAACCTTCAGCTCTAGAGAGCTTCAGGGATTGAGGACTCGGACGGGCCAGGGGCAGCTTACGGTAGACGGTAGATCTTTATTATCATGTAGTTCAGAAAGAACTTTCCTCACTCCTGCCACTCGATCAATCACGAGCCGTAGATCTCACACCTCGGTCCCACGACAGCAACTACCTAGAGGTCATTCTCACCCACAATTATATATGCTGGTACCTACCTAGTAGTCTGGTACCTACGGTACCTACTCGCCGCGGATCCCTTCGGTACCTAGAAGTACTAGCTATAGTATCTACCCAGGTACCCTAGGTGGTAGTTAGGTGTCACCTTGGCAAATTCTAGTTTTGGACACAACCAAACCCAATGTCGCTGCAATTGCACTGGTCTACGAACCGAGCGGCGACTGTGCAAAACAAGACGGCGGACAAGATGGATGGGTATCCGCGCAGGTGCCATGATATCCCTAGATACAAGCGTGAAAAGTGTGCAGACTGAAGAAGATGGAACCGACACGAGCAGAGAACATGCTCCTACGTGTGCTCGAGTTGAATTAGTACCACTTGTCCCCCAAGTACCACCGCGCCTCAGCCCAGCCGGGCTGCAAGGCCACGCCGACTGCTCCCGTTTCCGAAGCAGCGCCGATGTCATTCTCGAAAGGCCTGCGTTGCAACAACCCTTTTTGTTCGAGCGTCTCAATCACTGTCATCAATTCGATGAAGGTGAGCAGTCGCATTGATTCGCATTCTGCGGCAAGGTAGCTCTGCGTCGTGACAGATTTCACCGATATCAGTGAAAGCTGGTCCGAACCGTCACGAGGGCAGGACTGATGAAACTGACGATAGTAGCCCCAGCGTGCTGAGAAATCAACCCTCGAACCCATGCTGCAACTCGCGTCCAAATGCTCGGTACGGTCTCGCCGCGGATGTCCACCCAAAGTGCTGGGAAGATGAATGGCCCTAGCGTTTCGCTGTCCTCCTGAGAGCCACGCAGTGAACCGCTGGGGGCAGCGCTCCCTTGCTTTGCAAGTCGAACACACCAGCACGCCAGCTCTTGCGAGGCAACCAACGTAGGTGCTCGGACGCCGGCCCAGAAAGCCAAGGGTGGGGCAGTGGAGACCAGGACTCTGGCGGCGCGTTCAAAGCTCGCCACGTCTGGGTGGATTGAAAGACCGTTCACGGCCGCGGTCGCGCTGAGACCATCACAGCCAGCCTTGACGAGCTCGCCAAGGAGTTCGAGCGCAGCTGGCACGTCAGCATGCATAGATTCGTTCAGGGAGTCGAGAGCCTTCGCTAGCTCGGTCGCGTCGTCGGTGTACCCAGAGTGCGGGCGGCAGAGAGGGGTCGAATCGTCGTCGGTGGTGGGCCTTGCAAAGCCTATGCCAGATCTGATGGTCACATTGACTTGGCACTCAATAGCTTCATCATCCTTGCTGCGCGTCTGATAGTCATCGGGATCACGCAGCTCTTGCGTTGGAGACGTGTCAATCTCGAGGGCGGCTAGGTCGAGGGATACGACCCGGACCAGCGCCATCATCGCTCCGTCCGAGACGTCGAGAGGGAGGATACTCGCCTCCTCTTGCACAAATTCCTGCTCCGTGTGCTGTGCATCGCGCAGGCGGTGAGGGGTAACCGGTTCTTCAAGGTCGGCGAGGAAGCGGTCGGAGAAGACGAAGTTGCGTCCTGGCCCTCGGCGGCTGGAGTCCTTGCTGCGACGGCTGATGACTTGGTTGCTTAGCAGCTCAGCGACGACTTGATCAATGACGAGCTCGAAAGGGGCCAGGAGTTTTTTCGCCGTTTCTTCGGAGTAGACGGACCGAGGCGTAGCGAGAATCATCTATAGCGAAGAGCCATTTCCTCAGTCCTATCCATCAGCACTTCACCTCTTGTTGAAAGGGACGCGGTTCATCTCACCTTCAAGACGCCTCGGGCCAAGTTGAAACGATGCACGTCCGTTCCTGCCTCTTCTGGCACATTCTCTGACTTGCATGGAATCGCAAACGAGACGTTGGCCGCTTCTCGCTCTCGAACCATATTTGCCGCCAGAGACCGAGACCAGAACTCGTCCCAGCGCATCGCCGCTGAAGTCGAGATTTTGCTCGTGTCGATCTTGAACTTCGCGTCGAGCTCTTCCAAGGTCTCTGGCAACTCGACGATGGTGACAGATTTGGCGACTGGAGCTCCCAGGCGACTGCGATCGACGAGAAAGGCCCTGGGTCAGCAACAAGCAAAGCGACGACGGCAGCCTGCCGATCGTTGAAAAACGTACAGAGCGCGTTTGTCGACATGTTGCCGTAGAAACCTCACGAACGCGACAAGATCGAAATCGACCGGATCGGTGGGATTAGGGTCGGGCAGATCCCCACCGTGCTCCAACCATGTCTGCGCCCAGGACGCCTGAAGCCGGTCGAAGTAGGCTGAATCGGCGGGAGAGGTCTCGATACGACGAACATAAATTTGGCGGAGCTTGCTGTAGGCAGGGGCAGGGAAAACCTGCGCAAGGGGCGTGAAGAACAGCTTGCGTTGGAGGTGCGCTGCACGTGCTTTGAGTATGGCTACGCAGTCAAAGAGCAGGTCGATCTGATCTTCGGTCATGAAGTTTCGCGGCAGTCGATGACCAGACGCGACATTGGGAACTTCACGGGCAGGTGCGGCTAGAAATTCGTTCTGTGGGTTGTGCGCTAGTGACGCCGACCCCTCTGGCAATGCCGCATGCGCATCAGCGGTTTGTGCGTTGACGACTCCGACATCCATCGCCTTTGCACCGCCCTTGGGTTTGCGACGCATCGACTTGAAAGATCGAGGTATGGCATAAGGATCCTGGCTGGCCCGACTTACGGAAATCACCGCATGCGGCACGGACGACTTGTAGAGCGAGGGGTCGAGGTAGTCGACGTCGGTGGTCGGCAACAAGGCACGAAGCTCGAGCTCGACTTGTCGAAGGTCGATTGCATGACGCCCAGCGGCACAGAACCGCTTCTTGACGTATGCGACAACATCCAAATCGAGCTCTGCATTGCTGTGGGTCAACCTGAACCGTTGGAGAAGTGCGTCAAAATCGCGTGCACGCTGTGCCTCCGCGTCGTTCGCCTTGTTCAAGAGCGCCTGCCGCGCATCATATGCTTCCGCTTGGTCCAAGTCCCCATTGTCGCTGCGAGAACTTTGCGATCCGCTTCCCGCTCTCATGCGCCTTCTCTTGACGCTGCGGCGACTGCGTTGCATTCCTCGGCCACCACCACGCCCACGTCCGTTGCTCTGCCGCCGTCGACGCTTGGCCACAACGGGTTCACACCCTACCCGCCCTCGGTGCTCGAGCTTGCGCCAAAATGCTTCCACCACCGGAACGGGGGCGAGCAAGTCCTCGGCCAGTTGCGCCGTCCGGTCGCTGTCTTGCACTAGATTGCGATCGTAGCGATACATGCGCGCAAGGAAGCGTCGCTGATCGGGAAGCAACATGTACTGGTCGTACCACTTCGTCGTGGAGCTGAGGTACTGCGTCATGCCCTTCGGCACGGGGCTCGTCAGTGCAAATCCCTTCGCCATGGTCGCGTCGACGATCGCGGCGGGCGAGGGTTTCGACGAAGGGAAGGCCAGTCTCCGCAGGCGAGACCAGTACGAACGCGCTTCATCGCCATTCGTGATAGTGCAAGTGTCGACGAGCGGCTTGGTGGGCGCGGCGAACATGTACAAAGGGACAAGTCGTGCGATCGTCCAGTGGGTGGCAAACTTGATGCGAGCAGGCGTCCTGAGCGAGTCGAGGAGCGAGACGTCGTCCGAAATTTCTTCGCCTGGAGCCAAGGGTGCGATCAGCTCCAAGTTGATTAGCTCTTGCAGTGTCGTCCACAGGCTGCTCCGACGCTTCGCCGATCGCGGCTCGAGAACAGCGAGGATCGATGGAGGTAGGTCCTTTAATCGTGTCAACAGGTTGTGCTCGTCTTGAACAAAGTCGTCGAGCTCTTCCGATTCCACAGGGATTTGAACGACTCGAAGGTAGTCACCGAGAGGCATCTCGGCCTCGAACAGCTCGTGCGCCACGACAACATTGGGTTCGATGGCGAGCACGAGACCGGATGACGTCTGTTCGGTGTCGGGGAGCTCACTAAGATATCTCCAGAGCCACGAATGGAAATGCCGGGCGCGAGCGTAACGACCATAATAGACCCCGAAGCGCGCACCTAGAATGCTTGGTGTCTGCCTGAAAAAGTCGCGGATGACCTCTCCATCAGAGTCTGCGGCGGGCACACCCCTTGGCTGGACGTGCCCTAAAGAATAACCTTGGCGCACTTGGCTGTTGATGAGAGCAGTCTCAGTAGACGAACGTAGATTCGCTACCTTGCCACGGTTCGGGCCTGGACGGGACGAGATGGTTGCCAAAAAATCGCGCATTTGCGGCCCATCAACATCAATTGATGGCAGATAGAATATCTCAACTCGAGAAGCCACTCCCCCCGACTGCGCAATGAGGTGTCTGAGCGAGCCACGGTCGACCAACGAGCTGAGAAGCGAATTGAGATGCTTGCGATCCATCATCCCACCTTGATGGTCTCCCGATCGAGACTCGACGAAATCCTTGATCGCCTGATTGAGCTTGAAGTATGGCTCGACGATACCTCCGACGTGTTCGATGTACGAGAGGATCTCGGCGCGACGCTTGGTAGTTATGAGGAGGGAAGGACGTCGCGATTGCTGGGAGGAGTGAACCGTCGCCGACGTGGGTGAGTGAGCAGGTGTGGCCCTTGAAGTTGCTGCCTGTCTGGCGGCGATGCTCGGTCGCGCCAGCACCTGAGAGACACGGCGCTCGATACGCTGCGATGACTCTTGACGTGCACTCAATGGCGGAGAGGGTTCGTCAAGGGAGAAATCGACGCGTCTCTTCTTTGAGGGAATACCGAGCGCGGCTGCTGGTGGCGGAGCTTCATCTTCCGCTGGAGCGTCAGAATGGTCGACGGATAGATTCGGAGGCCCAAGGCTCGCATCATGCGTCGGCACCGAATCAACGTCGTCCTTCCCGGAGCGTGTGCGCTTACGAGCGACGGAGCGTGAGGGGGTCGCAGGTTCTTCTGGCATCGATGAAGCTGCCGTCGACCTCGTCGTCCGTTGCGGGGTTCTGTCCGTTTCGGAACAAAGAATCAGTACGCAGAGCACATTTTTGTACCATGCAGCGCCGTCAAGACTTACGAAACCGGCTTCTTCGACAGTTGGGCATGAGTAGCCGAGGACGATTGAGTTTGTTGAGTTCCTTGGGGCTCGTCCGGCTCGTCGCGCGGGTCTGAAGGTTGCACTTCACTGGACTTGTAGGCGTCTTTTCGCGGACGACCTCGACCACGTTTGACCACGGGTGAGACGACCGGCTCCACCTCCAACTTAGAGGCAGCAGAGGGTGCAATTGCATCAACGCGGCGCCCAGCCGGTTTGGGAGAAGACCCAGGTTGTTCATCAACTGGGCCAGATCGAGGTCGGCCACGTCGCCCGACTGCGTCTCCAGCCATGGATCGGGGAGTGTGCGCAGGCTCGGCTTGGGGTTGCTGCGGAGAGGTCGGAGAGGCATTGGCACCGCGGGGCCTGCTCGCGGGCAATCGAAGGCCGAGCATCGTAGCGGCCTCCTCGGCTCCATCGGACGAGGAATGATCGGGGAACTGGTCGTCCTCTGCAGGCGTTTCGCCTGAAGGGGGAGTCGCTTCGTTCGACACGTCCTTGGCCGAGGTCTTAGACGCCGATTTGGCTCCCATCCTTTTCGATTTCTTCTCGACCAAAGGCTCTGGCGCGCGCGCAGGAAGGCCTCTCTGGATCCGGTCGGCCTCCTGTCGCGCTGTGAAATCCGCTCGATCCGCCTTGAACTGGGCCGACGTCCATCCTTTCTGGCGTGGCGGCATCCCGAGACGTTGTCGCTCAGCGTCTTCGAGTTTGCGCTTGTCGTAGTACGTCAGAACCCCCTCCTCTAGAGGTCGTTTGCGCGGGCGACCACGAGGGCCTTTGGGAGCTGGCGGTGATTCATTCTCGCTCGCAGACTGCGCTGCACCGTCTTCATTGTCCTCTGGGGTAGCGGAGGTGACTGAATGAGGGCAAAGAATAAGTAAAGGGGGCGTGTCCCGTAAAAAACACGGCCAAAACCGACTGACCTTCTTCTTCGGACGCGTTGACCGCCTTGAAAGCCTTGACCGACTCAGAAACCTTGGTTGGGGCAGTCTTGCCCAGCGATCCGCGAGGCCGTCCTACGGCGTGGGGCCACTTCGCAATGCCCGTTCGAGACCACAATGTTCCCCTCGCTTCCTCGGCATGGTATCCCCCTTTACCTCGCTTGACTGTAGCCCCGGTGCGGAGATCGAACTGATCGGTCCAGTCCCTCTTGGTCTCGATGATGTCGTAGCACTGCTCGATGGGCTGCCACGTTCCAACCACATCCTTGTCGAGCACAATGTCACCGTCTCGCACCTCGGCCCCGTCCTGACGGCATCGGGCAACATACCCAGCAGACGTGAAGAATCTCGAACGCTTCTCCCTCCCATGTGTCTCGGTCATAATCTTGACGCAATAGTCCTTCATTTGCGCAGGTACCAACGCTTCCCTCATTAGCCTCGTCAATGTCTGGTCGATTGTCCTCATGTTGTAGCCGCCTAGCGCGATCGACAACTCGGCACATGTTGCGCCTTCGGCGCCGGCTTCGGCTAGGAGCTCGAGCATCTGTCGGTCCAACGGAACGAGAGTGTAGGCATGAGGCGAGTCGTCGTCCTCGGGCCTCTGCTCTTCATCAAACTCGAATATGCGCCCAGGCTTTTCACCGTCGTTGTAGGCATCGAACACGACAAGGCGCACGCATTGGGCCTGCGCATCCGATCGACTCGACAAGTCCGTGACCAAGAGCTTCTCGATGACGCCTTCCTTAGCCATGGTGGTGATGAGATGGTTCAATCGCCGTAGATCCTTGCGAGTATAATGGTTCAGACCCTGGAAGATCATATGAGGAGCGCGATTGGCAAGCATCGTCAGTGTTACGGATACCGAAGTTGGAAGAGCACGTCGAATGCACTCACGATCGTGGGTGCAATCTGCGAATGGGGCATGAAATGACCCTCGCGCTTCTTGAGGGCTCGCACAATCCTCTTGCGGACCATAGCCGGGTTGGTGTTGATGTGACGGTGACTGATCGCACTCATTCTCCTCGCCGCGCCTGTGGCCTCGACGAGGGCATCGCCGTTGTCGTCGTCTTGCTCTGCGCCACCTCCCTTACTGGCCTTGATCTCGTCCTCGTCCTCGGCTGATTCATTGAGGTTGTGGATCTTCCATTCTTTGGATCGGTCGAGGTAGCGTACATGCACGACGCGGTTTGTCCAACTGCCTCGATCGGTGGTGCGGAACTTCTTGACGACGCCGAGTTGCACCGCGACGCGTACAAAGTGGAACGCGCTCTTTTGGTCAAAGCCGATGTGCTTGCCAATTGTAACGACCGTCGCCCCATCACCGCGACCCCGCGAAACGTATTGTAGGAGCGAGTATACGGGTGCCGTCAAAGAGGTCGGTCGGGTGGAGGAGCCCGTGATGGCGAGCCAAGCTGTCTCGGCGCCGACGACGATGCGTAGGTCCGAGCCATGGCGCTCGATGAGCTCGTCCCTTGAAAGAGTGGTGTTGTCGAGGTAGCGCATGACGTGCGTCGGCGGCGCATCTTCGATCTTGGCCTTGCCCTTCTTTTTCGGGCTGCTGCTCGTCGAAGCCGCTTGCACAGGGGCGAGCTGTGGTGCCGTTTCGGCCACATTCTCGAGCACGCCAACGTGGACGTCTTCTTGTGCGGTGAGGACAGACCAGACGTACGACACGAACGCGTCGTCAATGACTTGTCTAGCCTGCGAGGTCGAGGCTGCCGAGGAGGGGTCGAATGAGATGGCCCTACTCGAAGCTTCTCGGATGAAGGATGTGAGTCGGGTCATGTCGGTCCCTGTCAAGAGAGGAGGTTCACGCTCAGTATCATTGGTTGGCAGGTTCCTTAGGGAAGATGGGCAGTGAATAGAGTGATGAGGTGGAGCTTGACCGACGGCGACAACCCATCGAAGCATCAAACCGTGACCGCCGAGACAATCACAAGCCCAAAGTGTGTGGGGGGTCCAAGTGCGATCAGGCACTAGGTCGGACTGCCTAGTCCAGAGGGGACAATGTCGGGACCTTTGCAACACCGTTGACCCCAACGTCTAAAGCCATCCAACTCAACCCAGCCAGCCGACTCAACGCAACCCAACTCGAAGCCAAGCCGACCTCACCTCCAGTGTCCTCGTCTGTTTTGTCCGGAGCGAGCACTTGAGGGTGGGTACTGACCTTCATCGCCGTCCATGGCAATCTCCTCCACCACGTATTGCACCAACTTGTCGATCATCTTGGTACGGTATTGGTCTGTGGTGGTCTATGGTGGTCAGTGGTGGTTGTTAGGTCGAGGTCGCCGCAAGGCCGGCCGCAGCTGAGCTGGTCGTCGGTCGCAAGGGAACGCCGGTCGACGCGCTCGAGTGTGGTGGGGTGGTTGTGCTTCGTGTCGCAGCCGACAATCCAAGAGGCGGGCTTGGCCGCGGTCGTACGGATCACTGAACACGCCTGCGACTGACACCTCCTCCTCTCGAGAGACGGACCACGCGCAGCAAATCCGACGATGGCGCTGTTGACCTTGTGCAGGTCGAAGTCAAAGAGTGGAGAGCCAGCAGGCGCGGGAAAGTGCTCGCGCCAGCTCGCGCCTCGGGCCGAGTCGAGTCAACAAAGCGCACAAGACACAGCAAGCAGCCGACACAAGCCGACGCACGTCGCTGCTGGACTGCTGCCGCTCAGCGTTTACTCCTGCTCGCCTTCTACCACCTAGGTCGCTAATTGCTCTGGGGCCACCCAAGGCTCGGCCATGGCGCTCGACAGGTACTGCACCTCGATCGACGTCTCACTGCAAACCTTATCGGCGTTACTCTACCCCGATGAGACGCTGCTGCAAGCCCAGGACGGCGTCGGCCTCTACGACGGGTCAGTCCCACCCCGCCACGCGCGCCACTTTCCAACCGCCCCCACTTTTGACCAGATTCCTGCACCCAATGATCGGCCGAAGCGGAAGCTGATCACATCACCGCAACACGAATATCCCATACCCCATACGACGAACCCTGAAACATGACTCTCGAACGCTTGCAGCAAGGAGAAATCGCCCAACCACTTCGCCGGTCGACTGCACCTCACCACCCACCGGCTGCTGTTCGTCGCATCGCACAAGGCGCATCGCTACTCGCTCGCCCTCGACCTCGCGCATGTGCGACAGACCGAGTACTACGCCGGCTTCCTCAAATCCAACCCCAAGATCACCCTCCTATTGGGACCGCTGGATGCATCGCCCACAACTGGTACCAGTACCGGCACCGGCACCACCACCACCACCGCCGAGCCATCGTCGAATCATGCCTCGAGCCACACCACGCTCTCGACCTCGACCTCGACCTCGACCTCGACCTCGACCTCAACTTTGACCCCGATGTCATCGCCATCGGCACCATTGCTCGCCGCTACACTCAGCTCTCCCACACCAACATTCTCGGCGGGGGGTGGCGGACGCACGTGGATATGTCGCGTATGTGGCATGTCCAATACATCCTCGATCAAATGCGCGCTCTGCGGCATCCCCCGCCACAAGCTCATCACTTCGACCAGTCAATCCGGCGCCGTGGGCGCGCCAGCCTTGGCTCCCTCAGCTCCCTCTCCGTCTTCCTCCTTCACCACCAGCCCCGCCCCATCCTCACCCGCTCTGCGAACCATCGTATCTCGGACAGACTATTCTTATTCTCGATCGTCGACACCCCCTCCGCTGCCGCCCTTGCCTTCCTCTGTCCTTGCCCCAACCTCGAAGCCGATACCCGACCTCGAAAATTCTGCCCCTAACCCCGCCGCCATCACATTGGTCGAGGGCAAGCTCCCCTGTCCGACCTGCACCTTTCTGAACCACCACTCAATGTCTAGATGCGAGCTGTGCGACTCGCCTCTACCTTCGCTTCGCCCCTCTGCGGCCTTGAGCGCCTCGAGAAGAGGCTCCTTCTCGACGTCGAGGCCTTCTACGCCCGACTCCCTCGCCTCGTCGAACGATCACTTTGTGCGTTTGAGCTTCAGATCGGGCGGCGAACGAGAGTTCTACAAGGCGCTGAAGGAAGCCTTGGCCAGGAAAGCCTGGGACTGGCAAAGCGCGAACGCACTTATCCGACCGTCCAAGTCGAGCAACGGGTCGTCAGAGGTATGCGCGCATGGTACCAAGAATGATCGAGAGCGAGCTGCGGGTGGCATTGGTGGGTCATTTTCCGACGAGAGTGTCCTCACGTGAAGCCTATGTCGAGGCTGACGGTACCCCCGACTATCTTTCTTTTTCTCCCGCGTCATTTCACAGACTCCATCATGAAATCGTTCACCTTGGAAGCCGCTGATCGGGATCAGTCGCTCGAGACCGCTTTGAAGGATCTTGAGTCGCTAATGTCCAAAGCCAAAGACATGATCCAACTCGCGCAATCGATCAACGAGCGACTTGCCCTCGCGAACGCCGGCAGCTCCTCAACCGCCTCCTCGGGAACCAGCACTCCGACGTTTTCAACCTTGGAGAAGTCGGCTGCCTCGTCCCTAGCGACTTCGTCCCTTGCTTCCTTAGGCTTGATCGAATTGGCCATCACTCCCGATCTGATCAGCGAAAGTCAAAGGTACCATGAAGAGCTGGCCAAAGAACTCGGCACTCTGTTGAATCGCTCTGACGCTGTGGTCAGGCGCAAGGGTGTCGTCGGGCTGGACGAAGCGTGGTGCGCTTGGAACAGGGCCCGAGGAGTGGGTGAGGGCATTTGGCATACGCTTCGAATGACGTAGGAACGCAACCCAAAATGTAGAGCTGATGACCTGGATGCCTTTCCCCTCTCTGTCTGTTATAGCCCTCGTCTCTCCGAAAGATTTTCGACTGGCGACACCGTACCTGCCGGTGCACACTTTGCCGAGATTATCGCTCCTCACGCTCCCGAGCGGGCTTACGATTCTACATACGTCCCAATACTCGCTTCCCGTTTTTCGTCAAAGAATCTGGGACCTGTTGGACCTCGAGCAAGCCATCTCCCTATCAAGCTGCCAATCCCCGCATGAACCATTGCGGATGCAGGGCCTGTCGACGATCGAGATCGCACAATCCGACGACGAGTCGCATGGAGGAGGAGGCGAGGGGCTCGGGATCGGTCTAATCAAAGAGTTGTTGGAGTTGGTCGAGACAAAGGGCGAGATTTGCCGTGATCAAGGTGGCACCGGTGGGGGCGAGAGTGAGGTGCGATGGTTCAGGAATTACTTCGAGAGCGCAGGACAAGATTGGGATGGGACCAGGTTCTGAGCGCTCGGGAGGGCCAAACAGATCATTGTTGTAAGATGAAATATAGTGTGGTCACTTTTTTATTCTTGGCGTGGTCTGAGGTATGATGGGCGGATGATTGCGCGCGATGCTCGGAGCACGTCGTCATCGTCGGTCTTCACTCCGAAAGATCTGACCTTGAGGATTTGAACAGGTAGAGGGGCGCAAGGAGCGTCGGCACTAGGCACCTAAGTTTGGTACTGTATTCTTTCGATGTTGGCAGCATCATTTCGTCCAAGGACCTTGTGAGTGGTTTGGACAAAAATCAGGTGCCCTCACGGGTGCGGACGATCCATCTCTAGCTTCTTTGATCGGTGCGGTGCTGAGCGGCGTCCGTTGCTGAATCTCGGCGATTGCTCCAAGTCGTTAGCGAACCGAGCTCTTCCTCGCTTCTTCACCGTTCAGCTTCTGACCCCGTCTCGTCCCATACGCACCACCGTGACGATGCATCTTTCGATAAGATTGCTCGTCTTCAGCCTGCCCTTCGCTATCGCCCATCCCCATCCCGATCTTGGTTCGTCGTCGCCGTCGTCGCTCGAGGAACGGGAAGGCGCTGGGGCCCAAGTCTTCGCGCGACATCTCGGCCGACTCAAGCTCAAGCTCGAGCTGGAGACGTCGCGATCGCAAGCAGGCTCAGCTTCTGCGACTGACGCCGTCGATGGCTCTGCATCGTTCAGGAAGCGACAGTCGACGACGAGCTCGGGTGAAGGACAGACCATCTCGAGTGACTCGAATTCCCCAGAGTGAGTCCGCACTTTGCCAAGTCGCTGCACCGTGCTGGTCCGCAAATCATCACTGCAGTGGTCGTCGGTCGAACTAGGCACTCGAAAGCCCCGAGCGCACGATCCTGCAGCCTGCAGCCAGGACGACGGCGCGCGGAGACGCTTGGCATCTCATCGACCAAGTGGGCCCCACTCATCCCGCTGATCACGACTCACGGCTGATTTTATGGATGACCGTCGATATGCTTCCCCAACCGTAGAGCTGCAGGCTATAGTTGTGATAATACCACTTGCGTGCTCCCATCCTGTCATGTAAGTTGTTTCTGTATCACACCGCTCCCGAGTCGTCGCTCGCGACAGAAACTGCCGACTCGCCAGCTGCAGGAGGCCCGATCCTGATATATTATTAGCCACGCTAACGGCCTCTCTCCACACCTTCCCGGCTTGTGCTCCCAATGCGCCACCCGATTTGACGCTCGATCAACAGTGTGCATCCGTGAATCCACCAGGGGGACTGAGCCCCAAGAATACTCCTCAATTCATCAGTGAGTCATCATGCTGCGCAGGGTTGGGGCATAAAAAAAAAAACCTGAAGTCTCGGGCGAATAAACCCGCGCTCGACTTGCGCGAGACCCGTGGCCCGACCACTCGATTGCTCACAAAAAGTCTACCTTCTTATCATTATTATTCTCTCTCAGCGGTGACCGCTGATGACGCCGTCAACACCTTCACGATCGAGGTGCTTAATTATCTCTTGTCCCAGCGCAAGAATCCGAATGGGTGTCAACCAAAGATGACTTACTTCAACTCGGTCAGTGCTTCCCACCTCGTTTCTGACCGAAAAAAATGAGTTGCTCTACCAATCCTTACTATGTCTCATGTAAATAGCTCATGTACAGCAATTACAGCATGGTCACAGACTGGTTCGTTGCCGGCAACGAAATCGCTGACCACACCATGACTCATGTCGGCGATCCCCCGGCGGTGAGTGGCAAGCGGTCTTCGCGTTCCGCAGGCGTGACTGTAGACAACATTGAACACCGTTTGTACTCAATCGTTCCTAAGCATGTGTTGGACTCGCGCAGAATGAGATCAACGGCAACCTCGCTGCGCTGAACGCTTTTTCGGGCATCCCATTGGTCGAAGTCAGAGGTTTCCGCGCGCCCATGCTCAATTTCTCCAGCAGCACTCTTTCAACCCTGCATACGTCCGGCTTTCTCTACGACTCTTCGGCGACGTCGGCGAGCCCAGCCGATGCTGCTGCTACGGATGCGTACTGGCCATACACACTCGACAATGGCTTGGCGAACAACTGTCTTGATCTGACAGGGGTTTGCAAAGGAGCACTCAAGCTGCCTGGTTTGTGGGAGATCCCCATGTGAGTCGTGGCGGCTTCAATGTGTTTTCACTAGGAAGTTCACCTGTGTTGACACCACCGTGTGTGGGAATTTCTTCCGACTAAAGGTACGCCGTCTTTGGATCGAACAACGCTTCGGATATCCATCTCATGTGGGTCCGCGTCATAGGAGACGCCACTGGTGCTTTTCTCTTTGCTCACTGCCAGTGCTTTGCTCGGACTTGGCGCCGCTCACGTTCAGGGATCCGTGGTTAGATTCTGATGACATGTCGGAGGTTCTCGCTTGGCTCAAATCGAGCTTTCTCTCGCACTACAATGGGACTCGGCAGCCGTTCGGCCTTTATACCCATCCCATCCATCTTGCGGTCAACTACCCTGGTCTGGCAAACCCGACGGCCCAGCGCGAAATGCTGCAAGAATTCCTTGATTGGGCTCAGACGTACCCGGACGTGTGGTTCGTGACGAACCAGCAGCTCTTGGCGTGGATGCAAGACCCTCAATCGAACGACCAGATCGCGCAATCCACAGCATTGCAGTGCTCCACGCCAGCAGTCGATGCAACACTCAAGATCTGCAACGGCGTCCAACAGAACGAAGCTGGCTTGCTGTTGCAGTGCCCCTTCACGGACTTTTCGTGGACAACGTGCTACGGGTGCCCCGTGACCCCGCCGACACCGCAAAACCCGGTTCCAGCGCAAAACACGTCACTCGGCGTCAGGGCACACTTGCCGACGAACTGTTCTACGCCTTTCTTCGACCCCGTAGGCAATAGGTGCACTTGCGCGGCGACTTCATGCGCCTTCACCGACCAAACGAGACCGATCGGGAACTACTCGACCCCGCTGTCGGATGCGAATTCGAAAACGGGTGCGGCCGGCGGCTCGACTTCGACCTCCAGCCGAGGCTCGTCGATGCAGACATCCATCCCTCGGCAATCATCAGACGCACCCCAGCTCCTTACTCGAGTGACCCTCGCTGTAGCCTCGGCTGTCGCAACGCTTCTGATCCTGCTTGGCTAGATGGGAGTCAGCTTGCATCTTCTGTGGATGTCCCGGGCTCTAAGGTAGAACTTGGACGCTCAACTTTGCGGTCACCCGCGGAGTCTTCTCCAACACGCATTTTCATTCGCATTTTTACATCGTAACAGACACTATTACATGATAAAGTCCCTGGGTTTCGCCACCCTGCTTTTCTTGGTATCGTCTTCACGCTGAATTGTAATCTTGACGACCTCACGCCTTTGACGACGTGTAGTAAGACAATGGCTTTTTGCGCCCGCGTCCGAGTTCACTGCAGTACCGGCGGCGGCATGCACTTCCGTCATATAACGTCACCACGCCGAAAACACCACGTCGCCTTGATTGATCGGTGAGACTTGGGGCTGTGTGCCGTCAAGTCCCGTGGGTCAAGGATGTCATGTTGGAACAACCGCGCTCTAACTGATCCTACTACAATCCAGGCCCGTCAGCTGCGGGGATTCCGAATAGCTGGCCCGCCTGCACCCGGCCCATACGAAAAACTTCAGCGTGTCGGGCTGGTAAGAACTTTTACGGGAATGTCTGTTACGGGTAGAGGTGGGGTAGAGGTGGGCGTGCCCACTCTTACCAACTCTTACCAATTACGGGACATTGCGGACAAGCATCTCTTACGGGTCGAAAACTTGGCACTTCGATCCCTGACGAAAATCACGTGCTCCAAAGAAAATTGGAGAACGTCGAAACATCGTACATCGTGAATGACGGGAGATGCAATATTTTCAATGGTTCTCAGAAAATTATGATATTAACCTTACTATGTGATAAAACTATGAAAACTTTCGTGACCGATGTAATGAAGGAACAAGGTAACGAAGGAAGAGGGACGCGACGCGACGCAGCCGACCAATTTGACCGGCATTGGCCGAGAAAACTCGCCAGGGACACAGAAGCACGTGGTCTTGTGATCTCCTCCCCACCCAGGAGGTCTCTTACCACTCCTTAAGCGTCCTTTCCAAGGAATCGTCTCTTGCCATGCGTAACGAATTCCTTACCAAAATTTGCCGGACAATCCGCCGAATCTCGCTTACCGCGATTTTTTCACCCCTGAGAGAGATCCGAACTGGCAAAAGTGCCCCCCTCCTCGCATTTGGCTGGGGAATTAAGCTCATCAAATGCGCTCCCTCTTCGAGCTTACTGAGGAATCCCGTGAGAGTAGTCCGGGAAGAGACCAGCCGGACACGCTCTAATAAAAGTAAAGCTGGCACTCTGGCAAAACACCCGACGGCGATTGAGCGCGTAACTCATGCGCCGCGTCACGTGCACGTGTCTTCAAGCAGACACGATTTCCAATTTTACCACTCCTTTCTTTCATTTGTTGCCTTTGGTCTAATTAAGTCCCTGGTTGGAATCATGTTGGGCAGGGAGTCGACCAACTCGACATATTAGTAAGTTGAGCCCCTGAGTCCCGACTGCTGAATCTGGGCACTACTTTCAAGCAAAGCGAACTTCCATCATCGCCCCGCAAGGGGTCGATGCAAATGTTTGAGTTCCACATTGTGCCTGCTAAGTTGCTAATGCTCTCGGGCTGAGAGGCTTTGTAATTTCTGCAGATCTTTACTAGGTAGCTAGTTCAGTGTAAGCCGAATGATTACCAGATCAGCCTAATTTAGGCTCATATAACTGCAAGCTCAAGCTTTATGAACACCTTGCGCCGTGCCCGACTGCGAAAACCGTCGTGAATCAGATCGTGATGTGACTAATAATAACTTCAAGTCATGAGTGCTTCGCTGCGGAGCGCCTGCGCAGAGCGGACTCCAATCGGCCCATGCACCTCGCAGGCTCGAGCGCGGGGCGATCCTTTCGATCGTTCGAAAGCCTGGCGCTGCCACCACATCTATCGACTTAGCCGGCACCCCAAATCAGCGAATTGGAACCCGATGGAACAAGGCCATCTTCCGTTAGCACATTAGCCGTGACACCATTCCTGACCTCCCTACTACCTCGTCCACTCCTTGCGCCTGATCGGATCGACCTCGAGCGGCACTGCATCGCCTCGGATTATCTCCCGCCTCGACCTACTCCAACTCACTTACCGCCGTCTCCTCCGTGTCAGACGATCGCGCCCAAGCTAATTCTGCCGCGGGACGATGCTGCGCTCGGGAAAGGTCGTTCTTCCTGCATCGTGGTGGCCTGTCCTGGCGTTGCTCGCCCTCGCCGCCTCCGTTTGGGCGTCAGACTCGGATGCCGATGATCCTACTGGTTCGTGAGCGAGCACTTCGTGTGACGGGACGCGACCGTGCAGGGCTTCGCAGCTGATCCAATTTCGCCCTGGCCTACTTTCAAATATCGCCGGAAACAGGAAAGACACTCTAGTAAGTCTGTCCGAAGCTCTCAGCTCGTGCATCGCTTCGACGCGTCCAAGCGGTTCCGACGCATCGCGTCAATGCGCACAGTTCGCAACTTGTGATCGGGATGGCAGCGCCAAGGCCCGATGTCAGCACGCCGCCTTTCCTTAATCTTTCTATCGGACCGCTTGAGCACATGATATCGCGTGGGGCCTTAGGCTGACTAATAACTCGTTGCTCGTTGCACCTCGCGACACGTGACCCGACTACAGCATTACCGAGCCCGCGTGCTCGTTCTACAAGGCAAGCCGACGTCTTGAAACAACGTGACTTTTCATGGAGCGACGTGCTTAACGCGCCTTTCCTTGGTCTTCCGCAGTGCTTGGTGACATGGAGAAAAGGCGCTACGGTCGCCGTCAACTGGCTTGGGCCTCCGCCCGGCAACGTTTCGATTGAACTGGTCCCAGTCAAAACTGGCACGACGTAAGTGCACTTTTCTGCTCGACCCTCGCACTTTCCGGCGTAGTTTTCGTTGATCCGCGTGCGCCTTTATCTTCTTTCGCTCCCCGCCGGGTGCAGATATACGATCGTGTCGAGCTATCCTTCAATATCTCAAGAGGGTTATTGTGATGGAGGCTATGGTCTGGGAGTGGTCACATACGGGGTCGAATGCGGTCGCGTTGAGTTCAAAGTGCCGAGCGGCTGGTCCGAAGTGGGGAACTGTCCGTCTTGACCCAGTCGATGCGAACCATGGATCTTGTCTGAACATGTTCTGAAATCGCTCGCAGATTCGATCGCGGTGACCTCGCTCCGGGATGATTCCCTTGTTGGTTATACCGACCTGATAAGGATCGTAGCGGCCAATTCGAGCACGTCCGATGACGCTCCGGATGGGACTTCCGTCTCGTTGCTCACAATTCCGAGCCCTACATCCACCAACATTGCGGCATCAACATCCTTCGACGGCACAATTCCAAGTCCGACGGCAATCGTCACCCCCAGTTTCAAGACGACGTTATCGACCAGAGCTAGCTCCTCGTCTAGTGCCTCCACCGTATCAGCTGCGCAGAATAGCTCCACTGTTACTGCTCTCCCGACATCCTCGCCCATAGCGCCCACAACAGCCCCAACGACGCAGCCCTCGAGCTCGACCCCGACTTCCGCTGGCCAGAGTATCTCAACTTCTGGCTCTTCCAGCTATGAGGCAGTCCCCATCATGCTTGGTATCTGTATAAGTTTTTGGTCTCTCGTTTCGCTGTCTTGGACGATGGATCTCTTCCGCTGAGTTCTGCTATACAGTTCCAAAGGACAGCAAGGTCTTGCCCCGACTATTGCCATGAAAGATGAATTTCTATCGAATTTCTCTTCTCCGCTTGACATCCCAGTTGTACACCCGCGCCACATTGACTTCCGTAATCGTGATCTGTTCGCGCAACCAATCCAGATCCTCCCTGACGTTTCGCAACGATGCTTGCGCGGCCGTGAGTTTGTCCGACAAGAGAGACAGCGCCGCCGAGAGTGGATAGGACAGCATCGTGTTTGCCTGCGTAGCGGCGTCGATATCAACATCAGCTCTTCTTCCTGTGCGCATTACCACCGCGAGCCCGAGTAGATTGGAAATCACTCACTCCGAGCCATACATAAACCTCATCGACATGCTCGACGCAGCCGGTGGCGTAAAGCGTGTCGCTGAGTTCAAATGTTGTATCGAATGATTGATCTGCCTCCTACGAAGCGGAGGGCTCTCTGCTTGATCAGCCAACCGCGTAGTCACGGCACGATCTCTACCGCTGCAGCGACAGGAGTCAGGCTGAGCGCGCCGGTGCGTTTTGTGCCGACTCACTTTCTTGCGTTGCAACGTCTCGACCATGGCGAGTGTGCGCTGCAGCTCTGGGACCTTCTCCGCCAACCCCTGCCTTCTTTGGCGCTTGTTGTTCTCCATGAAGCGATATTTACTGCAAGTGATCGTCACCTCGAAAGCGCGTGTCAGCATGGGCGTCGCGGTGACGGGCTTGGCGTTTAGGACGACGGCGATACCGCATTTCGTCTTGAGCTGAAGGCAGGAGACGCACGCGAGCATTTGTTGAAGTTCTTGCAAGGCTTGGTCAGGGTCTGTCCCGGTGATAAAGGCGTCGACATCCTCCTGTGAGGCGAGCAGGGCCGAGCATGAAGGCAAGAGAGAAAGCGGGGTGCGATGAGTGGACAGGGACGCGGGGCGGTGGGGTGAGCCCAGCCTTGGGCAGCACAAGGGGGAGGAGACCTACGATGAAATGAGCCTTGGGAATACCTCGGGCGTTCAACGCTTGCGGTTGCGCTTGCGGTGGCGGTGGCGGTGGCGGTGGCGGTGGCGGTGGCGGTGGCGGTGGAGCAGCCATGCGAGCAAGTTCCTAGCTCAAGTATGGTACAGCTGGATGAAGCGTCTCAAGCGAGAGCCGGGGAGGCAGCTGGTGACTCCTGACTCGGGGACGAGTGAGTAGCGAGGCGAGTAGCGAGGCGAGGCTTAGCCAAGCTTAGTAGAGCTTGAAAGTCAGCCCAGGGAAAGCTATGCAAGTTGCAGTGCTGACCGCCCTGCTCTGCTAGGCTGCGTAGGCTCTGCTGAACGTTGAACTCGGCTGAAGCGGCACGAGTCCGGCCGGCACTGGCTGGCAAGGGCTGGCCGTGGGCTCTAATGGGCTGGCACGAGCAGGCTAGTCGCTTGCCAACGCTAGGCTCTTGCGCGTAGCCTCGCGTACAACAGCACCACCCAGGTCCACCCTGCACCACCTACCTGCCCCCAGAGATCCGCACGTCGCTGCAGGACTTCTCTCTCGTCCGCCTCACCTGCGTGTGCGTGCTGGAGGGATTTTCGTTGACCTCGTCATGAGCCGAGAACACGAGCAAGATCCGTCGGGGCTGAGGCGACGAGCGCCTCGCGGTGCGACCGACGACGCTGCCGCTGCCATTGCGACGACGACGCCAGAAACGGTACAGCTGCCACAAGCACCACCGTCAAGCTCGCCATCAAGCGCGACGTCAACGAAGGCACCCGACTCGAACAAGTCGCACGCTCCACTCGGCAAAACTCCAGACGGCAAAGGTCAGTCAGTGATCTGACCGAGCAGCTGGTCAGCTCGTGATATCACATGTCATGCATGGATGGCACTCGCCGAGCCGGAGATGGAGACGGGTCGGTCGGTCTGTGACGTGGCAGCTGCCAACACCAGTGCTGACCATCAGAAACCTCTGTGCCGGGTCCTTCTTCGATCGACCACTAGTGTTTCGTATTCCTCGGACACACGACATGTTGTCGTCCTTGTTCGACCCCAGGCTGCCCAAATCAGTTGAGTCGAGCAGTGACGGCCGCCTCCGTCTCGCTGAATCGCACTGAAGATCTTGGCATGTCCGGCCATCGCTTCATCGCGCCGTTCTTCTACTTCTCTTCTGCAGCACATCGACCTCCTCACCTTGCTCCTGCTCGCAGCTCAAGTGGTGCTCTTCTTGTCGCTTCCGCTTGCGCGATCGCGCTATTTCTTCCTCGGCTACTTCGCATTGTGGAGGCTCGCGTACAACTGCGGGCTCGGCATTGTGCTCAAGCGACAGAGCGAACACAGGTGGATTGTACGCACTGTTGTCAGACAAGGGTGGATGGATCCGTCTCGTAGACCGCGCGTACATCAATGGGTGACCAGCGAGCTCAAGGCCAAGATGGGCGCGGATTATGCTTTCGAGGTGAGTTGTGCTCGGAATGTCGCCGTCGTTCGTCTATGCACATCACGACTTGTGCCTCTGATGACATCTCGATATCTGATGCCTTGAATCTGCCCTGCTCACCTTTGCTATGCTCCCTCTATTCTGCCTGCGCCGTACACTAGGCGGTTCCGATTGAGTTCAACGTGAGTGCTATTCGCCCTTGCCAAGGCCCTTCGACGATTACCTATGCCGCCATTCATCCTGCCACATCGTCGATTGCAGGTCTGGATCATGTTCCGACACTTCGTCGATGTTATCCTGCTCAACGACTTCCTTTCGTACTGCTTTTTCGCACTTTCATTCCTGCAAACCCCACCGGGTCACTCTACCGCCTTTCATGTGTTGCGATGGACCGGCGGCGTCACACTCATCTTGTTCAATTTCTGGGTCAAAGTCGATGCACATCGAATTGTGAAGGATTACGCGTGAGTAGTCTCCCATGCGACTTCCCTGTCGAGATCGAAGCACGTCTGATCTCGATTGGAGCACATCCGCGCATCGACGCAGCTGGTACTGGGGCGACGCCTTCTTCCTGAGCCTGCAAGAGTTGGTCTTTGATGGTGTATTCGAGGCTAGTCTTCGCCAGCTCCCGGACTCCCCACGCTCAGCTTGGGGTATTTCGGACCTCTTGCTAATCAATGTACTTGCCTCACAGTTTGCTCCGCACCCGATGTACTCGGTGGGCTATGCAGGCTATTATGGCTTGTCGCTCTTGGTGGCCTCGGAAACGGTCCTGTTTGTCTCGATGCTTGCCCACGCCTGCCAGTTCGGCTTTCTAGTGTACTTCGAGAATCCTCGTGAGCATTTCATCTGGGGACCGAAGCCCGCACGTAGGCTCGGTGTCATCCTGACGAGCTTTCACCTGCACAGACATAGAGCGAATATATGGCCAACGCAAGCCTTTGGCTGCCCGAACAGCTCAGGCGCAGCCCTCTGGACCAGCATCGTCAATCGCACCAGCTGTGTCACTGAAAGCAGCTGATGGACCAAAGACGGAGTCGTCAACGCCGGACTTGACGGACCACACACACACGGGCTCGGAGTCTGAATTCGAAGCGGACCCCGCTTTGTCAACACCGTGGATGGGCGACTCGCCAATTAAACAGGGTCAGCCATCCCACGCAAGCAGTTCGACGCAGCATGGCGCACCTCTGGCTTCAATGCTTGAACCGGGAGTTCGACGTCGCAGGGTAGTTGCGACACGCCACGATTTGGATAATCACTACTTCCGCAACGATCTCCTCGTCTTCAAGAACCTTGATGTGTTCCGGTGAGCCGCGCTGCCCATGGGAATCCAAGTGGTCTATATATCAACCGCCTCATTCCCTACTTTCGCAACAGCAATCGAGATTTGGCCTTCCTCTTAGTCGTTTTCTACGGCGCCGTTGGATTTTTCATGCCATCGCTTGGCTCTAAGGCCCAAATCTCGCTAGCATTCGTGCATACGCTCGCATGGCGCTGTTTCCATTCATTCGGGCTCGGGCTCGCGCTCAAGGCGCAGAGCGAGCGCAAATGGATTGTTCGCCACTTCCTGAAACACTACCATTACGAGATGGAAGGAGAGGTGCGCCGTCGTCATCAAATTTAGGCCTTTACATGCATGGGTTGCAAGACTAATCATACGAGCATTGGCTTTCTCGAAGGCTGTCGACGACGCGTTCAAAAATTGGAAGGCCACGTACAACATGAGCTTATGCATGTCTTATGGTACGCCTAGCGCGGTGCGCACCGTCATCTGCCACTTCGAGTGCAGGGCTCGTTCTTTCACTGAGCCCCCTTCTACAGCCTCATTCGGTGCGTTGGCTTGGAAATGCTACAGTATTCCAGTAGACTGGACCGTTGGTAGTCAGCTCGTCCGGCATGTGCTCGGCGTCGTAAGTCTGACGTGACGGACGACGTTTGCTGTGGCCGAGAAAAGCGAAAAGCTGACGTGTGTGATGTTGCTTCAGTCGCTGGTTGCTTTGCATGTTTGGACAGCTCAGTCCACGTTGGACGTTTTGGGTCCCTTCGGGTGGTTCTATGGTCAGTATTCATCCTCAGACGGGTCGAGGCAATGGCTTCAGCACCATCACCGGCCTAGACAGCACCCCAAGCCTCCGGACAGTTCCCTAATACACCCCTGTCTCGAGCTACAGGCGATTTTTTTATTCAGGAGTACCCTCACCAGCTGTACTATACTGGCATCTTTCGATTCCTCAACAATCCGGAACGATCGATGGGCGGTGCAGCTTTCTTCGGCATGGTGCTCATCTCAGGCAGCAAGCTGTTACTGTTCCAGGCAGTGATTGCTGTTGCCGCCCATTGGTGGTTCCTGAGCGTTGTTGAAAAGTACGTGTGCTTCTATCGCTTCATTGGTAGTCGCTGTCGCTTCGCTTCCCCGTCCGGCAGAGCTGACCATGGCGACTTGCCGACGTGACCACTGCCGGATATTCTCAGCCCGCACATGCGCAGATTGTATGGCAATACACTTCGGCAGGACGCAGGAGTGACTAAGACCATTAGGAGTGTGGCAGCTCGGAATGCGCATGTCTTTGGGGGCGTCAGTCGAGGCGTGCGTGAAGTCCAGGGCTCCCTCGAGAAGGTTCTCGACGAGACGGCCGATGTGCTGGAGGAGTTCCTGAATCGTTGTAAGCTGTCCGGCTTTTGGCCGCTCTGATCACCTCTCGTGCTGACTTGTCCGAACGTCGCGAATGTCACGGCGTATCCTCGTCACAGCTGGTCCAATTGTCAAAGATTACGTCAATGAAACGAAAGTGCTGCTCAAGCAAACCAGTGAACGCCTTGTGATCAGGTACGAGTATCTCTTACGGCCTCCCGTGTGTATGGGAATCTCAATAGTCTCCTGCTCTCCCACTCGCTCCTGCAGCCGCGTCGCTCATGATCTCAACGAGTACGATGCGTCAAAGTACGGGCTTACGTTGAGCGCGCCCCAATCGAGGTCGCTCCGACGATCCGGTACCACACGAGCCGATGTCGCAAGCTTTCATCTCGGCCAGCCCATCAGGGTCCAATGGCAGGCGCCGCTCAATCACTCGAGGAAAGACTGGATTGGCATATATCGCCAAGGCGCTAACCAGAGCCAGCTTGTGACGCGCGTATCGAGTCAGGGGCACTGGCTTGGAGTGCACGAGCACGAGTGGCGGGGAGATAAGTATGAAGGCACGGACGGGCCAGCTATCGGCGACGCAACGGATATCAAGCACGAATTAGCCAGTGGCTCTGTGACGTTTTCAGGCGCCCGACTTCCTTGGTCAATCGGATCGTACGAGATCCGGTCAGTCCCTGCGCAAACATTGCTGCCGCGCGGAGATAGCTACATCTGATACGACCTCGGCTGTTTCAGATACCACCATGATGGCAAGCACAGTGTCATGGCCCGAGCCGAGCCGGTACATATCTACGGTTCGTATGGTGCCTCTCGGATCGCACCTCTTTAGGCTTTATTGACTCAGCTCTCGAACACCCTCAGTCGAGGAGCCCAACGATGCCAATGATCCGCAAGAAATTTACGAGACATTGACGGTCATTGTCGCACATGCTCTCGCCTCCGATCCTGCCGCCATTCCCAAGTCAGCATCGCGCCTACTCCAATACGACAATCACTGTTCCCATAACAACTCAGCAATGTCAGAGCCGCTTCGGGGGGATAATGACCGCAACAATCCAACAAATACGCAAGAATTGGTCTTCTCGGACAAGGACGACTTTGCGATCTATTCGATCGCCGACGCAAAGCACATTGCGTACGCCATCAAAGAAGCTTTCGAAGTGGAGCTTGCGAGCGAGGTCATCATGGCTGCAGCGAATGTCATGAGACTCGCCAATCGCGTAGTCGAAGCTCGAAAGGTGCTGCTGGCCACAAACGTGGACTATCGCCGATAAACTCTTCTGACGGGTACCGGGAAACGAGTCTGGCATTCTTTGAGGTTTCGAATATCCAGAGAAGATAGAAACAGCGTCGCATCCCGCCAAGACCACCTGGAAAGCTGATCTGTCAAGCGACATGCAAAGATGGTAGAAAAAGAAAGGATGCAACACAATGCAATGTATTTCGAGAGCACCTGCTATCAAAATGTACAAGACGGCTCCCTGACCCGAAAGCTCCGTGGACCGGATTTGACGGGATAATGGTGACACGGACCCGGTTCCCCGCCGAGAGGAACATCGGCCCGCAAAACCTTCGAATAGTGTTTCCTCCGACCTTGCACTGCAGCTCCTGCTTTGTGCGGGTTTTCGACGACGATTTGGGAAGTCGACTACGCGGTGAGGAGAGATCGTAGATTAGGCATCCTGACTGAGCGGCGGAAATAGCCTCAGGGCTCGAGGAGGACGTGTGACTGCAGTCACTGCATGAGCCACTTTGGATCCCGACGTCGTATGGCTCGGTGGAGAATCGAGTCCGTCTTCGTCGACGGGAGGTATCATATGATGACTGTGATGATGACGAGGGCACGTGATGCTTCCAATCATCGCAAATGAACGGAGGTGCAGGGCCATGGTCGACATTCCCCTCCAAGGCTGACACAAGGGGTTCGGAAGCCCCTTTTTTGTATGGATACACGGAAGGCTTCATGCCCGTCAACTGTAATATGTGAATCCTTTGCCATCGCGTATTTGCCAAATTTTCGAATTGCACCTGTGTCAGTCTTTGATCCGCAGTGTCTCCCACGTTGTTTTCGATTCATCCGTTTTACCCATTTTGCTAGTCCGTGCTTGGGCGGACGATGTGCATGTCATTGTGCGGGCGGTTTGCTTCGGCGTCCGCTTTCCGGTTCAGGACCGATCTGTGGTCTTCTCCTGTTGTATGAGCCTTAACGTGCTGCACATTGAGCTGTGGCCTAGTTTTAACCAGTTGTTGTAGCCCTGAGGGGTAAGATCTGTTGGGTAACTTTTCAGATATCTCTCGGTCGGGGTGGGATTGCCACTCTATAATGATCCTTGCCGTTCCTAGATGGTCAGTCAGTATGGTGATAGGCACACCTTCTTTGGTCATGTATGCCGCTGCGCAATTATAAGTGCGGTGACCTCCGCTTGTTGTATCGTGGCGCGGTACGGGAGAAACATTCGCAGATCCACTGGTCCCACTACTGTGGCGGCGGTACATACTGACCGTGTCCCCCAGCCTGTGACCGAGCCGTCTATTGCCCAAAGACTGTGCTCAATTTTGCCTTTCAGATCAAGCCCTTGGTCCTCCTTCTGTCTTCTCACCGTTGCAATGATGGCTTGTTCCTGTTGGCTGCGTCGAGCCTCTCGAATTTGGCCGTTCGTTCGTCCCTCGGCTGCGTGCTTCCAGGGACAGGAGCTCATTCCTTGCCGCCTGAGTGACGAGCGAAGGTCTGAACCATGTCGAGGCTCCGCACCCGCGATCCACTTCATACGGTGCTCTAAGTCTGAAAAAGAGACTGTGTTCGTCAATCGAAGCCGTTGGACTGCTGCGGCGACCACTGAATTATACTTACTTGCTTCGACAGTAAGTGCATTAACTCAACGTTCCGGACTATAAGGTGGTGTCATCTGTATTTACGATGTTCAATAGGTCGCACGCGTCCAGAGTACCCAAGCCATTTGTCCAGTGCGGTGCAATAGTTCTTGTTAAGAACGTTGCCTTGGCTTTTGCACATTCCCGAAGTTGTAGCAGGTCTCTACCTCTTGCTTTCTTGCTCTTTTGGTCTCTGTGTTCTCGAGTCCACGATCCCTGCGATTCTAGTCCAGCTTCACAGCCGTTCAGTCCGCACTGTAAGGGTTGAATAACCTGCGCCATCGCTTGCATCGTGGGTAAATGGAGATCCCGTCAGATCTCGCAGTACCCCGTTATGATCATCATGTTCGCACTGAGTCGCGACATGCTCGTATGCGCCATACCAAACACGTCAATTGGAAGACATAAAAGCTCAGAGCTTGCCTTGAGGGATAGCCTGATTGAAGTAACCTATTCCGCAATCAGGCTGTCAAGCTTCTCCGCTTGCTCCATTGACACAGGGCTAAGACTTAACTTCTCTCGTAATTTAATGACCGCCTATTCGAGAAATCTCAGCATAGCCGTCAATGGAAGTCCCTGTGTGGGCATTGACGGAATGCCCAGGCAGTTTATGAATTTTCGTATACTTTCGAAGTGGGGGTCATCATAATCGAGTGAGGAAGGCAAGAATGATGACCCTTGAGCAAGTCGTACATCCCTTGGCCCGTGCGATGTGTCGATCGTAGCCGTTGTTAATGGCCCCGGCTTTTGCAATTTCCGCAGAAATCCTACTTCGGCAGGCTCAGTCAAAAGATGATCCGGGGCCGCTCCTATCTCATTTTTTTTACTTTTCTCAGTCCAGTCCGTCTTGGCTCCGTATGCTTCCTGAAAGATTTCCATAAGTAATGCTCTTCGGCTGAGCACCTCTGGCGAGCCTACAAAGATCATTGTATCATCCATAACTGACACCATGGTGAGGTTAACTTCCACCCTTTCGGCTGTCGCCCTCATTGTGCATTCGGTCCTTCTGCGCATTTCCTGATCTGAGAACTAAAGGTGTTGCATTGGCGTCCCCTCGAGCCTCCATGTCGCTCTCGCACTAACTCAAATAGTAATCTCCCATGGCCATGCTCAATGCCAACCTTAGCGGATTTGGCGGGTCGTTTGCTTCATTTGGCAATCGACAATGAAGGGTTCTGTGCACCCGTAAGGTGTTTTGACGAAGAACCGACCTTGCGCCAATCGAGCCCGTTCCGAAAGTTGGGCCGGGCAGCCCGAAAAAGTCATACGCGTCGTAACTTGCTTCTGCTCGTAACTAGTCAAATCCTTTCTTTTGATCGCTCACTAAAGCATCAAAGGTTTGGTCATGGCGATATGCCCATGCCTGTATTTGTGAGAGGTAGCGGAGTAGACGCGTGCGCTCAATTGGGAAACACACTTTTTGAAATCCGCTTTATGTAATCGTAATAGAACCCTTCCTTGCCCAGGGGTAGGCCCCCACGTCGCGCCCGCTGCCTTCCTCTCCCATCAGGAAACCGAACGCAATGCTCTCGAGGCTCGGCCATCACGCTGTCGTGCTCTACCTTTGTCTTGCGGCTGCACACATAGCACCCGTGTCGGCCGACAAGGTTCTGGTGGTGCTCGATAAAGATCTCGCACAGCAAGACTTCGCGCTCACATGGAGCTCGCTCGAAGGTGAGTCCCGGCTCCACGTCGAGAGGTGCAGATGCCAACTACCTGCACAGCATGATCACCCGGCGACACCGCAACGACTGCATCGGGTTTGTTCCAAGTTTTTATGAGCGGAAGCATGCTGACTCTGCTATTGCCATGATCGCACTTGCTCAGCTCGAGGGCACGAGCTCAGCTTCCGTGACGCTTCTGAGACTGCCACGTCGACCTTGGACGCAAGCCAGTTCCAACACATCCTCCTATTCGCGCCTTCGTCGAAGCGTGAGTGCGGTTCATCCAGTCCGGAGGCTGGCCGACAAACCCCAGGTTGCGAGGATCCTTCACGCTGTTTCACACCTTTTGTCAACACGCCGGTCGCGAGCCCGCAGCTTGCTGTTCCGTGTTGCCCCCACCATCCACCGACCAACGGGCAGAGGAAAGGTGATGGGCCGGACCCAGCCGTGCTAGAGCCTGATACTGACGGTTATTCCCGATATTCCTGCTCGTCACGGCGATCTAGAACTTCCGGGGGACTTGAACCCCCAGCGCCTCGTGGAATACAGCCAGCAGGGCACAAATCTGCTGATTGCGCTTTCGCCGCATGTCTCGGAGTTTTGGCGCGACTTTGCTCGCGAGTTCGACCTCGAGTTCGACGACCGCGGCAGTCGAGTAATCGACCACTTTAATTACGACGTGGGACTAGATGACGACTCTTCGCATTCAGTTATCGTCGTGCCCCTCTCTGGCTGTAAATCCCCCTTTGTTGCGCCCGAGACCAGCGCCGGCCCTCCCTTGTTGTATCGAGGCATTGGTCACGCCATCGGCCGCCGCCCGCTCGCCACGAACATTCTTCACGCCTCTCCAACGGCTTACAGCGGCGATGCATCGCGCATCGGCAACCTTGCCGACGATGTGTTCCTCGCTGGAACGTCTGCAGGGCTCGTCACCGCTTTCCAGGCCAAAAACAACGCTCGCATCACTTTTGTCGGCTCGACGGATGTCTTCTCTGACGTGTTTCAACGCGCGAGCGTCGAATCAAGCAACGGACTCAGGTAGGTAGTTTGTTTTACCCTTTTTTTCCACTGTGGCCCCTATCAAGCGCTAACGCGCGGCGAGTTCGGCAGGTTTGCGCGCTCCGGCAATGCGGCCTTCATCTCCGATCTCACACGCTGGACGATGCAAGAAACTGGCGTCATTCGCATCGATGCTGCTCGCCACTATCGTGCGAGTGACGGCCAACGCCAAGATCTCTACCGTGTAGGGGAAGAACTGGTGCGCTAACTCAATGCGACCCACAAGACTTCCTTCAACTAACTGATAAGCTGTGTTTACCGAGCCGCAGGCCTACGACGTCGATATTGTCGTCAAGGACGAGGATGCAAGACTGCTTGCCCAACTCGATGATCTGCAACTTGAATTCACGATGCTAGACCCCCACCTCCGTGTGCCGTTGACGGTCTCGGATCGTCAAATTCACGCGGACGATGGCGAAACCGCGGTACGCTACACGAGCAGCTTCCATGCGCCGGACCGCCATGGCGTTTTCACACTTCGAGTGGACTATCGAAGGCCCGGTTGGAGCTTCCTGGATGAGAAGGCGCTGGTATCGGTGGCGCCTCCGCGTCACGATGAATTCGAGCGGTTCATTACTGGTGCTATGCCCTACTACGGTGGGGCTCTCAGCGTTTCCGTAGCGACGCTCGTAGTCGTTGTTTTGTGGATATTGCAATGATCCATCGCTCAGAAGCCGCGACCGCTTGCCCCCACCCCCTGGAGTTTCATCTGCCGAAGGAACTTGCCAGAATGGTAACGCGCAGCAAAAGTTCCAAGCGTTCACAGGGTGTACCATCTCCGGCGAGTTTGTTGGGAATGCACCTGAGCATCCGTTCGGAGGCGCACAGACCGACCGAGTTAGTTTGGTGTGCAGCGCGTGGCAAGGGGACTCGGGAAACACGCACCCAGTGCCGGGAAACGATGGTCGCGATCGACAAGATCGACAGGGTGACTCCGAGCTGAACCTTATTGAATAAGGGACTGAGCACGTCGAACGACTTTGATGGGGACATGCGAGTGCCAAACAGATCTATTCCGAGCGCAAGGATCGCCGACTCTGATTCTCGATCTCCGGGATAGCTGTGAACGACCTGGACGTCGGACACCTGTGCAGGTAGGCACAAGTACAAGCAAGACAAGGTCAATGCGCGGTAACAATACGACTGTGGTGGAAGAGACCAACTAACCTCATGAGCACGAGAAAGCACCCACCTCGGGTTGTTCGGAAGGACGGCCTCGTAAGGAATAAGCAGCTCCTCGTGATCCTCGCGGGTCGGCTTGCGGGTGTGCCTCCGAGGGTCAAGGTATCGTCGCGGCAAAGCAATAACCTGGCTCATGGAATTCGCGACTGCAACGGTACACGAAAGCCATGTGTGAGCAGAGTTTTCAAGATCGATGGAAATGAAACGGTCGCACGGACAAATGGCGCTGTAGGATGTGATCCCGAGTCGAGTGCGAGTGAGACCCCGGATCTTCAGTCCGTCAGTCGAAAGGAACGATGTGGACGAGACGCTAATCTTGGCAAGGTCAGGCCACAACGATGATCTGTCGGCAATTTGTAGAATTGAGTTCATTATAACACCAGAACAATGCGTTGCGAGATCACCGGTGGCTTACAAGGATTTGCCCGCTTCGATGGCGAGGGATGACGTTTGATGGAACAACTCAAGGGAACGCACTCGTGTGAAAGTAGAAGGATCCCCCTCGGCATGGATAGTGTAGACAACCCAGTTGTCGCGAAGAGATATCGAGATTTCGTTTGACGTGCGGATACCGTCATGCAGCACCTCATGCAAACAGTGCCCGTTGGCAGCGTCGAGAATGATAAACGTCAGCTGTGAAGTTGACTCCGAGATGGCCGCCACAGCGACCATGCCGTGGTTCAGATACTTGAGCAGTGTCGAACGATCTCCGAGAACTCGTCCTGGTGACGCCACCGTATCTGTCGAAGAGCGTTCATTAGATACACGATCGATGCTCACCTCAGACGTCTACACCATTCTTGCGGACTTACCCAGCATGTTTCCCACTACGCGAACAGTGTGCCCCCCAGGGAGTTTGAATCTCCATAAAAGGCGCTGAGCACGGCAATAGTCAGTATGCCTAAGCTATCGCACCTCAGGCTCCGAGAGACGAAAATGCTCACGACCTCTCGGTCACAGAAGGACCAGCCTTCCACCAGGCCATCGCCAGCCTCAATCTTGATCTCACAGCCCGAACCCAAGCCACGGGTGGATAGGCTCGAAAATGGGGCCTGGTTGTGAGGGTGCACTTATTGTCAGCAGACGTTTACGAATGTTGGCGAGCGAACATACACGCAGTGCTGGGCGAGGGTCAACCGTGGTATGACGATCCAACTCTCGGCCAGTCCGAGCGTCGAGTGAGATTGAGATCAATCGATTGTCAGACTTGATGAAGAGAGAGGGGGAGGCGGGGAGGCAGTCAAAGCTTGTCAGTGCGCATGCGCAAGGACTAGGCGGCCGAGACTCGACGCTCACCGTTCGGGCCGTTGCATTCAAGCAAACAGATGGAGTTGTCTCGTTGCCACTTAGATGAGCGATAAAAATGGTTTCCCATTCGATCTCTTCGAATGGAAAGAAGTACCGCCATAACACTTTTCCGCTGTCCTTCGCATCAAGCGCATGGATGGTCTGGGATCGAGAGGAACCAACGACCGCAAGGGGCGTTGACATATCTGCATTCTGTGGAAAGATATGATGATGATATCACGAAGAGTTGCCATAGACCGGACGGGCTTTTGTCCACACTCACCACACTGTAACCCAGCAGTCTAGAGATCGGGGACGTTCGCAGCCGGGCGAAGCCACTCGAAACCTGAACCATTACTGGCTGAAGGTCGATGTCGGCCAGAGCCTCGTCACGGACCCACGCAAAGCGTCCGTTTTCCTGCGCCTGCAGCAGGCCTGACGTCGATGCAAAGCTAACGCGGCTCGCCACAGAGTAGTCCCGAACCGGTGCGGTCTCGATCGCAAACTTCCCACGGGGCCACAAGTGGAACAAGGTTGAATCGTGTGGAGTCAGCGCAAAATTCGAGATTGCGAGCCCGGTGCGCAGCTTACGCTCAAAAGATCGCCAGCATCTTCGGAATCGAATGTGAAGGTGTGTCCTGTAATCATCCCTGTGGGCGAGCCTGGTGTGGCCACGAGGGAAAGGATTTGCACGCTTGCCAGCTGGGGTCCGCAGGTCTGATCAGTGTCACTTCGTCTCAAGATGGATGCAATGCCGCGACGCCATCAAGACAAAAAGATCTTACCTGAAGAGTCGGCGAGAAAGACAGGTGGCCGATATGGGCCTCATTCTCGCGATCGACAAAGCCGGAGAACAGCGACGCGAAGGACTAGCGAAGAATGCCACCAAAGCCAGATCTCCAACCACTTTGAGCGCCAAGGCGTGATACAGACCGAGCTGCGGCCGGGTGGCTAGCTTCACTCACCGAATCGTTCAGATCCCACAATTTGTTCAGGGACGCACCATTCCATCGCAGTACGACAACAGTCCCGTCGCGCCGGTGCGCCAAAAATATGCCCCGCCCCGCAAGTCCGACGTTACTGACTCGGACGTAGTCCGACGAGACGCCTTCCGCCAGGACACCCTCCCTCGAGCTCGTCAATGCGAACCAGCGAACAGATGAACCACTGACCCAGACGAGAGCACCCGAATCGTCATCGTCGCTGGTGAATGAGACCACGAAAGGCATATGGTCGGCCGAACCATGCATTTCTACACGCACGCTATCACTCAGTGGATTACCGTTAGAGGCGTTGTAGATGCGCAAGGAGCCCAGGGTTGGCTCCCTCTCCGGCCACGCAAACACGAAAAGCTTGTTGGCTTGAGTCCTTGCCAGCCGCACGCGGTGCGTTGGATCCCATCTACTCCGCGCCAAAAAGGTCATAGGATACAGTCGTCCCAGAGGTCAGCGCCCAACTGGCTCGGGTGCATCAGGTGTTTCGGCCTTGCGAAAGCTGGGCCGAGCGCCGCAGAGGCCAAATGACGTACCCCGCAACCTCGACGTGCCAACTCTCCGCCCCTGTGTCCACGTCCTTCCTTCGCAAGGTGCCTTGAGAATAGCTAATCAGGGACCGTTTTGGACCTTTGTGGTCCGCCCAGCAGATTGCATCGCCAGCGACCTGCGCTGGGTCGAGCGCGACATCCACGGCGCCGCTCGTCGGAGACGCCCATCGAAGCTCGCCCGTCGAGGCGTCGACAACTTGCAAGTCGGCGAGGTCGGCCCGCGACGACACGACGAGGCCTAGTGCGGGGGAGATCAAGCAGCAGATTTAGGAACCCAGACCGATGTGGACGCGGAAGCGGACGCGGATGCTGATGCTACGTACTGTCATCGCCGCAAGCGAAATAGCTGAGCCTGTGCGCGTCCGGACCGTATGACCGTCGCCACCCTGGTAGTACAGACATACGAAGATGCGCACGTGAAGAACGCGAGTTAGTCTCGGATATGCTGGGGCGAGGTGGGGCCATGCAGCGAGGTGGCTCTAGCGACAGCAGAGTGAGCGGGTGCTTGACTGACGGAGAGTGCCATTGGCGGGGTCCAGGGCAGCGAGAATATTCTTGTCGGTCACTGTGAGCAGGATCGATTGTCTGCGCGTCGGGTCGTCATGGTTTGCGACATGCTTGAACTGATGCAGCGGCTCTGCGGCGAAGTCGACGCGAGCGCGAGCGCGGCCAATCTGGACTCGATGCCACTCGGGCGAGCCCAGCGCTCGGATCGCAGTCGAGTGCAACACAGTCAGGAGCAGCAGCAGCATCCAACGCACGCGAGACCGCATTTCGGGAACGACGCTGGGAGCGAGCGAGCGAGCGAGCGTGCGTGGCGAACGCAATGTGGATGTGTTGAGAGCCCGATCAAGACGAAGTTGGGGTGGGGGAAGTCTCCCAACTGACCAGGAAGGCACTGCAAGGCACACTCGAAGCAACGGAGTCAAGGTTCTCCTGAAGAGTCAATGGCAGTCTTTGGTCGCTCCAATACTATCTACCGTGGAGTGGTACTACAGAGGCTTCACGTACTAGAAAAGTAGATTAGATACATCGTGGCGACGGCCGAATGTGCACTGTGCGGGAATGTATAAGATTCAAACTCACGTGGGCTGTAGCCGTAATGTGCTGGTGCGTATGGATGTATAATAGCCAAAAAAGAGCAACAAGGATGGCGGTAGAACAAGCAGTCATACTCTAATAACACGCAAGGTCTCGAAACCGAGTGCGAGGGGTAATCGCTCGCACAAGTCGTACAAAGTGGTGGGACTCAGAAGTGGGCCGTGCGCGATGTCTCCAAGTCGACTCGATTCGCCTGATCCGCCTCGCCCCGACTCGAGTCTTGCCCAATCATGCTTCAGTTGCAGTGGCGAGCACCAAGCACCGAAGCCCCGACCACATGCTTATCGCCCTTTCCCCGGTCTGCAGGCGGACAGCCAGGCGAGGGGTCGCTCAGCACTAAGGTAAAGCCGAGGTGAGTCGGCCTGATTGCTCACCGTCCTTTGTAGGGCTGTCTCGAAGGAGCGAACTGGCCGAGCTTGAAACCGACCATTTCCGGTGTCACATGCACGGGAACGTATTGCTTGCCGTTGTGCACGAGGAAGCGCATCCTGTTGCCCCACCCCAGGCCGACGGTGCGCGCCAGGCAAGTAAGCGCCTTGGGAACTTGTGGGCAACGACGGAGTCGACCTCGATCCCGGTGCCTGAGCAGATAAGCAGACGTACCCGATAAAGTTGGGCAGGATTGTACACGATCTTGCGGTGGTTCGGATCGGCGTGTTCGTTCGCAACGACTCGGCGACATTCGGGAAGGACGTGAAGAAAGGTCCTGTAGGAGCACCGATCGGTTCGCAGCTTCAGCGATCAACCACGCCTGGCCATGCCATCGGAACACAAAGTTCACGGAGGTGACCATGACGAGACGATCTGGGATGGGATTGTGCTCGGCGGTACTGACCCTTCCATGCCGACCGCGCCAGCAGCGCAATTGACGGGCGCATCGTTTCCGAGGTCGACGGAGACGAAGACGAAGACGGAGGCAGACGGAGCCCATCAGCCCGCATCTGACGCGCAGTCGTGGAACCAAAAACGTGGTGCATTCGCATTTCGCTAGCGATCGACTGAGGCACATGTGAGCCGCGCCCCTCGACGTCTTTCTGGGTTTGATAGGATCATAGTCGTAGTTGATCAAGGACCTCAAAACGGCTGACATCTAGACTCTAGTAGATCTACTATTGTTCTACTGGTGCTTGAGCACGGCTTGCTCGCCCGCGTCTTCGTTTTCACCGCCAGGATAGCTCCAACCCCACAAACTCGGACTTCAGCTCCGATGAATGGCTCATGATCTGCACGAGCAAACGAGTCGGGTCAGCACGGTCAGGGCTTTGCGCATACAGCCGAAGAACCTTTCTTGCACCTGGCGCACCTTTTCGGCCTCGGTAGTCGATTCGGACTCGACGACGTACGACGGGCCGGCCAGCTCGGAGTTGGCTTCCATGCTGGAGACGATCCCATAGCGTTCCAAGGCCTCGCGCACAGTGGTGATGTCTGTGCCCGGGGGGATGCTTCTAAGAAGCAAGCTCTTTGAGCGGTTGTCAAGGCGATGCCTCCGTACGTTCGTACTGTTCCATGACCGCCCACCGCCCGGCCCTCGTCCTCGCTGCGCCCAACTTGCTCCTCTACCGCCTTTGTGGTCAGTAAGTGTACCTTGCAAACGCGCATCAATCCCGAGAGCTGCAGCCTGCGACCGAGACGGTAATTCGTCACCAAAAAAATTGGAAAACATCTGAAACGAATGCTCTCTGGACGATAGACTCACCTCATCTCGCAAGCGCGCTAGCTCGAGTTCGCCCTTCACAGCTTTTTCCGCGCGTTCGAGCTCCGCCCGCAGTATGGCCCCTTTATTCGACACAAGGCGCAATTCCTTCGTGAGGGCAACCTTGTCCGCCCTATCGGAACACAGACCGATTCGCTCCAGTAACCTCTTCTGGTCGGCCACATTCTCCTCGAGGCTGACCGCACTCTGTAACCGCGAACGGTTGGCTGAAACACACGGCGTGCCCGAAGAAGTCGAACCGGCGCCGGGAGCGTCCAGGTGGGGTGCACTCTGCCAGACATTCAGAGGTAGCGGATGAGAGCCCGGCGTTGCTCTGTTGTTCAGGCAGTGGATACCGGGTGGCATGCGATGCACCCGAATAAAGCGGTTGCCCAGAACGGCATCGGGACTGTTGAGCGCCAGCTCCGCTTGAGCTGGTGTTTTGTAGGTGACGACTGCACGGCGATTGGCTGCATCCACTTCAACAAAGGAGATGTCCCCAAAGTTACGAAAGTACTGGGCCACGCCATCCTGATCGACCTTGTCGCTCGGAATGTTCTCGATTCTGATCGCGCAAGTCGAGCGGAGTGGAACAAATGCCCGCCGCTTGCGCTCACGACCCAAACCGGGCTTGATCGCGTGGTCGAATACGACTGATTCAGTTGGTCTCCAACCACTCTTTGTCTCAAACGGCGCTACGGGCGGGATCGCTATCGGCAGAGGCCATGCAGCAGCACTTGTCGGCATCGCAAGCTGATGGGCGGGTCCGGTGGCGACCTGGTGTGCCATTTCCGCTGGGAACGATGCAGAGAAATCGCCGCGTACGTCGTGAAGGAAGATGCACATCAAGCCTCGCGGACAAAAGCCATAACCTGCGAGATGGACAGATTCACTTAGTGCAATAGACGAGGTGCAGCCATCGGCCACGGGGGTTTCGTTCGCAGAGGCAGGAAACTCGAGTCTCCGACAGTTCATGCAGATGAGACGCAAGAGCTGCAGTCGCGGCCGAAAGAGATGACGGCGCAGACATGAGTACAGAAAGCGGCGCTTACGGTGATACGCTTCGCACAAGAGAGGGCGTGCATCGGTGGAAGGCCAGGATGTCATCGGGGAGGGCGGGGAAGGGGGCGATACGGCGGGTCGTGGTTCAGGCCGGATCAAAGTAGCGGCAAATTCGGGTCGAGTGGCATCGCTCCGAGACGGTTGTGATATCTTGCAACCTCGCGGCCCTCGTGTGTGCGACTCCGAGGTCGCTACAGCCGAGGATGAGCTGCTGAACGCCAGTGCGGCATCTGTGCCTGTCGTCGGCGCGCTGGCGAGATAGAAGAAGAGACGCGAGATGAAGGCAGAGGTTTCTAAGCATTGAACGTCAGAAGCGACAGAAACAAAACGAAGGGAGGACCGGGAGAGGGAGAGGGAGAGGAAGAGAGAGGGGGGGATCGGTTGTGGCGTCAATCGTCAGCCCTCGACCCGACGAGCCTGAATGGCGACCCGAATGACGGCGAAGACAATACGGACGAGGGCCCAAGAACTCCTGCAGCTGTCCAGCACAATGTGTCTTGAGTTGCTCGAGAGGCGCGTCATGTTTGAGCAGAGCCAAGACATATTCAGCGAGAACATTGGGATCTGCATCAGAGCTGTTCGCGTCAGGGAGCTGCCGGTCAGCTCGCGGAACGTAGACCACTCGGTTGGCGCGGCGGCGTCGCGGTGAGCATCCATGTCAAAAGCAGTGGTCAAATCTTGAACAATCATGGAAGACTTACATTGGTTCAAGTTGCTGTAGCAGCCATTGACGTAACTTTGTCGGATTGGTTTCGAGCATTGCTGGGATGCCAGCCTTGCCAGGTCAGTCGGTCGGTTCGGCACCCCTTCTGGTTCCAGGAGGTGTCACTCGCCAGGCTGCAGGATAGCGTGGATGATGAGGGATTCTCGTTCCAAACCCGCACGGGACGCTACTCTTTGGCGCCCGATATTGGGGAAAACAAAACAAAAACTCTGGACAAAAAAAAGAAAAGAAAAAGAGAACAGGCGCGCCAACCTCATCCGGCAAGGTCTGGACAAAAAGAAAATCCCAGCGCGCCGCTCGCCGAGGGGTCGCCATCGAGCGTGCATGCGGGTGCATAGGTGTGCACAGTATCATGCAAAAGCGTGAAACTGTAAAAGTGAGACCGACCCATTGGTGTGCATGAGTGTGTTTTGTATCCACGCCTATGCAGCGGAGACGGGGCCGCACGCTGCCTTGCGGCGATGATGCCAGATCTCGGTGCTTGCATGGGGGTGGCGGCGGCTGGGGCGGAGGAGCCAACGTGCAGACGATCCCAGTCGATGTGACGTGAGCTCGATGCCGGTGGACCTGAAACAAACATTATGCTTTGCCTTGAAGGATATAGCTTAGGTACCGGCATCGGCGCCAATTGAGGATGTAGTAGATATGTGCTTGAGCTCGGACCCTTCCACCGACGCCTCGATCACGCCGTGCCGGCCAGTTGAGCGATCGATGATGGACAGGGCGGGTGTTTTACAGAGGCCTCGCCGCCACCCTCATCCCGGAGCGCTCCCGCCTGTACGTCCTTTCTCCCACTTCCCGAAACTGTCTAGATCCTCGGACACTGACTATCGACTACTTGTTGGATTCACAGAAATACCAGTTTGTGAACTACTATGCCCCCGCGAGGCCGATGGAACGAATGACCCACTTCAGCACCTTCTCGCTCAACCGAGAACCCGAGACGACCATCAGGATCATCGCTGGAGACCTGAATGACTGCCCGAACGTTGCCGTCGATCGAAAGTCGGTGTCTTTTTAACCATGGCCCCCGTCCCACGCCACCCACTGCAGGCTGGCGTACTCTCATCAAGCGGATCCCCTACGCTGTGATCGACACCATCCGGTACCGCATTCCCATTCGAGACAGTTCAGCCGGCCGCATTGGCAGAAGGGCGAGACCAAGTCTTGGTCGCGAATCGACCACATCCCCCTGTCGGAACAGCATGCTCATCTGCTGGTCTCGGGGACTACGTTCTCGATGCGCCACTCTCGGAGCATCGACCCGTCTCTGTGACGATTGCTTGCCCATCCGCCAAAAGCACCACGGCCGTTCTTTCGCTCCCGGAAACGTCTTCCCAAGCAGACGAGGCCTTTGCAGCATGCATTTCCTTGATCATCGACACATCGCACAGGTCCGACCCACTTGATCCGCTTGCTGCCTTCGAGGAAGCGATGACTCGACTCAAAATTGTCTCAAGCGACCATGCCCGCCACCTGTATTCAGTTCTTGACGACAAAGGCGGCACTCAAACGTCGAACACACGCGCTGGAGGTACTCGCTGCACTGCTTGATCATCAAAAGCGAGCAGGGTGGCAAGACTCGGTCTCCATGAACAAGCGATTGATCCTCGAGCGAGCCCGTCAGATAAGGATTCGTGCACACATTCCAGAACTCAGCTCGGAGGAGCAGCTCTCGCACACTTCCCACGACCGTCTCGCTGCTCGACGAACGGCGATCAAGATCGACGCCCTCCGCCTAATGGATAAGCCGATCTCAACAGATCCTGTCAATTCTTTGGAACACGTCCGAAACCATTTCCAAAGCCACCACACGCCGAATGATCGGGCGTCGCCCAAGTCGAAGATGCTCGCTCTTCCCTTCTCGATCCTGTACGATCCGCCTTATCGCGGTCGACCAAGCACTCCAACTCGAGGTTCATGAGACCGATGACTCAGCGACACACGAAGCTACTCGAGGAGTCCCGCACCGCTGATGAATTCGTGGCGGCAATAGGCAAAACCGACAAGGGCCGAAGTCTAGGAGTGAGCGGGATTCCGTACGAGATGTATTAATCCTCCCCGACCGTCTTTGCGGAGCTGCTAGCGTCAACTTGCAACGAGGCGTGGATGAAAGGCGCTCTGCCTGAGTCGATGACTTCTGGGATTGTTCGCCCGCTCTAGAAGTCAAAGCCCGACGCTGACTACAAGAACGTCAAGTTCAATCCCGCTTCGCGAGTGCTCGTACAGCTTGATGTCCAAGCTCCTCGGGGCAAGGCTGAACAAGGTGCTGCCATCCGTTTTTCCGCCCTCGCCGCCCTCGCAACATGGTTTCATGCCTGGTCGAACGACTTCAGACGCGGGAAGTCATTTGTCCCTGCTACTCGAACAAATCCGTGCTCTTGACCTGCTGACTCGGCTCTCCTGACGCTTGATCCAGAAAGCGCTCACGATCTGGTTGACCATGACTGGATTATATGCGTTTCCAAGCCATAGGAGCGCCGGAGCGGTTCCTCGGTCTCCACGGCGTTATTTACAGATCAGTGTCACTTCGCTACATCATCAGTGAACACCTCACGGACGCCGTGCACATGCTTTGTGGCCTTGGTCAGGGAGACCCGGTGAGTTGCACTCTCTGGAACGTGTGTTGTCAACTCTATCTCGACGCTTTGGTGGGGAGGGAAATGGACTTTGATCTGAGTGCAGTCCTTCTTCCGACCCGGGCAACAATGCTCGCTCATCGCGCCTTTGTGGACGATGCGATCGTGCTCGTCTCGTCGCCGGCCGCACTCGGTCTCCTGACTGGTCTTGCCGTCGAGTGGCGCTTGGCTACGAACGGGAGCTCAAACACGGCCAAGATAACCGGTCTTCCTCTCGGCCCGGAATGGACCCAAGACGAATGGACAACAGTGGTCGCTACCGTTCGCGGTGGTGAGGGCATGACTTGGGCTGGTTATCCTGTTTCCATCGACGGCGATCTCTCGCTCTTCTGGAGCTCGACACTCAATCGGGCGAAGGCTCGCCTTGCGGCTGCATCGGCACGACATGTTCCCCCTCGAACTCGAGCGATGTACGCAAACTCGTATGTCACTTCGAAGGTCATTCACCTGCTCTCGTTCGACATCCCGCCTATCACGTTCGTCGACGCCTTTGAGCAAGCTCTCATCTCCTTCGTTTGGCAAAGCGACTCCTTCCGACCGGTGGCCGAGAAGGCGGTGTTTCTCCGCCGCGACCTTGGAGGTTCGGGTCTGCTGCGTATTGAGGACATCGTCCGCTCCATAGCGATCCGCTTCTGGGACTGCGTGGCTCATGGCTTCGAGCCAATCTGGGGCAAGCTCGGACGACTCAGCTGGAGACAGCCTTATCCGGATGAAACGTCTATTTGGTCGACATCGATTGCTTCGCCTCCCCGTGCACGCCATGCGAGGTGGACAAAGATTGTCGATGTCGCTCGACAGAACCCGCCCCATGTGTTCCCAGAGCTCCTTCAGTCGAATGAAGTGATCGTCATCCCGCCCACCTTGCCTTCACTTCACCCACATGGGTTGTCAGACTGAGGTGCGCAAGCGGCTCGAAAAACAAGGGGCGATCATCGACCCTTACCGACGACCGCCAACAACAGTGCATCCTTGACCGCAACCAGACACACCGTTCTGGAAGTTGTGGGCTGCTGTGAGTGCTTGCTCTCCCATAGCCCGTCTCCTGCCTCAGCTCACTCCCGTCCGAACCATCATCGCCGACAGCCAATTCCCTCGACCATGCACCTACTCGTTCCTTGGAACGACTCGCTCCTACACGATCAAAGCCCTTCAACGTTGCATCAACGAGAAACGCTACCCCTCGATGGATGACGGTACCCGACTCAAATGGCCGACAGATCTGATGAAGGCGCAGAAGCATCAGTTTTTGCTCTGGTTGAACAGTCAATGGGCATGAGCGGACGAAAATGGCGTACACTGGAAGTTGATCCTTGGTGCGTCACCAAATTGCGTCCTTCAATGGCATCATGGCCACACTACATCAGATGGATGTCCACACTGCGGGCAACGAGACAGCTACATTCATTTCTACTTCCAATGTGACCATTCACGAGAGTACTGGGGTCTGATCTTGCAGCTGCTGAGAGTTACACTTGGTCAGGCAGACGAACTCTAGCCGGGCAAAGTTGACTCTGCGCAGATCATGCTTGGTCTTCCTTAGGTGCGGACATCGCAACTTTCGGAGCTACATTGTCGTTCGGGTTGTTTCGCAATCGCTTTCAACAAGCTCTACCTTGCGCGGTGGCATCTGCACAAGGATCAGACCCCACTACCGACTCTCTACTTGCTTGTCCGCGAGGTCCGCTCGCATCTCAAATTCAGACTTCGACGTCCTAAAAAACGGCGAGCTTCTGAAAGAGTCGGTTTGAATTTCTCCAGCTAAGTTCGTATTACCTTCGGAGTCTTCTTTCTTGAGTTCCCCTTTTCCTTCTTCTCTCCTCTACTCTTCTTCTCCTGTTCCAAATTTTCTTTCTCTCTCTCTCTCTCTCACTCTCCCTCTCCCTCTCTCCCTCTCTCTCCCTCTCTCTTTAAGACTAAGGAATAGGAGAAGTAGATGATACTTACCTTCTTGGACCCACATCATTGGTGGTTCTGTGAAGGTGAGGGTTGCATGGAGCTTTTTTATTTATTTGCTAGTGACTTTGACTTTATAAAGCTTCCCTTTTCAAACATTCAAAAAAAAAGGTGACTTTGGGTAGCTAAACTGAAAACGTGAAATCTGATCAGGCTAGATACAAAGGAAACACCTGCACACGGGTCTCATACAGTAGGTATCGTCTCCTCGTATGAAATGACCAAATCAGCGGTAGTGCGGCCGAGTGTCCCATATGTTGTGCGTTTTGCGTTTATGGCGATTTTGGCCCGGCCGGAGAGCGCTCCTGTGCGTGGGTTTATGGGCGCGTGTCGGTGAGCCAGCCACTCGACTTCGCTCTATCGGACGCAAGGCGACCGCGGCTCGCTTCGCACCGCCTGGCGGTCCGAGCGTCGCCCAAGCCTCGAGCCCTGCACGCAGGCTTACACAAATGGGCGCGCGCCGTGTTGCCCGCCCTGGCCGCGACAAAATCTCTGTCTGCCTCCCCCGTTCGTGTTGCGTCCACCAGAAACACAAGGTCAGTCTCACGCAGCGATGGTTCCCAGACCACGCCGTACTCGAGATTGTTGTGGATTGGAGTACATGGGGTTATGTCGACTTCGTCCTGCGATGGCCGCCCACTCGTCCCTCGTGTCCCACGCCGTCGTCGCTGCAAGGGCCGTCGCTGGCGGCAACGCACATTCTCGTGCCCTTACCCCCGCCCCCCCTTCTCCCGCCCTCTCCAGCCCTTCCCTCCCTCTCTCTCTGTATGGCCTCTCGAGTACTGGAGCGCTGACATTCGCTCGCTCTTGTGATCATCTTATTATAACGCGCATCTATCAACACTACTCCCGTCACACGCCACGTCCGCTCCTTTCTGCCGCTCGCGACTGCCCGTCCGTCTCCAGCCATGGGACGTTTCCAAGAATATCAGGTCATCGGCCGCAAGTTGCCGTCCGAGAAGGAGCCGCAGCCCAAACTCTACCGTATGAGAATCTTTGCACCCAACGACGTCGTCGCCAAGTCTCGCTTCTGGTACTTCTTGCGAAAACTGCGCAAGGTCAAGAAGGCGACCGGTGAGGTTGTTGCCGTCAATGTTGTACGTAGCCGCTGCCCCAGCGAAGGCACCCCGCGCTCGCCCGTCATCGCCGCTGCTGTGCCACAAACTTTGCTCATCGTATGCCCTTCGTATCTCCCTACAGATCAGCGAGAAGAAGCCCCTTGTCGTCAAGAACTTCGGTATCTGGCTCCGCTACGATTCGCGGTCGGGCACCCACAACATGTACAAGGAATTCCGCGAGCTGACTCGTGCCGACGCGGTTCACGCCTGCTACCAAGACATGGCAGCACGCCACCGTGCTCGTTTCCGTTCGGTTCAGGTTAGTGCTGTCCAGTATCGTGTGTCGTGTCGTGTTCTTCACCGGCAGGCCCTCTCAGCCCCGACCCAACCCGGCCAGGTCACGCCCGTTAACTGCTAGGCGGTTGATCCGGATTGCCTAGCAGGCTTGACCTTCAGCAACCAAGCTAATCGAGTGCTTTCTGTGCCGCTATCTGTCAGATCCTCCGCGTGGCCGAGATCGAGAAAAACAGCGACGTTCGCCGCCCCAATATCAAGCAACTCATCACCCCGAACCTTCGCTTCCCCTTGCCTCACCGAGTCGTCAAGAGCCGCAGTTTGTTCCTCGCCAACCGACCATCGACCTTCTACTAGAGGAACTTTGGCTGCTCGAGCATGTGTGGCAAAGGCGCGTTGATAAAGTGACGGTGACGGTGACTGACTTGGTAGAGGATGCACGGCGGAATCGGCCTGGGGTTGACTCGTAGTGTACTTTGCCGCCGGCAAAGGTTGCCCGAAGCATTTCTTGCCCGTACTCGCAATCCAAACACAAACAAAAGTTGTTTTTTCATTCGATGGCTAGCTAGCTCCGCGCAATCTCATCTGCCTGGCTTGTGAACTCGGTGAGAGTGACTGGTATGGTGCTCTCCAGGCTGCAGCCAAGGGCGTTGTGGGTGAGGCGCAAGGAATTTTCCCAACTCTTGAGAATCTCGAATTGAAGCTTGCAGTTGCAGATAACAGCAGTACCAATACTTCCGATGGGCATTCGTGATAAAGCTCGGTCAGGTGAGGTCATGCGGCTAGGAGAGCCCTGGAGCTCCACGGAGGATGACAGTGATGGGCCAGTGAGAAAGCCGGGGGCCTCACTTGGGCTACTCGGATCAAGTCTGCTACCTATTCCTTCTGACAGGACTCTTGCTCGAGGGCGCGGCCCTGGTCAGATGGTCCTGCAGAACCATCACAAGCAGGTCGCATCTGCCCGTCGCCATTCGCGCCTAACAGAACGTGGTGCACCCTCGTCTTCGCGCCCTCGCACAGCCGCCCTGAACTGGACGACCCAACCCTCGCAGTCATCAATGAATCTTTCTCCCAATTTTCATGCGTAATTGGATCGAAAACGAGAAGAAGCCTCCCCCCTTCCCGCCCGCTTGACTTCATCTGCGTCATGTGTGCAGAGTCGGCCTCAACAGAACGTGAGTCTGTCGTCTCACTGCAGGCGCGGTGGTATGGCGGCGGGCCGATTGGTATGGCGGGCCGTTGGGCCACGAGCCGCTCTCGTTTTCGAAGTGCCCTCTCGCGTTTTTGAGCGCAGCTCTCCCTTTCTCTTGAGTTCGGCGCTCCCTCTTTTGTCAGGCCATTATTTTGCATGGAATGCCCTGTATCGGCTTCAAGTCGCATTTGGTGCAATGTAGTGGTATGTTCTGTGGCTTTTGTTGCTATAGGGCTACTCGGGGAGGCTACATGCATTGTGTAGACGGCTGTACGACGTCTCGGACGAGGACATTGCGACCCGCTTTGCGCCTTGTGCAATTACAGCATATCTCTTCAGATGTCTACACGCCACTGCGTCTTACTTTATAGGCTCATCATGGTCCTCGACCTGATTTACTCTTCGCACGTCGGCATCGGGGCTACAGGTGTCGCCGCGAGAGCTGCTTTCCGAACGCGCCGTCTCAGCAACTGTGCCCACGGCTTCTGCAAAGGTTGGACGTTCCAGACCAGACCTTAGTGGGCATGTGCAGCATGCAGTGGTTCGATAGGGCCCAGCTTTGAGTCGTGTTGCCCAGGATGGAGCGTGCCTGAGTATGACCGACCAGTCTGACCGGCGTCGCTCACGTGACCCGGCTCTTCCCGACAACCACGTCGAGGTACTTCAATAATTCTGTGGGGTCCACAGAGCGTGCATTGCGCACCGAGTGACAGGAAGTTGGGAGCGAGTCGAATGAGCTAAGACTAGTCTTGTATGATGGACACAACCTCTGTAAAAAGTACTCCCAGAATTTTTCGATTTGAAGTTGAGAAAAAAGAGAGAGAGGGTCGTATGCAAAAACGGGAATGAGAATGAGAATGAGAACTTAAAAATTCCAGCTGGTCTACAGAAAAGAGACGACCCTGAACGGGCGCTGGACCTCGAGTTGAGTGGAGGGGCTTAGAACTAATCCGCGCGTTTGGCTGGGCAGCCCTGTTAAATTTGGCCCAGGCAAATGAGGGGTCTCTGTATCTTGGTATAGGGACGATTTTTGGCTACACCACGTCAAGAGAGGTCTGAACAAAGTTGTTTCAAGAGACTAGCCAGAAGAAGAACTATGCACACATCGTATTCGGTGCCCTACAGCTTCGATAAAAGGCCAAAACGGGCAGTTGGAGCGCAGGTGCTGCAGGCGCAGCCCTCCCAATTCTTCCCACTTCACACAGCTGGACCCAGCCGCTCGGACCGCTCAAGGCGAAAATGCTCAAAAACGCACTCTTTAGGCTGCTGTAGCCGCGTCAATAAAGGCCCAATAGGTCTGTGTCTTGGCATATATCGTTTTTGACAGGGTTATAATTAGGTGATTTAGCTGGTGTAGCCAAAAATCGTCCCTATACCAAGATACAGAGACCCCTCATTTGCCTGGGCCAAATTTAACAGGGCTGCCCAGCCAAACGCGCGGATTAGTTCTAAGCCCCTCCACTCAACTCGAGGTCCAGCGCCCGTTCAGGGTCGTCTCTTTTCTGTAGACCAGCTGGAATTTTTAAGTTCTCATTCTCATTCTCATTCCCGTTTTTGCATACGACCCTCTCTCTCTTTTTTCTCAACTTCAAATCGAAAAATTCTGGGAGTACTTTTTACAGAGGTTGTGTCCATCATACAAGACTAGTCTTAGCTCATTCGACTCGCTCCCAACTTCCTGTCACTCGGTGCGCAATGCACGCTCTGTGGACCCCACAGAATTATTGAAGTACCTCGACGTGGTTGTCGGGAAGAGCCGGGTCACGTGAGCGACGCCGGTCAGACTGGTCGGTCATACTCAGGCACGCTCCATCCTGGGCAACACGACTCAAAGCTGGGCCCTATCGAACCACTGCATGCTGCACATGCCCACTAAGGTCTGGTCTGGAACGTCCAACCTTTGCAGAAGCCGTGGGCACAGTTGCTGAGACGGCGCGTTCGGAAAGCAGCTCTCGCGGCGACACCTGTAGCCCCGATGCCGACGTGCGAAGAGTAAATCAGGTCGAGGACCATGATGAGCCTATAAAGTAAGACGCAGTGGCGTGTAGACATCTGAAGAGATATGCTGTAATTGCACAAGGCGCAAAGCGGGTCGCAATGTCCTCGTCCGAGACGTCGTACAGCCGTCTACACAATGCATGTAGCCTCCCCGAGTAGCCCTATAGCAACAAAAGCCACAGAACATACCACTACATTGCACCAAATGCGACTTGAAGCCGATACAGGGCATTCCATGCAAAATAATGGCCTGACAAAAGAGGGAGCGCCGAACTCAAGAGAAAGGGAGAGCTGCGCTCAAAAACGCGAGAGGGCACTTTGAAAACGAGAGCGGCTCGTGGCCCAAACGGCTTGCCATAGATTGGCCCCACTCAGCGGTACTCTCCTCTCTCTCCGCCTCTTGCCGCCCTCTCCACAGGATCGACTTTGTCATAGAAGGGTTCTTAGGCTCTAACAAGTGGCAGGAATGATGATTTGACGATTCAAGTGCGATCTGTATGTCCATGAGCCGCTATACGATGTGTGCGCTGCAGCAGAACAGCGTTCGCGTGAGTCGAGTCGCCGATTTCGACGTCTGTCAACGTTGACTCTGGATGGATGACGGAGTAGGCTTCGAGGACCAAACCGGGTCAAGTATTAAAGTACATATAGTGCTATAGGATATCCAACTTCCATTCGACTCGTTTAGAGTGTTGAGCTTGTGTACAAACCCAGGTTCGTCGATGCGTCTTGTTCGCTGCGAACACCGATGCCGAGAGAGCTACGTGCAGGGCTTTGTGAAGTCTTTCCACAACTTAAAGAAGCAAACATGAGATGTGTGTCTTACGTGGCCTCTGACGACCTCAGATGAGGGGTTGGAGGAGAATCTCCGACCAAAGTCTAAAACGCTCAAAATGACGCGCGTCACGTGACCAGCAGTCGGAGCGCAAACGAGCATTCGCGCTCACTGGCCATCGTTTCGGCTCCAGAGGGCCTACATTGAGTTCCACGACCAAGCATTAGCTTTGTATAGATATCTAGTACCCTTTATACTCCAACGGTGGCGCTGAACAATCGAATAGTACACGTTCTCAGATCGAAGCATGGCGCGGAGGGGCAGGGCTTCGTTCGCCCTAGGTAGAATAGATACCTACCTACCTATCTGTGCACGGACCTCCTATATCTATCTGTCATCTATCTATAATAGATAGATGAGCTCGGGTGATAACTACGCAGATATCTAAACGATCTACGAGCCGGAACAGAGGCTCGGGAGACAGGATGTACATGATTAGGCGTGTGCATGTGTATCCGTTTTTGGGGGACGGACCGAGGGCCCGCGAAGCCCGACAAGTCGGCCTTCCCAAAGCCACTCGGAGAGCTTGGCCGCGGTCAGCTCGTAGAGACCGCTCTGCGGTCGGGTCCGGTCTCGGAAGCAATCTAAACATCCAAAGCGTGTATACAGTATAAGTGTCATAAATCACCGTCGAAAGGACATTGTGAAACAGACCTGAAGACCGGTAAGCCGCGAGTCGCGATCGTCGGAGCTTGAGGACTCGGAGATGTCGACTTCAGACAGCAGTGAGGACCTCCTGGATTAGCACCAGGTGTTTTCGCAACAAATCAACCACTCTGGCCTTTACTTATTCGTGATTTGTCAAGCCTACCTTCGACTCATCCACGAAAGAAACATACCGTTTTTCGTAGTCTCTCTCGCTCTTTTTTGGTCTGTCATCTAATGGCTACCTTTTTCTTCTTCTCCTTCTTTTTCTTCTTCCTCCTCCGGCAGTCGAAACTGGTGGTGCAGGCCTTGGTTTCGGAGGACGAGTAAGGAAAGCGAAGTGGGCCTGCAACAATATCCCTGAGGGTCTATCCCTTATAGGCCTTAGGTTTTTACGGGGGTTGGTTTGTGTAGGTCTTTTTGTGCTAAAGGTCTGGACCGCGCGCGCGCCTCGACTTTTGCCTTTTTTTGGCAGGTCGGACTTTTGTCCGCCAGGCTCACCTGGACTTGCCCAGACCCAGCTTTTAGTCAGCACCCGTGACGTTCGAATGACTGGCGACGAGGAGTCCAAATGTGGGTGCGACGCTGCTCACCTAGTCCGGTCCTGCACTCCGATTTCCAAATTCACAAAGACATTTCGCTTGCTGTCTGACCCATTGCCTCATTCTTTCACGTCCGAGAGACGGGAGAATTGGATCATGTCAGCATGCAGCGCTGACGCCAACTTGCCGGATTTCACCGTTGGACTCGGTGGCGACTCCTCCCCTCGCCGAACTCGACGAACCAGCGAAAAGTTTTCTGAATTGAGATGCCCGAATGCGTACTTCGGCCACCGCGACCGCCAGGTCGCGCGTGATCCAAATGCATGACCATTCTCAAATCTGGTACAAGTTGCTCATTCTCGATACTTTACAGCTGCCCAGCTTCGACTCCATTTCACCACTCACTGAGCGATCTGGCTTCGGATAAAGCGAAATTCGATGAGCCGCCAGCCCCTGAGACAAGCAAGGAAGCCCACATCACCTTGGTGAATGCCTCAAAACGCAAGTTTTCATAGGACCATGACCACAGCAATGAATGGGGCTTTGGGACGAGTGGGAGCAGCAGCAGCAGCCATCGAAAACCTTTGTGGTGGAAACGAGTTGCGGCGGCCAAGTTCAAGTCGGCGGTGTTGAGAACCGGGTGCAAGCCACATCGCACACGTTTTGTTACGCGTACTTGGAACTCAAAACTAAGACAGTGGTCTTTCTCAAAGTGCCACAGGGCGGGAGGAGCAGCCCAGCATGATCGCATCTGGAGGTGATGGCTCAGCTGGCTGCATGCGACCGCCGGGCTGAGTCTCCTTTACTATCCCTTCGGTTCAGACACCGACATTCTGACACTCCCACTCTGCCTACTCTGAACGCAAGGAGCATTTCAACACACTCGATCTTGCTTCAAATCCCGCTTTCTCTTCGAAAGCGCTCAGGCTGGCTGAATGCAGTCTGGTGAAGGTTTCTCGGCGCCTTTTCTTCGCCTTCTGGAAACGGCTTTCAGTGGGGTCGAGGTGGTCTCGAGTCGCCGTCGCAGCTTTGTCAGAGCCCGCTCTCCTGAGTGATTAAGCTGTGGAGGAAAATACGACAGCTGCAAAACTTTGTTGAACAACGCCTGACGCTTTGTGCTGGGGTTGCTCATCACGCGCTTCAAAACTTGAGGATGATTGGCAGGGCTCGGACGCTGGAGTTCGATGATTTGATTCCCGAGTCGGCGCTCCGGCGCTCCGAGCTCTTTCGAAAAATCTACGCAAGTGTATGAGACTCGGAGCTTAGAGCACCTGTTGGAGAGTAAATAGCGCCAGAGCTTTAGTTTCGGCCATTAGGGTGCGCCCGGTACCGGCCCTTCTATATTCCAATGATATTTCAGGCACCATGCATGTACTCAAAAATGTTAACATCCAAGCAGGAACCGAGGCAGGGCGCCAGCGCGTTCGCTCCGACGCTGTCTCCTCCCTTGACTAGTGCCCCGAGCTTCACCGGCCTTCGCAACGGGATCGAGCGAGCTTCCTCAACCATCTACACCGTCTCGCAGCCGAATACATTCGTCTTAATACCATACAGCTTTCCAACTATGCTTGTGCGATATAATTCCATCCCAACAGGGACGCCCTACACTGCAGTGAGCCGTTGAATGCTGATTTAATGCGAGCAGTTGAATTACGCGATCAAGCCGCTCACAAGGATAAAATGAAGCTCATTGCGGTGTACAGTACTAATATATCAGACCCTGTTTATATTAAGATCATATTCATTCTTGACATGACGCTGACATTCAATTCCAAACCCTCGAACGGGGAATCGCTGAGTTTCCGGTCACCACGCCGCTGGCTCGCCCGGGCAAGCATGGTCCGACACCTTCTCGGTACAAGACGTTATCAGCAACCGGGATATTCCTATATTTTACGCACACAAGATTAATCACAAGCTAGAGATGAGTAAAGCTGTCACCATCTTATCAACGTGCAATTGTCCCTGCACATTTTCCCTTTCGAACTTGAGAGTCACCGAATTGAATCGATCGATTCGATCTCCTACTCTCACAACTTTGCACCCTCACCCTTCTCACACTGAACATTCCTAATCCCAAAATTACCCTGAAACAACCTCAACATGGTCCTGATGGGTTCGTCATATCCAAAACGATGTCTCTAAACCCAAACCTGTCAGTTTTCCGAGACCAGGCCCAACCATTGGTATTCTCGTTTTGGAGTGAGATAGGTTCTGTGAGCTGTCCCACTGCAAGATATATGACTAGATTCAGGATCGTTTTAGCTGATGATACATGGTACTTTCGAGTTAATAGTAAAGCATTTGGAACCACATTCGGGATGTATGTAGCTCTCTTGAATGCTTTGCTGCTCGAGCGCCCTCTGCCTGCTCGAGTTCGTAAGATCGAAACGCCGCGGCACCACTTTCGCTCGCCTCGCATCGAGGATATAGCATTCTACATGCCTACTGCACCCCTACATAAAGTTGGAGAAGCTAAAGGCTCATCATCAAATCGTATATCTCCGTATTCGGGATGGACCAAACAGCAGACGGGCAATACATGCGATCGAAAGCAATGCCCTTACGCAAAAGGGACGCCTGAAGCTCTAGTTATGCGTATGTACCACACAATGTGCTCCCTGACCACCCAGAGCGTGAGCTATGCGCACTTTCCAGCATTTTGCCCTTCAAACGATCACCTCAAGCACCTTCATTGTCTCTACAGAAGCGAAGGTGCGCTGTCGGCCAAATAGGGCCGCGCGAAACTTCCGCGCGCGGATGCCGTCGAATCTGAAAACTGCTGTAAAGTAGCCCTCGATGTTTTGACCAGTTAGCAAGGCTTGAGTAGAAAGGAGCCACCCTTCGGAAAACCCACAAGCGAGCAGTTGAACGTACCCCAGAAAGTGTGTAGGTACAAACAAACTAGTGCCAAAGCTCGAGCTCGAGCTCGTCGTCGCAATACCTTTTTGTTGAAGTCGGAAAGAAAGAAGCAGCCAAGAGAGGCGCGATTGTCCTACCAATTTGTCAGGGGTTCGCCGGAGCGTGACATCAATTTCTCAATCTTTGCAAGTGATCTACCACTACTCAAATTATCAAAGACGCCACTACATGGCGGTCCGGAGGCATTGCCTTAAATTTCGAATCTTAGTGAGGAGGACGTCTCCAGCGGCAGGAAATAGCTCGTCCGGACTGTATTGCCCAGCTGACTCGATCGAGACTGTGCAAGGGGAGAGACAATTGCATCTCGTAAGCACCCAAGAGCCAACCGGGCGATGCCTTGCTACTCAATCCTCCGGCATACACCTACAGATGAAATGATCCCGGATGCGGCCCAAATCGACGATTCCTTCAAACTCTGTGTGGCGAAGCACCTCCCGACTGACTGTGTCGGCGCGAGCATTGACAATACGAACGGACCCTGAAGAGATGTCTACGACTCCAGCCGGAAAGCACGCAGCGAACTTGGCATGCAATGACGCGGGAATAGCCTGCTTCAATGTGATGCTGGGAAGCAATCGATAGGAAGCAGTGGCTGCGGTGACCGGGGTGGAACGAGTGAGTTCATATTTCCGGGGTGCGCTTCTACGGGATCAAAATCGTCGCCTCGCCTTCTTCGTGGACGTACCGGCAGGGGACCATTTCGCGTGGTCTTTTCCGATCCCCTTGTTGCAGTGGAGTTCAGCAACAATCTCCTGTGCGCACGGAATAAGAAGCGATCCAAGACGTAAGCATGCGGCCACGACACGCAGCTCACTTGGATAATCCAGTCGCTTCGTCTAGTGCATCTACGTTGTGATATATAATCGTACCTGACCTCCACGCATCTTGGCGAGAAGGATGTCGCCGGCGGCAGCTCGCGGTGTGTCACCGCCGAAGATTTCCGCCTGCGATCCTTTCGGGTCAAACTCCAACTGCGAAGACAGAACTGTGGCGCAGAATACAGTGACAACTCCATCAGCCGGGCAAACATAGAGGTGCTCAACTAAGTGCTCGTATAAGGCGTGGATACGCACCTTCTGTACCGGTCCAAATCTTAGCAGACTCCTTCTCGTTTTTCTTGACGTCTTTGCGGCGCTCGCAGCGGGCGACCAGATTGAAGACGACAGTGTTGAGGTCCGTCGGCTCATCTTCTGGACCTTTACGACAGAGAGAACAGCGTAGATCAGCCAATGCCTACACGCGTGCTGGGTCGGTCGCACCCGTCCCGACGGTAGTGCGTAAAGGCGCAGACTGCCGCTCACCTTGCTTGCTTTGCAGCTTTCGAGGGTCGATGTGAAGAGGTATCAACCCTAGCCGCTGGGCGAGCACCTCATCCTGAACGATGGTCGTATTGTTCCAAACGTAGACGGTCTCGATTGCTATTGTCGGCACCTGGAACATGCACAAAGGCGACCGGGACGAGCCTCCGAATCAGTCCTTCGCAGATCATGGAAGAGAAGCGGAAGCCAAGGTCGCGAGAGGCGACGGGTGGACGAGTCCACGTGTCTCGGTGTACCCAGCATCGCTGCAGCATCGCAGGCGGGAGAAAGCCCGACACCTGGGGCTGTGTGGACAAGGTGTACGCGAGCGCATAGCGAAGGCGGACCGACCTCTGCAATGACAATGCGCCTAAAAGCGTTGGCGACACTGGCGTCGACGCCGACGAGGTCGAATTCGATAGCCTGGTCGCTGAGCGAGTTGACCATCACGGAGAGGTGCTCTTGGAAGTGAGAAAAGTCCCAGGCATGGTGCTCGTGAGGGTAATGACCAGGAAATTCGGTGGCGGACACCTGCGTGACGAGGCCGGTGCGCGGTGTGGTTAGCATCCGGGTTGACAGCTCGACGGCTGCGAAGCAAGCATCACGTGCGTCCATCAATGGCACTGGCTGTGGGCGATGGCCGGTGGGCCCATGGCTACGTCGTTGATGGGCCTGACGAGTCTGACGTACGTGTTCGACCGACTCCTTGCCAATCTTGACGAGTCGGCGAGCTTGGACCGAGTCGTAATGGGTCGTTCCGGGCATCGATGCCGATGGTCTAGGTGGCTCCGTAGGTGAAGACTTCAACCGGGCAAGGCCAAGGGGGCGTGGCGCAGGCGCCGAAAGGGTTGACCCGCGCAGTCGTGCACCCCGCGTTAGTAACTCCCGCCCTGCAAGTGCCCCCCTGCAGGTGCCTGGATTTTTTATAAAAACGCTTTTCTCGATGCCGCGCTCTACTTCGTATGCCTCACCGGCCTCACCTGTTGAGCAGCGCCCTCAATTACAGCTACCTTTTTTTATTTATTTGATAGATTTCAATTACAGCACAATTATAATAGTACCTAGAAATCTTCGGAAAGTCGGAGGAAATGCATTAAGCACACTGGCTATGCCAGTAGTGTGGGACTCATCGACCTTTTAGCCAGAGTCGACCATACCCACTAAAACCCCCTTTGGAAACATTATAGAGAAGCGAGGCGACCTAGGTATTTGCGAATTGGCGCGCGCATAGCGCGAGCAGACGAAATGCCAATGCGAATTACTGCAAGCACGTCTTACTAGACTAGCTGGAATTGAAAAATCTCATTTTCATTCCGACCCCCTGTCCTTTGCGGGGCTCATCGCCAACTACCGCCTCCACCACCGCATCATGACTCTTTTCAGACGGGCCCTAGGAGCCGACTTTTGCTCAATGTGCTGCGGCAATCCAACCCGTGTCGGAACCCCGTCATTGTCGCTATCGTCGCGCTCGACGTTGTCGTTTTGCACGCCCTCGCTCCCATCCTCGCTCATGTTGGCTCGGCGAATTCGACTGTTCACCTCTAGCAGCCCCACATCATCCCACATTGGATCGCAGCCTGTAGTGCTACCGTCTGTAGTACAGCTCGTCGCTGAATTAGCACCCCGCGTCGCCTCGTCGCCGCAGCGGTCGACCCGGCTGCTCGTCACAGGACCCAAGGGCCAACTTGCGTTGGACATCCCGCCGTTCATCAAGCTCGCCTCACCCCGGATGACCAGTGATTCCATCGTTCGTGGCATGGCGCGCGACGCCCAGCCCTCGTCAGTCATTCTGTCGGTGCAGGATGCTCGGATCAAGCACCAGCGCGCGATCTGGGGTCTGACCCGCTCGCTCCTGGTCAACGCTGTGCATGGCGTATCGCAAGGATTCAGTCTGCCCATCCGGCTCGTCGGCGTCGGTTATCGCGCATCGTTGGAGCCTGCGTCCACATTGCCGGCAACGTCCTCGTCGTCCCCCTCGTCCGCGCTATCTAAGCCCGGCTCCAACGCGCAGCGGCTGCATCTCAAACTGGGCTTCGCGCATCCGGTTTTTATCGATCTACCTCACGATGTGCATGCCTCGGTACCTTCGACAACCAACATCGTCTTGTCCGGGATCGACAAGCAGCGTCTCGGCCAAGTCGCCGCTCGCATACGCAGTTGGCGAGTGCCCGAACCTTACAATGTAAGCATTCGTCCCGGCACGAGCACCCCCACTTTGCCGAAGCCGAAGCCAGAGCCGATGAAGCTGACATCGCTTTGTATCGATGATGATCACCCAGGGAAAGGGAATCTTTGTCGGTGGAGAGGGGTTAAGGCGTAAGGAAATTAAGAAGAAGTAGGACCTCGCTCGAAAGATCTTCATAGAAGTGGATGGATCGTGTGCAACGACCGTAAGAGGGTCGCATGTTGCACATTACTTCAATGCGCTTAAATTACACAATAAACTAATTATATCTAGGCCGACTGGGAGGCTTCTTTCTCAACGGTGACGACTACACCCTTGAGCGAGAGGTCGTTCAAGTCCATCTTTGTATTATTCGATGTCAAGGAGAGATCCGTGCGCGAATGAGGTTCCCGAGTAGAGTATGAAGGAAGAGGTATCGACGTCGTGCGCGTCTCTTGACTATAACATCATCGAAGCATACGTCAGTCTTCCAGCAATAGACGACGTGCTTCCGGAGGCGATAACCTACGGAACGGGAGCATGGCGGCGATGTAACCGACTTGAGATCTTGACGGCCCAGTGGCGATACACTGCCAGTGATTCTTCACCCAGTCCAAAAAACGCGAAGAAAAGGATGGCAAGAATGGCGGGCAGCCAGAGCGCAAGTTCTTTGTTCCGTCGAACAGTCGGCTTGGCACTGTACAGGTCGTCCATCGTTAAGACAAGTACTGTGTTGAACCCGTAGTGAACGTCTGCCCAACTTGTGTAAGTATTGAGAGGAATATCTACAAGAGACGTGATGAAAATGGTGAGAGTCATTGGAAGCATGAATGCGATTTGAAGCGCAGCCAATCCGACCAATCGGAGGAAACGAGTTGTTGTTAGAGCACTCTTTGACGATTCGAGCAGGCGAGAGAATTGATAGCGGCGGGCGACGAAGAGGCGAATGGTGATACCTGTATGCGTCCAGTACTTCTCAGTAGGTGGTATCCAACATTTCAAGGAATTCGAACTTAGTGACTTACCCGCGTAGATTGCTGAGACCGAGAGAAGGATTACGGGGGGCAGGTTGATGATGGCAAGACTGGCACCACTGTAATACACTGTGGGTACACATCCAGCTATCGGGAGGACATCGTAGCGATGGCCTTGTACCACGACATGCAGCACCATAGTGAGCACCGGCAAGCCAAACCCCGCCAACAGGAAAAGCCTGTCGCGACGACGCTGATCGTTGCTAGTGACCAACACTTGTCGAGCCGCCGCAATTGACCAAAGCTGAAGTGTCATACACAACGATGCCACGGCAAATCCCACATCGGATCCCGCCCGCAGCTTTGTGGTAATCTGTGGAAAAAAGTACATTCCCGGGACATTCAGTAAAGCAAATGCAAACGTTGATGCATCGACGCTCACGCTGAGCCCGGGACAAGAGTACACGCTAGACCATGTAACGTACATCACACCATACTGGAGCCACGTCAGCGGTAGTTCTTAGGAATATTATGCTGTTGATGGCTTGTGGAACGCATGTGACGAGCAACCAGAAGATGAGAAGTAGAAGCGCCGTGTTTCCGACTCGCCAATGCCAAACCGCCGGCAAAAGCAAGAACGGTATTGTGATGCAGTACACGATCGTGAAAGAGATGTTGAGGGATCGCATTTTTGCAGGTGATCAATGACTCATAAAAGCAAGAGATGCTCGGACGAGGTGGCCTGCCAGTCCCACGCGAGGTGAGCTGCACAGAAGAACAAAGGCCGATCACCAACGACGAAGAACAAAGGATCGCTCGAACGCTGTTGAAATGCGGCCAATAGATTTGCTGGAACAAATCAAAGCGCCGCTCCCAGTCAACCTATTTGATTTGCGTTTGCAATCTATTGCATATATTGCATAACCTGCATACCCATATTGCTTTCTTTTTTTTGCATATTGTCTAGACACAATGTCTGCCTTCGTCCTTCTTAGTTATGTCTCTTTTACGTTTCAGGTCACACACCTAGTACAGAGGACTCGGCCCCTTGCATCGGCGGTGCTTAAAAAGTGTACAGCTGTCGACGCTCGGACGGGTTTAAGGCTTCTTATTTCACCCGGTGGTCAAAGCCCGACTTGGGAGTCGTCCACAGAGAAATACCGGGAGTGAATGAGGATGGGAAACATATTCGTTCTCCAGGGAACAGGTGGAAGCGGGCTCTTTTCACCCAGAATCAAGGGCAATACACCCTACAAATCCAGGATTCTTTTTCTGGACTAGCGGTGGTTTTTCACCCTGAGTTAAAAGTTTACATAGGCAGCTGCATTTCAATGTGGACTTTCTTTCGGATGGTCCGGGACGGACGCGGATGCCCTGCTCAAAACCTTGGATACTCGTAGAGACTGAAGAATGAATTGGAGAAAATCGACTCTGCCAGATCCGTCAATCCTCTGCCATGCTTTATATGAACGTAACAGGTGCTCGTGCGCCTGTCCTTGACTTCTCGATCCCGACTGACCCTCTTCAACACTCGGAAGACGATAACATTCTCGGAGCTCCGAAAAGAAAAGCCATGTCGTCCGAGTAACGCTTCACTGGGACCAACGACGCAGCCGAAATTCCTGACACTCACCGTGAGCGGCTCCAGTTCTCGAAGATCTCTGCTGTTGCTCATGCACATCCGTGACAACTGGGCTTGGCTGACGACCTGAACCCTCTCTTATCAGAGCACCGGATCGTGAAGCTGGCCTGCTCTCCGAGCGAACAGATGGTCAAAGGCAGGATCGATATCATCGTCTCGTTCGCAATCTGCTGGCGCAACGAGCCAAAAGATTGAGATCCTACTAGTAGCGTTTCGGCGTTGAGAATGTTGAGGTGCTTGGTGCGGAAGCTCGCGAGTTCTTGCTCCTCTGCTCGGTACCTAGGGCCTAGTCTTGCCGGCTTCAGCGATTTGGGTCACGCTAACGATTCCGCTGTCCCCTTCGCATTTGGCGCTCCCCCCTTTGCATATTAACTACCACGAAGATATCCTCTGGATACCTAATAGAAGGGCCGGTA